>APFE031364595.1:246458-384903 GCA_000404065.3 Pinus taeda
ATGTATCGTGCCTAATTTTTTCCAAATTGAATTTTTTTCTTCGGAATTTTTATCGTATCGTATCGAATTCTGATTATTCGAATTCTAACTATGGTTCAGAGTACAATTCCCAGAGCCTATAGGGAAACCGGAATGGAATTCGATTCCAGGCGTCGGGAAGTGGTTTTCCGATCCACTTCATAAGAGTGGAAGGCAAGAGTTCAGCCACAGAGGCGACAGCTGAGTCTAAACAGAATACCGTCTAGGGAGCCTTAACTGTCCGATGATTCTTGGCATACAATGCAGCAGCAATAGATTTCAAATATGCACCACCACGTTCCTATTTTAACTCGAAAGTCTGTACAGGGCTTGTAAAACACTATAAGATTCTTCAATTTGTGAAATAAAAACCAGAACACTCTGTATCCAGAAGATAACGAAGACCGTGATGTACCAGCGAGGAGGAAGACCAATTCTTTGAGGATGAAAACTATATTCTGAGAGCGATATCCACTGGTAAATGATTCTTTCTTGCCCGCTGCTATCCGTTGGCAGTTGTGAGGGTCTTATCAATAAAATCGTCATGTCGCTGACTACGAATAGTCAATTACAGATTTCATAAGTTTCCCTTCCGCATGGTCACTTACAGATTCTAGAAGTTTCCTTATGCAAATGCTGAACTCTGCCTGGTCAATTACAGATTTTAGAAGTTTCCCCATGCAAAAGCTGACCTTAGTATACGACTACTTTTCATTTTTTTACAGATTTTCGTAAGTTTCCTTACGCATGGTCAATTACAGATTTTTTCAGAAGTTTCCCTCACGCAAATGATTTTTTCAGAAGTTTCCCTCACGCAAATGCTGACCTTAGTATACAACTGCTTTTCATTTTTTTATTTTTGTCCTCTACAGACCATTCAACTCTCCTTGGTACAGAAATGGTAATTTACACGGAACTTATCTCGATTGCAAGTTCTTTCGGCCGGTCAGCGTGGCCAGCTGGACCCCGCTCCGTCTTCGTTGCAGTTTGTTTACGTAATCAGAGAGATCTATTCCCCTGTGAAGTCGGATAACTTGCGAAAAATATGCAGTGGAGAATTAGTGTGATCATGTGTTTTTTCGAACTCTCCACAGAGGTATAAAAATTGGAGATAGATGGGGTGGTGGCTTTTTAGGAAGCTTTCTCATTGTCAGTGATTTCTAGAAACTGCATCTAAATCTTCTGTTGAATTCTGAATCAATCCAGCCGCTATATTCTCTAAAACAATCTAACTACATTAATATGGGTGGTTGGAATTAATGTCTTCCAAGACTTTATTGGTTATCATACCATCTAGATAGTCTGGTTTAATTTTAGGTAATTCTTCCCACCGAAATTATTTTTTAGCAGGTTGTTTCTTTCAAAGCTGATATCCATAAAATGTTTGAACACGTGCAGTAGGAAGGCCGTTTATGACTCCAGATATGGCATTCCTCACAGATTTCTGCATCAAGCCAATGAGTGTTACCAACATTCTCTTCAGCAATTCTACAAAGAATGTAATGTTTTGGGCATCGGAGACTTCATATTTGGAAATGCAATGTTTTGGGCATCGAAGACTTTATATTTGGAAATACTGTAGCAGAGCTACACTCCAGTTTCAAAAAAGTTCAGTGCAAATAAGGAAAATGCGATCATCACATAGAATGGATCCAATCCCAATCAAAACACTGGAACCTCCATTCATAAATGCACTGTGGTTGTGGATGCGGACCTTCTTCTGCTTAAAAAAAAAACTCTTTCCCAATTTATTGTCGATGCGGACCTTGTTCTGCTTAAAAAAACTCATTCCCAATTTATGCCAGAAGGCCGTGGGCAGTTTTCACGTTGACTCTTATAAGGGACTGTACAATTCGCAAAAGTGAATCAATTTACTGTAGGTAAGTGCGTATAAGGTGATTTCTGTTTGCAGTCCACCGACATTGCATGTGTAGACCGATTTATGTTTATTGTTTGCGGTCCACCGGGATTGCATATGTCAACCGTCGTTAATCTTTTGAATTTTGTTCTTTTTATGCTTTTAATTTCAATATTCATTTCTTCCTTTGAATTTTGTTCTTTTAATGCGTTCAATCTCAATACTCATTTCTTGCGGTGTGCTCAGGCTTCTTCACACACCACCTATTTAAACTATATTTGATTTTAAAATATATCTAAATCACGGGCGGTTAACATATATATAAATGAAAATGAGAATGAAATTCTAATTTTTACGAGACTAGATATAGTTTATGTCACCACTAGCCTTCTTGTTTTTTGTATTTTGCAATTCAATTTTCTTATTATTCAAATTAATGATGAGTTGACTCAATCTTTTCACAATCCCTTGATTGAAAAGATAATTGCAAGGCACTGATGTTAACATATTGTTGTTGTCTTTGATGTCTCTAAAAGCATCAAATTCCAAAATGAAATGTTTTTCGGATTCCACTGCCCCGAAAGTGCAAAAAGTACACACCGGTTCTTCCCAAGCTTCTTTAGGTCTTTTCCAGCGACTTGTTCCACATCGTAGTTGATGCGAGTTAGTTCTTAATTGAGCAATATGAATCTTTGCTTTCCATGGAGTGTTAGCTCCAATGTACTCTTTTTGTTAGAGATCACAAGTGGGGTTGAATTCTTGAACATAGTACTTCTTCTTTCTACCCAACTCTTTTCCCCATATACGCTTACTAAACTTCTCCATAACAAAACTCTTTAAATCCTTACTATTGTGGGACATGCATTGTCTTAAATGTTCCAGTTTTGCATCAATTTGTTGTTTTGTCTCATCCATGATTTCTTTCTTTCACTCATTCCTTCATTGAAGATAACTTTAGGCCATCTACCTTCTCCCATTTGTTCAATTCTTTGTAGATACCTCATGAGGCACACCATAGAAAATGCTTCGATAGAAGTTGTTCTTATTTCACTTAGCATTATCTCATTAAAAAACTGAACCTTTTATTTTAAACTTGCTCATGATCAAACATTTTTGGATTTTCTATATAAACGTGTACAATGTAGTTGTTTTAGCCATTCCAGTAAATTTGTTTCCTCCTATAAAATGATGCGGAGATCATATTATTGTAATATCATAGTATATTAAAAGTTGTGAGTCTATGTTTAAATAATCAAAATTAAACATTAATTACAGTGTTAAATTTATATTATTTTATAAAAAAATTAATCTTGTATAAAGAATGAGTTTAGAGATGAGTTGCATTCCCTGCGGCGGGGATACAACCTCGGCCTCCACTACCCCCATTCCTGCTGATCCGAACCCTTGCGATGTGCAATATTTTCATTTTCCATAGTGTGGCTCTAAGTCCATTTCCTCGTCTTCGGCTCTGACGATCCCGGGTTGGAGGTCTGCTCATCTTGGGCTTTGAGTTCAACGGAAAAGTTCCGGGAGACTTGCTTCATGCATTGAGTCGGGAGGCGACGACATGTGTTAGTTCTTGCTGGTTTCGGCGGTCTACTGCTCCACCTTCCGGTGCCGCTCTGCTTTGGCGGACTAGCCAAGGAGTTGGCCTTTGGCTATATTGATTTGAGCCGCGGCGCGGGTGCGGGGTATTTTTGGTCTCTAGTTTTAGTCTTCGTGGGGGCGAGGTGGCTGCCCTAGCCGCCTCTGCCCCCGAAATCGTCTCTACTCTGGTTGGGACCTGATGAGTTCCTTTGCTGAGGCGTTTAGTCCTATTTTTGGTCATTTGTTGGCATACCTCTGCAGTTATCTGGAGCGTTGAGGGAAATGGGGTGTGGAGACTGTCTCTGCATCGTTTCGTGCCGCTTCATCATGGCTGCTTCTGGTTGGTTTCCGCGGGCTGTTGAGGATGGATGGGTGGTTTCTTCCTCTGGTTTCTTCGGTTTCAGGAGGAGAGTTTGAGGGGGTGGGGGAGGAGTGGCTACCTTGGCTGCCCTCTACTTCATTTCGTGCCTCTCCTCCTTGTCTTGGCGGCCATTTGATTTTTCCACCATTCCTCGGGAGCTATTTTTTTTTTCTATTGTTTTGTTTGTGATGGGTATGGGTATCCTCCACTGGTCCGCTCTGCAGACTGGTATGGGGTTTACATACCCATTTACTTGCTGCCCTGTCTGAGGGCTTCTCTGTATACTTCTCTTGAAGTATAGTTATTGTAAGTGGCTTTGCCCACACTTCTGCATATGTGTTTTAGCATCTACAACATGTAATTTTATGAAATTAATGGAAATTACGAATTTTCTCCTCGGAAAAAAGAGTTCAAAGATGAGATCACAGATTAAAAGAGCATGAAAAGGTTTTTTTCCACCTAGTTATACATAATTGTAAATAAGAAGAAAAAAAAATTCAAGCTAAAGAGATAATTACTAGAGTAATATATAGATTAATAATAAAACTTAAAATTAAATGATATGAAAATTACAATAAGTAAAAAAATATGATTTAGATTATATGAAAATTAAAATATTTATAAAAATAATAAAAAGACTATAATAGTATATTTTTTTAATTAATTATAATAATATTGTAAAATAATTGTGTATATATGGATAATACAATATAATATTGATAAAATGATTAATTATTAAACTAAAATAAATTTGTATTTAGTTACATTATTGAAAATGGAAGTAAATGAAAAGAAAAAGTATTAGGTTCATATGACTAAAAAGCATCATGTATATTAAAAACGCGCCCAAGTTGCAGCCGCGCGACTGACCTAGGCGATCACAGCGCAGGAGACTGAGCTTCGACCCTTCCATGGCCCCTCCGGAAGCTCCACCAGAAGGGATCGATCCACAGTAGGATTTTTCAACACTGATTAAATTGTTGCCCCCACAGCGCCCCCGACCAGTAGTCTCGAAATTTATCAAAAAGTTGGATGTTCTTCAGGAGGTCAGCCTGCCCCCAGTTCTCCCACGCATGGCTGCCCTGTCCCTGGCAGAAAGAGGACCTATAGGTCAATTCACAAGCCTCTGGACATCTCCAAAAATTGTTCAAAGATGGGTTGAAAGGAACTAGTCCGACAAAATACAAGGGAAAATCTCTATCAGATTCTGCGAGAAAGGGTATTTCACCTTCCACTTTGAAACTAAAGAAGATAAGGATTTAATCTTCAGAAATGGGCCTTATTTCATGGACTCAAGGGGCTTGTATCTCAACAAATGGACCCCAGATTTCGATCCAGAGCTGGATGTTCCTAGTGCTGTCCCGGTCTGGGTCCGGCTCCCTCACGTCCCTCTTCATTGCTGGGGAGATGAATCGGTTCGTGCCATCGGGAATGCAATCGGCAAATATATTGATCGCAGTGAACCAAAAGAAAATATGCAAGCCTGTGCGCGGATTTGTGTTGAAGTGGACCTCGGCAAAGGCCTCCTGGAAACCATCAAGCTTAAAGTGGACGACTAGAGCCACATACAGCAATTGGATTACGAGCAGATCCCCTTTAAGTGTAAGGTATGTCACGAATATGGCCACTTTGCCAATAGATGCACTAAGCTTATTGATGTAGAAAATGGATCACAAGAAGAACAATGGGAAATGGTTAAAAAAAAAGAAAACGGTCTCTTCAGTAAAAGCTCCCCTTGACTCAAGCCCTTCGACCTCTTCTGCAGCCCATCCCACCCCTTCCTCCCCTGCTCCCTCTAAGCCACTTCCCCTCTCCCATCCCCAGACCCTTCCCTCATCCAACCCCTTCTCTGTCCTCTCCCCCCCTGATCCCCAAGAACCCCCTCTCCCTAAAAGCCAACGCCAAGACACTATCAAATCCTCGTTGCCTCTTCTTGATCCTCCCCTCAACAGAATTACCAGAAGCTCATCTAAAGACCACGGGGGTTCTAGTGAACCCTCCAAGAAACCTAGCCCAGGCAGGAAATCTGCCAAGCAGCATAGGTATGAGAACGTGCAAAAGGACATAGCAATGGGAACGTAGACACCCATAGAAACTTATATCCTGGGACAGCATGACAAAGAAGCAATCAACAAGGACCAAGGGGGGCGAGCACCTCCCCGCACACCGCATATCCAATGATGAAAATATTATCTTGGAACATCAGGGGACTTGGGCACCCCTCCAAGGTAGCAGCCCTAAGGGATCTTACCATTTCTGAGAAGCCAGGAATTATTATGTTACAAGAAACAAAACAAAACCACAAGGAAATGAGTAAAGTCATTGAGCAGCAGAGACAGTATAGAGGAAGCATTAGTGAGGCAAAAGGAGCCTTAGGAGGAGTAGAAACAATTTGGAATCAAGGTATATGGAACTGTA
Organism: Pinus taeda; assembly: GCA_000404065.3. Lineage (NCBI taxonomy): Eukaryota > Viridiplantae > Streptophyta > Pinopsida > Pinales > Pinaceae > Pinus > Pinus taeda. Next base: position 252,701 of record APFE031364595.1, read on the forward strand.
TTTCGGAAAAAATAAATCAACACTGGATCAAAACAACTCTAGAAAATAAAGCAGATCAGCAAGCCATTATCATCTACAACATCTATGTGATGAATCACTACAGAGATAAGGATAGTTGTTGGCATGATCTAAAAGACAGTCTGGACACAGAAGAGAACACTAACATTATTCTAGGAGGTGACTTTAATTTAATCCTCCACGCCAATGAGAAAAGGGGAGGCAATTTTACCCCTAATCCATATAGAATACAGTTGGAAAATATCATGCAGGAGCATGATCTTAAGGATGTCCCTCCAAAAAACCATAGATACACCTAGAGCAACCATAGGATGGGTGTTGGTAACATCATGGAGCGGTTGGACCGAATTCTCATCAATATTACACTTCTCTCTGCTTTCCCCGTCGGATATGCCAACATCCTAACGTGCTCTGCCTCCGACCACTTCCCAATAACTCTAACGCTGGAAAATCATAGGCCCCTTGGGCCCATCCCATTCAGATACAATTCTCTCTCGAATTATATACCAACAGTTGCAAGAATTGTTTACAGCTCTTGGATCCAACACGTGGAAGGCTCTCTCGGTTTCATTTGGGAAACAAAACTACGGAAAACAAAACAAGCCATAAAAGCATGGGCTAAAACAACGTATCAAGAACCAGAGAAGGTAAAAAAAGAAATTAAGAACAATCTGGAGAGTATTCAAAGAGAAATAGAGGAAAATTGCCTTTCCCAAGAGAACAAACAACAGGAGAATGAAATCTACTTACAGTTATACCGAGTTAACAGAGAAGAGGAAACAAAATGGAGGCTCAAGTTGAGACAATTATGGTTACAAGGGGGTGACAAGAACTCAACCTTTTTTCACAAGCAAACGATAGCCAGAAAGATAAGGAATAATGTAAGCTCCATCCTAGATGCTGAAGGTGATAGACAAAGCACTCAGGAAGCCATTCAAAGAGCTGCTACAGATCACTATTGAGACCTGCTAACTGAAACAAAGGAAGCAGAGGATTACACAGATTTATTGCAGCATCTCCCAATAGGGATAAGTAGGGAAATGAATGACATTAAGCAAGGAGATAGATGAGGAGGAAATCAGGAGATCAATCTGGACCCTTCAACCTGATAAAGCCCCGGGACCGGATGGCTTTCCCATTTGCTTTTATCGAGCATTCTGGGGAATTATTAAAAAGGATTTGACAAAAATGCTCAATTGGATCCAACGAAAAGGCAAAATAGGAGGATATACCAATGCCACTCATCTAGCACTCATCCCCAAAGAAAACAGGCCATCTTCCTTTGCTCGTTTCAGGCCCATATCACTCTGTAACTCCTATAAAATCTTGACAAAAATCATTGCTACTCACCTAAAGCCTTTGCTCCCTTCTCTCATTTCTGAAAATCAAGGGGGATTCTTAGCTAATAGGCAAATAACTAATTCCATTTTACTTGTGCAAGAATCCATTCATTCGAGCCAAACCAGAAACGAGAAAGGGTTTATTCTCAAGCTTGATTTGGCCAATGCATTTGATAGAGTGAGACACTCCTTCCTCTTGGCAGCTTTGAAGAAGATGGGATTTGATGACTGCTTTCTCAACCTCATTCGAGCCTGCATTTCAGGGCCATGGATCTCCCCTCTTGTAAATGGCAGACTTGGAGAAGCTTTCCAATCCTCTAGAGGCCTCCGACAAGGTTGTCCTCTCTCACCATATCTCTTCATTCTAATGGTTGAATCCTTTAGCAAGGCATTGGACTTCAACCGGAGGGTTGGCTTAAGCACGGGGATAAAATTTGGGGATGGGGCCAAGAACATAAATCATTCACAATTTGCCGATGACACCTTGTTGATTGGAGGGGCCTCCACTACAATATCCAAGCGCTTCAAATCTCTCCTTGACAAATACATGAGCTACTCTGGCAGAATGGTAAATAATTTGAAAAGCTGCATATATGGCTGGAACACAACAGTATAGGTGCTTCACAATATTGTCGCCATATTTGGAGTCACATGCAAGTATGATTGGACTCACTTCTCTTACTTGGGCATGCTTGTAAGTGCTAGACCTTTGAGAACATAAGTTTGGGACACAGTAGTCGACAAAATGAAAAGAAAAGTACAGCAGTGGGGATCCATTTGGCTCAACCCAGCTGGTCGCCTCACTCTTCTCAAGTCAGGTATATCTTCTCTCCCCCTATATCATTTTTCTCTTCTTCAAGCTCCGACCTCCTTCCACAATAATATGGAAATCGTCCTTCACCAATTCCTATGGCAGGGGGGGAAAATGATAAAAAGAAATTCAACTTGATCAATTGGAAGCAGGTGATCCAGCCCCAAGACTGAGGAGGTCTTGGAATTGGATCTCCTAAATTTCTCAATTTAGTCTTTGGAGGCAAAATTGTCTGGAGACTCATTACTGGACTCCCAACTTGGTGGAAAAAAGTTCTGGAAATTAAATATCTTAATTTTCCTAGACAGCAGCTTCTTGATAGAGATATTCCCAATAGAGACTCCTCCAAAATTTGGCGATTATACAAGAGAGAAATTCCACTAATCGCTCAAAATACTTCAAAAATCCCCAAGGGAGGTGCAAGCATCAATATTGGAGCTGACAGAATCATGGGTCAACAGTCAATAAATATACATGGGGGAGTCCACCCTATCCTTTCCTTTTTTGAAATAATAGGCATACATTTCCTGGACCATATCTCCCAATGGGATCCTCACACCCTTCTTTGGTTAGGTTGGGCCTTCCCAGCCATACCCAATGGCCTTAACACAAGTCTTTCTGCCCTTCAATCCCATTTGCACAACATAGCCCCTGTCAAAAAGAACGATCTTGATGAGTTTCGTTGGGACCCATCCAGATCCTCTTACACCATCCAAGTTGCTCACCATTACATTTGCAACACCAGCTTCCCCATGCCAAGTTGGAACCACTGGAAGGTGGTTTGGAAATCTGAGGCAATTCCAAAAATTAAGTTTTTCTCTGGACCCTCCTCAAAGGGAAAGTCCTCACAGCCGAAAATTTGCAAAAGAGGGGAATCAATGGCCCCTCTCGATGTCTTAACTGCTTAGCTGCTGAAGAATCAATGCATTATCTCTTTATTGAATACCCTTTTGCCATCGACTGCTAGAGGAATTTATCTCATAACAATCAAATCCCATGGAACACCCAAAACACCATAGAAGAAATTCTTTACAAATGGAAAAAAAAACTACCCCTGGCAGCACAGGAAAAATAACACAGTGAAGAGAGTCTGGGATATTCTTCCCCACAATATGCTATGGAATATTTTGTTGGCACCAAACCAGAAGGTTTTTAAGGATAAGGATTTGACTGTTAGAAGTCTTTGTACCAAGGCAAGGAGTCTTGCCCTTGAGATCATCTCAGTTAAGAATTCGAGAAGTATAAAAGTCAGTGAACTCAGCATAGAAGAACGCATATTCATTGGACACCTGTTAGACCAAAACACCAGCAATCAGAAGGGCAACGCTGCTAGCAACAGAAACAACAATGTTTCCCCTAACTGGAAGATTAGGCTAAAAGAGGAAGAATTTGCAAGTTGGCTTAAAAACAGCAATAGGCATTATCTCTGTTTCAATGGGGCCTCCAAGTCGAATCGCAGGGTAGCAGGGGTAGGAGGAGTCATTTTTAATGCTAATGGGGATAAAATACTCTCTTACGAGTGGGGTCTTGGCCAAACTTCCAATAACAGAGCAAAAGGCCTGGCCCTTTACCAAGGCCTTATCCAACTTGGTAAGCTTGGTATAGACACAGTCACGATATTGGGAGACTCAGCGATAGTCGTCAGTGCAATGGTTCGGAACAGGGATCTCCCCAATGCTCTCCTTCAATAGATTATCAAACAGTGCCAAATCTTAGGACACACCATAAAAGACGTGCGTTATTATCATGTTCTGTGATCGCTCAATGAAATGGCTGACGGTCAAGCCAACAAAGCTTGTGCCAGACCATTGGGCTGCCTCATCTGCAATGCCGTGGAATCATTTCAACATATTCCATGATGAAGAGACCTCCTAGATCTGTTCAACACCTCAGCTCATCCGATATGATAGTTTGGTCAAAGATTGTCCTCATTCCACCTATGACTAAGATTCGCATAGGGATCTGGAAGTTTATTGGAATTATCACTCCTTCACCTCTCGACAGTGGACCGACTGTCCTTCTACCTCCCGGTCATCCCTCCTGTGTGCTTCTGAATCGATCTTCTAATTCTCCTTATCTCCTCTCAGATCTCCCCTCTCGCTCAGCAATCTCCATCTTGAATTCTATTTATGCCCCTTTTCTCACCTCTATTCGCATCCTTTCCGTCCCCTACTCCGCCTTTTCGATTTCACGCCATGCCTGCTTGCCTGTGAGCTCCTTGCGGCCCATCCTTCCTTTATCTCAGATGTCCTACCTCTGTCAAGACCGGGATCAGATAACTATCCTGCCGCCCATCATCATACTCTATGTGTGCATTCAAGAGCAGCGCTCTCTTTAGTTTCTCTACCAAGTCTATCTCTGCTCTCTGTTTTTGGAGTTTAGTGTGACTTTGTCTTTAAGCAGCACCCCCGGTCATTTTATCAGAAGCAGCTTTCAAAGCCCGCCTTTTGTTCTCACTCACAGCATCCAGCTATGGCGCGAAGTGAAGACTACCTTCACTGTGCCGACCTCCAAGCAGAGCTCGAACAGTTAAGAGCCTAGTAAAGAATTTTGGACAGCAAGATGGACAGTCAGCAGATAATCATGGAGGCAAAGATTGAAAATCAAAGTAGGCTTATAAAAAAAAAATACGAGGCTGATATAAATCTGTTCCTGCACAGGATTTCATCTTTACATGAACAGTTCAGACTACTCTCAAACAGATGCGCCCATGCTGAGGAATCCATAGAGATACTGAGACATGATGGAAAAGAAGAACGCCCTGCCCTCAAACTCTTCAAGTATCAAGCGTGGAGATGAAGAGGATCAGCCTGAATAGTCGACAGCGAGGCAAATGAGTCATATATATATAGATTGAAGATGCTCTACAAATGTTGTTTTCTTTTGTTTCAGTTTATAAGGGTTTATTTCAGTTTAATTTTATCTCAAAGCCTAGAAGGCAGGAGCAAGGAGGTTTTTGTAACTGTAACTCCTACTCTCCTCGTGCCTCTTGGCATCTTATTATGTACCTCAGGGGAATAGCCTTCTCCACTCTTTTTTGAAATATAATATAGCAACAGATGATGTTAAAAAAAAAGCATCATGTTTCAAAATAAATTATCAATATCTATAGAGTAGTTGTGAATGTGTTATTTGTTGTAAATTAAAACATATATGTAATATTTCAAAGTTTATAAAACACATTCACAAAAAGATTTCCAATAATTTCAACATAACTAGATGCATACCACAATAAAAAAATAGTCCAATCATAAATAGATTTTTTCTTGCCCCTAGCTAGTAACTTTGAACCTTTACTAGTACTAAGTAATAAGAACATAATATGTTAGCCAAAATTTGTTTCCTAGTCAAGCCAAACACCACTAGTTTGCATAAGCTTAATTTGCACCCTAATTCACCACCACCCCCTCATTCTCTCCAAGCTTCCAAGTAACCTAATGGTCACTAATTGTCCTCACCTTGTGATTAGGTCTAAGAATGAGCTAAGCTCTAGGATTTGAGGGGCTTACCCGATCAGAATTGGGTGAAGACCGTTGATGCAATTGTAATAGGATAGCTAGAAAGAATGTGAAATATCAAGGACCATCGTTTATTCTCCCTTATATCTTTTTTTTATTCTGAAATTTTATAAATGATCACAACTATTTTTTCTTCTTGTCATTACCATATTGCATTCAAGTGTATTAAAATAGTAACAAAAATATATATTGTATTTTTAATATATTAAAATCATTTCACATCAAAACTAATGTAGAAAATTGGAAAACTCTCTTATCCCATATGTATAATATTTATAATCGTGTTCAAAACCACCATATACTACTTTAGTAATATAATAACATAACTTAGTGATTCACAAAATTATCAAAAACTTCCATGATACCTATTTTCTTACTACAACACAAGGCTATCAAGACTACCCTTTAAGGGTCATAGGATTATAAAATGAGATTCAAAATATAATAATGTTCCCATTTATCTAAGAAATCATGAGTCATTGTGACTAAGGGCTGAAATAAAATAGAACTATCATGAACTCATTAGATGATTACTCAAAACATTGTCCTAACTTGTTATACATAGACGTATTGATTTTACATGTTTACACTTATTATAATTTCACTCTTTCTTTGCATATGTATGTGCACTTTTGTGTGAAAAAATGTCTATGCTTATCATAGTGCATGCAAAAAGACAAAAACACACTGACTACAAACCATGATGTTGAGCTTTTAACATGGTTGAAAATTAGTTGTTTGATATTTTTCTCAAATCTTGAAAAGTTTATCGAATTTCCCCATAAAATTGAAACAAATACCTATTGTATGCATATGTCGTGACATTCAAATGCAATTTTGTACTATCTAGCTTATATGTTTCAATTGAGACTTATACACTACCAAAAAAAATTGAATTTCTTATTGGAACTCTAAATTTCCTTAAGCTTCATCAAAACCACACAACATATTAACCCTACATGTGGACATTCTTATTATGTCCGTTCATTTTTCATTGAGTGGGATTAGGAAAATTTCTATGAAGTGTGGATTAATATAATGTCTTTTCATTTCTCGTAAGTCAATCTTAAGGGAGCATGCAACAGTGAAATATTGAATTTCGTCTTACTATCATTAATAATAATTATAATGTATACATGAAAAAAAAATAATAATAATAATAAAATAAAAATAAAAATAAAAATTCTTGTATTGCAATGTATATTAGGGATAATTTAGTGGAAAAAAATTCCTAAATAGAATGTTTGAAGTCTTCAACATTTTGAACTTCGAAAGAAAAATTCATCATCAAGAGACAGACAAATTCTTTCAAACAAAAATACATTTTCTATTGAAAAAGCATGTATAAGCAAAGTTGGTTCTCATTTTTCTTCAATTTTCATTAAAGGGACAAAGTATAAAGAGAGTTGGAAACATTAAAATTAATCGTATCTTAAATGATTGGATTTAAGGTATCCTTGATTTTTTATTTGTGCTTTTCAATTTTCAATGCCACTCTTATGTGTACCTTATTATTGTTATCGATAGAAGCAATCATGTTCAATTTCTGAAAACAAATATGGTGTTTTGTCATGTTCAAGTGCCCAATTAAAGTAGGGTTGTTTATATGATTCTACATAATCATTGTTTTTTGTTTTCATTTATCCTAATATTGACTTCCCTACTTGTATCCTTAATATATTTTCAAAAGAACAAGGAATTACATACACATATTATGTCAATATATAAACAAGTATATATACCAACATATCATCGACACGCACACCTAGAATCAAAACCCAATACTCAGTTCAAAACATTTTTAAAAAAGAAAAGAGACCACAAATCCAAGTGGATCTGAGGTGTGGTGATTGTGCACAGGTTTTGATAAGTCAAATCTAATTTTTATCCAGACTCTAGGCCTAGAATTTTGCATAAAAACCCAAAACAAAGGGGTTGATTTCTATAGATAAATCCAAAACATGGCTTCAACACTTTATATGTGACTAGTTAAAGCATTGCAATGCTCTAGGGTGAATCCATGAAGATGGGTTACACTTTTAGGCCAAATATAACTATGAAAATTCAAAATTTTACTCTTTTATCAAATTGAAGCCCTCATAATTCATATAAGCTTTGTGAATTTTGATTTGGAGTAAAAAGACAATTTGTGGAGAATTATGTTGTTGTCGTAATGATATTTTTCAAAAAATATTAGTGTCATATAATCTGTCAAATTTCCATTAAATTAAATGCTCGTACTTGTAATTTTTCGCATATGTTAACAAGTATGCATGTGTGTGCGCAAAATATTTTTTTTGTAAGTTAAAGAACTTTGTATTCCAAAAAATATATAGTAGTTACATCATTGTGGCATTCAATCCATAAACCCACAAATGTTTCCATGAGTTTGCAAAGGGTGTTAAACCAAAAATCATCAAAAAATTTCCAAAGGAATTGGTTGGAGTTCAATGGCCGAAAGTTGAACATGTAACAAAGAATACATAATTTTTGGCATAATAAACCAAAAAAGGACAAAACTAGAAGGAAGAAAAGCTAAAACACCTGTTGAGGGTGGCTTCTTTGGCTCAAGTTCCTCTTCCTCAATGGGCATGGGGCCGTACTAATCACCATCACCACTTTCAGGGCTTTCTTTAGGCTTGATATCATCGTAGACTCTTAGATGCTTAACAAGAGGCACTGGCGTTGATGAAAGATATAATGTAGAAGGTGTTGATGAAGATAGAGAGTCAACCACAAGAGGTATTGAATGGGATGGGATATCAAGGGCCATTCTTGGCGAAGACAAAGGCGATGTTGACAAAGATGACATGTGCATGTTGATGTTGAGGGAGTTAACCATGTTACAAAGAGCCGCCTTGAGATCTAGACTGAAGTGATACAAGTTGAGAATTTGAGCCTCCATCACCAGCATGTTCTCCTCATGTTCCCTGACATGTCAACCAAAGACGTTCCTTAGAGCCCAGGTGTGATCATCCACAAAGCAGAGATCGATAACCTCAAGGTAAGCAACATGTCGTCAATGTCATCATGGAATGTCATAATCAAAATGTTCAGTTCCCAACCCTTGCCATGGGCTGGGGGGAGATGCTTACCCCTACCACGACCCCCATGGTGAGGGTGTCCACATTCACAAACCATCGAACAAGAGGAGATGGACTTGCAGATAGCAGAGGGAATGTTCTCGCAGGTGACAAGAGTAGTGAGCATGCAGGTTACAGAGGGAATGAGTGTGTGGGCGCTAGAGGGGAGAAGCATGCATTCAACAAAAGGAATGAACTTGCAGGCCAGAGAAGGAATGAACATGTAAATAATGGTAGGTACTTGCAAATAGTGATGGGCTCAACCTTAGAACAGGGAAGAGTTTCATTCGCAGAAGAGGATCGGGCATACTCCAAAGCTTTCCTTGTCATGTTTAATAACTGCATAGCCAATTGACAGGCTCACTAAGTGTACCAAGATAGCAAATGCCATGCAGTTGTGGGGTGGCCACCTTAATATCGGGTTTGAATGATTAACAAGGCCATTCTTCCCATCTTGAAAATGCAACAATCTTAAAGCAATAAAATCCAATAACCATTAATTTGGAGTTAGGATCAACAATAATCTTGAATCCATTTTATATTTAAACCCATCATTCATATCAAATGGAATTGCATTTGCAAATTATGTCATGATAGCTAGGTTGTTAATTTTATTAATCCTATCAAAATGTTCCATTACCAGGACAAGTATAAAAGACAAATCATACATAAAATAATTACTAAAATTTATTTGTCCACACATTATAGCTATTTATTGGTCTCTCTCTCTCTCTCTCTCTCTCTCTCTCTCTCTCTCATATATATTCCCTTGCCCTTGTAGCACTAAATAAGTATCCAAAATCATTTATCCTCCCTTAACTATATAAACCTCATTATATCTAAAATGCAAGAGCAAACCTTTATGTTCACATAAAGGTACTTATATTCATGAAGTCATATAATTTCATAATTATGGAAATTTATTTACTTTTATTTTTTGTGAGGTTATATACATTTATCAGCAACCAAATTATCTTCATCAAAACTTAGTCCACAATATTAAAATTGTTATTTATATAAAACTATAAATCACAATAAAGATAAATGTGAAAGTGTTTCTCAAAAGTATCACATGAAAACATTAACTCCTTACATATTAACTCGTTACATCTATTACTTCCTAAAACTTGTTATAGAACATTCAATTCATTCAATCATTTTTCCAAGTTATGGAATATGTAATTCTCCCACTTTAAAATGTTGTTAAAATCATTACATTAAATTATATCTTAACAAATCTCATACAAAGACATTACCAATTAATAAAACCTCACACTTTATAAAATTATTAAAACCAGTACACTAAATTATATCTTAGCAAATCTCATATAAAGATATTAGCAATTAAATAAGAATAGAAATGAAATAAATCCATTATAAAAATATTATTAGTTAAATAAAAATAAAAATGAAACACAAAAACATTACCAATTATATCTTAGCAAATGTGTCATGAAAACATATAAATCATACTATGGAAACTATTAAAAGAATATTACTAATGAAAGGGTATGGCAAGAGATCAATAAAAACGTACTAGTTTACCTTATAAATAATCTATTTCCTTTTTTCCCTTATTTTAATTTGTTTTAATATTTTATTTAATTACTAGGTATCTTATGTATAAGAAGTGGTTTCCCAAAATTTCTTTTGACTTTAGCCAAAACCTCCACCTTTGACTCAAGTGAGGGTGGTATAAGGATGCTCAATCTTGGTCAGACCATTGGGGAATAAAGAGGAGATCATCTTGCAAAAGTCAAATATATTAAAAATAGTATTACTTGCAAATTTAAGGATAAATTGTGGGAAAATGAAGAGTTGGAGGGAAAAAGGAAAGTGCAATATTATACAGAGGTGATCAACCTCAATCTAGAAAACCAAAATTATCTCTATATCTTTATTTTTTGTAAGTCAATATTCTATTCATGGTTCCAAAAATAAGTACATCAGAAGAAAAATGCAGGTAGTATCACCCCGACCAAGTTTGTTGACTACTGTTGAAAGCAGATGACAGTGAAACAGAAAAACATAAAGAGACACAACCCACAACTTAAGAGGCCATAGGCACCAGTAAATAGACAGAACATATAAAATACATGTATCCATGCTAGTTGTCAAAAGTGATGGAGGGTGGGTTGTCCGGGGTTGTTCTAGGAGGCGGCAGAGGATGAAAGGATCATTGGACATGCTCCTCAAAATGGGCCATCTAGGCCTCCAGCTTCTCAACCTTCTCTAGTAACAAAGTATGGCCTCACAAGACCACCACTACACGCCCTTGGACATGGCACTGGAAGTAATGCATTTTGTTCAAAGTTGTTATCAATTCAGTATGCCCCTCTTATTGAACCTGTTTCAAAGTCTCCAAATGCTCCAAAATTGATTGAATCAAGTCTTGACATTGCTCAACACAAAAAAAGTGTCGTTGACCATGACCATCATGACGCCCTACACACGACGCTCAGAAACGCCATGATGAGTCAAGCCTCCTCACTGCTGGACAGGCGAAGTGTGGCCACCCCGACCCAACACCGAGCCCCCATGCCTACCAACCCGAGCAGCAGGCCCTACATGCCTAGAGCGCCCCAAATTCCCACTCCCTCTGCCCCCCGATGGCGCGCAACTCGACCCACCATCGCTCTGACCACCCTGAACTGGGCCACCACTGCCACCCACCATCTTGAGCCTAGACCTAGACGTGTCCACGCCAGAATTGCCTGAATTGAGCTGCACCTAGGCAGAGGAATACCCCGAGCGAGGAACAGGGTGCATGGTTGGCTTCCCGACACTACTGGAATGAACAAAGGACCACTCGCCCGATATCGTCCAAACTTCACGCATAGAAGGAGAGACCACTAGCCCCAACTAAACCTCCACACCCCACAATGCCAAGAACATGCAGTACACAAAACACCTACCCACCATGAGCCAAAAATATGCACCTCCCTTGAAGCGGCCACCCACGAGCCCCACTAATTAGAGCTCGAGATTGTCGCTCCAATGGCTCCATCCAGCAACACAAAAATGAAACAGAAACAATAGAATACCACCCCAAACAGACAACCATACCTTGCTTTCCTTGCACACTCAGATTGACGAAGCCAAATTCGTTAATTGACAACGACGCACACTCGGAAGCAAGGGAGGAAACGCTGATGGCGATGTCACCCACTCGCCCAGACAAGGGAACCTCTACAACTCCTACTTCTTCCCACAATGCCCACAACACAGACACTAATACTCATGCATACACAGAATGCCCAACGAACACCCCCACCACCCTCCATAACATTCAGACACTCACCACCACCTTGAGACCCAAGGCGACATGAAACCTCAGACAGCGAAATTTACTCTCTCCCATACTCAAGGTGTTATGGGAGGGCAGGGAGGCCAGCCCATCCACCTGACGCCACATTCCTAACATGAACGCCCACATGTTCCCTCTGGAATGCCATCCTCTTCGCTTCTCATCCCATCGAGGAAAATCTATTTGTATATCTTGACTATTGTTAAGAAGAAAATGAAAATTACCAAGATTAGAACTAATTCTCATGAGCTTCATAGCGAAACTAAGCATTGGTTAATTCCTAAAACACCTTGGGATGAAAGAATTTTTCACTTGTGCAATCCTAGGAGGGTTCAAGAAAACAAAAAACAAAAACAAAACAAAACAAAAAAACTCTCTTAAATTGTCCATTTTATACTCACATTAAGACATATTCTCTTTTATTTTCCATCTTATACTCACATTCACTTTCTCTTAGATGATCCATCTTATAATCAAATTAAAACACTTTCTATTAGATTGTGCATTTTATACTCACATTCAATCCCCTTTAGGCTTATAGAAATTACTAGTCACAAATTTCAACTTGTTCAAATTTTTGTCAATGAGGTGGGGAATTAAACCTGCTAGCTACCACTAGAGCTATTGTCATTTGACAACATTTATAACATTTTAACTCATCAAAACTATGGTGATTTGGGAGCCCTTTTCTCACTTATTTTTTAGCATAGAAATAAAATTCCAAACAATCATATTTAAAAAAACCTTGTTAAGGTTAGCTAAACCATATAACCTTTGGTGGACCTTAATTATCATCATCATCATCCTTATCATTATATATCCAATTGATCATTTTACTCATCTCTTAATATTATTATAATAATACCATAAATAAATAAATAATGTATAGTAATTCAAAAAATATATAATTAATCTATTACTTTAAATATTATATTATTTTTAAATTTTAATTTACAATAAATTTAGCTAATTTTTAAAATTAACTTCAAAAGAAAACAAAACGTACAATCTAATATCAACTAAAATATTATCAATATTTATATTATTTAAACAAAATTCATTTTTAATAATCAATATTTATAATGATAAAAAATTTAAATTTAAAATAACCTTTATCTAATATTATAATTATTTAAACAAAATTCACATTTTTTAATAATTCAATATTTATAATGATAAAAATTAAATTTAAAATAACCTTTAATAGAACAAAATTTATTGAATTATACATTTTCAAAATATATATTAAATTTCACTAAATTATAAATATAATATTTGATCTGGACTAACATTTCTATAAAATTAATAATAATAAATAATTAATTATATATTATCAAAAAAAATTATAATTCAAATATTTAAAGTTCAAAATATTAAAATAGATACTGTTACTTTTATATTAATAACAAATAATTAGCTTTAATCTATAACCTAATAATATAAATATATTAAATTATATATAAACCTAACAGTTGTCACAACTATTATTATTGTTGCCATGAATTTTATAACATCTTAATCACATACAATAAGCCAATCTGATAACTTTTTTAATTTATTAACTCATTTACTTGTATGTAATTATATTCTTTCTTTACTATTTTATATATTTTAAATAAATGTTTTTTTCCCTTTATTCAATTAATATATGTGGAAAAAAATAAATTATATATAATATGAATGATTAAGATTTTAATGTATTTTGTAACTTTCATGTTATTATATTCTTTCTTTACTATTTTATATATTTTAAATAAATGTTTTTTTCCCTTTATTCAATTAATATATGTGGAAAAAAATAAATTATATATAATATGAATGATTAAGATTTTAATGTATTTTGTAACTTTCATGTTATATCTTCTCTGAACATATAAAAAGCACGGTAATGAAGGGTTTCCACCATATTAAGCTGCATGGTAAATTATTAGTGTAAAACAACAGAAATTACATGCTACAGCATGGATTTATTAATTCAGCTGAGGACAAAGGCAAATATTAAACGTCATAAATTACAGGGTACAGAGTAGGTGATCCGCTGTAACCAGATGCAGCGAATCTGCAATCGAGATAAGGGAACGGGCTCATTTAGAAAAACCTCTCTCATATTTTACACCACTATCATGGTTTTAAGATTCGAATGGATTTTTTAAGCTTATTTTTTAGGAACTCGCTAGAAGCGAATCTGCAATCGAGATAAGGGAAACGGGCTCATTTAGAAAAACCTCTCTCATATTTTACACAATTATCACGGTCTTAAGATTCGAATGGATCTTTGAAGCCTATTTTTCAGGAATTCACCAAAAAAACTCATGGACAGCCGTTGATGAGCCACCTCATCAATTTGACTTCAACATCAGAACAAACAGGTGGCAAATCAGTTTGAACAAATCATGGCACAAAATTAGTTGACTCATTTTTAAGGAGTGAAACCAACAATTAATATATCATCTTCAGAATATGTAGCAGCTCCAACATTCCAGATTCCAAGGCAAAAGATTAACACTCATAGGAGAAAATCTTGAGCAAACAAGGCACTAAATCAGTTTTCAAAAGGAATTTTCAATTGGATGGTTATCCAAATTCCATTGTTGAAGAGTGACAACTTTTTGAATAGCAGGTTGAAAATAAAACCCTTGTTTTCAGGTACAAGTGGCAATTAAAAGAACACTTGGTAGTAGAGCTTGAAGATTTGACTTCAGCAACATCTAACAACTTGAGGCTTTGAAACCAATTCTGGATTTAGTTTTATTATTAAGTGATTTCATTTCCAAACCATTAGGAAGAGATTGTTAGTATTGTTTTGTTATTTAAACCATTATTTTGTAATGAGAAGAGTTCAAAATTTGAGAAAATTTGTACTCTGTGTATGTGCTTTGTCTTTGTGGGCTAATTCTAGGTGACTAGTGATATAAATAACATGGAGTTTCAGGCTCAGAATTCATGTGTTGATATGTCTTGGTTTGTTTCTTGGTGGATGTGTTTACCTTTGTTATTTTCATTAAATGCTTATATTCCTTATGCTTAAATGAAGGTATTAAAGTGGAATTCATGTTTCATTTACATGCTTTGTCTTTACCATTTAAGTATCACCTTTTTTATATAAAATAAACAAAATTCTTCTATTTGATGCTTTGTTTTAAATAGTTTTTTGTTTTTTTCTCCTACCACTCTTAATAGCAAGTTTGTCTAGGGATAAATCAATTATCATTCTCTTAGCTTTTGTCAGTACATCCAGCTTGCTAGTAATTGTGGATTGTTGAATTTGCTACAACTCCATGCCCAATGATGCATTTTCTCTCTACCTTACCATCATTTTCAAACCCTTATGGACTCACAATCTAGCCATTATATTAAAAGACACAACCAATTGTTGAGGTGACACTAGGTAGTTGAATTGTAAATGAGAGATCCCTCTCTATGTTGAAGGGGCTAGCCTTTGGCCCTAAAGATTGGTTTGAAAGAGTTGTCATAGGGGTTTTCCTTTACAACGTAGGAAAAACTTTGAATGATAACATGTTACATGCTTCTTCCCATAAGAACGTAGATAAATCTTGATCCTGCAGCATTGCTTTCGTTGCCCCAACAATGGCTTTATTCTTCCTTGTCAATATTCCATTCTTCTGTGGGTTATATGGAACTATCATCTCTCTCTTAATTCTAGAATTTGAACAAAACTGCTTGAATGAATTCGAATTGTGCTCGCCTCTATTTTCATATATAAACACCTTCATCTTTCTTCATGTTTGGTTCTCCACAAGAGATTTAAACTCTTGGAACCAATTGAAGATATTGTCCTTGGTCTTCATAAAATAGATCCACGTTTTCATGGAATGGTCATCTAGTAATTGAACCCTCCAATAGACATGAATGACATGGGCCCACATACATCTGAATGGATCAAGTCCAAGATCCTCTTGGACCTACTGTCATTGTTAGGAAACACAATCTTGGTGTCCTTTCCTATGGCACACCCCTTGCACACGTCATGTTGATTTGTAGTGAAATCAAGGTCACAGCCTCCCTTAACACTTTGAGTGATCCATGGTGCAAATGTGCGATTCTCTTATGCCACACTTCCTTCGAGTCATGACTGCTACTCACTAGTGCTTTGGCCAGCTCGAACTAAAGTTTGTACAACTTGTTCCTATTGGAAATCGGGAGGATTTGTAATTTAATTTAGATTTCCTTATCCATAGTAATTGCTTGTGAATTTAGTTGGTTTCTTATTAACCTTTTATTTTGATTCTTTCATCAAACAATTACCATAACATGAACACGAAGATCACATAACAAAAAAAAAAACAAGATATAGGCTCCAAGCCAAGCCAAAATCCTCCAAGGGGAAAACCCAGAAAATGATCTCCTTATAGAATTAGATAAATGAGATATCCAAGACCCATAACCACAGAAAACTTCCACCTCTAGATTCCAAGTCAAGCCTTCCTTCTTTCTAGTAGATCCATCAACAAGAGACTAACAACAAGAGATGTACCAAATCAGATCTTACACAAACCCTAGCCGCAAGAAGAACTTCTTTCTTTTATACTTTGGCCCTCCACTTCTTTTTGTCCTTTATGCAATATTTCAGACCACAGATCATCATGTGTATGTCCAAAATGAGCTCCATCTTCCCTTTATTTATATAATTTAGAGGGGGTGCAAATAGACACATCCATTGGGGAAGATTCAACTTGTCATGTAGGTCGACTTGGCACCTAAAGGGGTTTCTGACCCAAAATTACATATTTAATTTTCTTTTCTTTTTCTTTTACAATATATCCAAATAGGACTTTGTCTAAAAAACCTAGAAGCATGAAAAACATGCTTGTCTAAAAAATAATAATAGATTTTTTTTTCATTTGTTTTTTACTTAAAATACATAATGGTACAAATTATGAAGATTGAAACTAGTTAGATTTCCTTCTCATTCCAAGCACTTTTGTTGTGCTAAAGATGGAACCCTTGGGACAAATATATACCTTTCCATCTCAAAAAATCACCACATAACCCTTGTCCTCCAAGGCTGAAACATAAATCATATTCTTCATTAAACCTGGAACATACAACACATCTTTCACCGAGACCTCTGATTGCGATTCGTCGGGACATCCGATTAGCGGGACTTCCGATCTGTGAGGCCTTTGATGCTTCGATATTCCTCACTGCACATGGCCTTAATCATCCCAAACTTCAACATGCCATATCTCTCGAACCACAAGTCCATTTCTGGACTTCCGCATACCGTTGGAAAGCTCTTCCAGAGCACTTTCCAATGAAAGGAGTCTGATTAACCACTAAGTCCATCTTCTGCCTCAAAATATGGCTCCAAAGTATCTACCTAGCTAGAATCACAACCACCAAGGCATGCAGCCCCATCATCAGGTTGAGCCTTGTTTGACATCAATGCCAACACTTACACAGCCAGCCACCTTCATACCATCAAATGTCCAACAAGTAAATACCCATATATTACCTGGTATTACATATCAAGAATAATAAATCTAAAGAGTTGACCAAATTCTCCTTAAAAAACAAAGGAATGACTTTTGAAAATCGCAAAGATTTTAATTCTTAGATCACTTGCATTGGCATAAAAAAACAACTAAATCCACCATAATAACGGATCTCCCATTAAAAAATCTCTTTAAAAAACATTGTTAGCTCCATTCTACTTATCCTTTGGCATTTCCACAAACGGTGCCAAAGAAAAAGAAATGAAAGGGAAAAAGGAGTAGTTTGCTGACCAGTGGGACAAAAAGTCCCTAACAGAGTTAAATTAACATCTCAATCACTTGCAACAAATATTGTTCATGTCAGAAGCTTGGTTGTATCAATTTGTAAGCTTGTTAGACAAAAATACCACTAAATTACCAGAACTTAGTCGTGCAAAATTATTCAGATGACCTTCACAAGTTCAAGGATTCTATGCATTGGCTACTGGAAATATGTAGTATTTTTTTTTTTCTCGGTAAAACTAGCTAGTCTATTATATTATATTTACAGGAAAATATTACAAGCAGTGAAACAGGACTTCCATGGCCACCAGTGGCACTTTGGGTAGCTTGGCATTGACGCAAAAAGCTCCCTCGCAGGGGCAGCACCGACAGGACTACCTAAATTCCCCCAAAAACAAACTGAGGCCGAAGCCAATTCTACTTGACGGTTAACAGAACATGACGGCCCACGCAGGGGCTTCCTTCAAAACCAGACTGTAGATCGACACAAACGAGACAGACTGATAGTAAACTAGATCGACAGAAACAAGACAGAATGAAAAACTGCAAGCGAACTAACATAGTGACCTTTATCCTGGACCCGAGCAGAGAGAGAAAGGTAAGAGCTGGTGCGCGCGTCGGAGGATCAGTCGTCGCCGAGACCTTTTTCTTCCACGATAGTGCACCATCCCTGACCCTCAGGGATGCCTTCCCACATGGCAGCCCACTTATCCTTTGTTGTGCCTTGAGGTTCCTGCTCCTGGGGATGTGAGGGGGCGTGCAGAATCTCCATCCCTAAGGTGACCACCTCAATTGGTAGTTGCAGGACAGGGTTCTCCTTTCCAGTGCCCTCTGTGGGTGGTTCCACCATTCCTGGAGGCATCCCACTGTCATTCCCTTCAGGAGCTTTAGTAAAAAGAACTGAAATATGGGCATTGATACCTTCACTATCCTTGGAGCTGCCCAGGGTGAACACAACCGAGCCAAATGCTGGCAGAGTTGGCTCTCCTTCGCTTGAGCTACCAACCTCCGTGAATTGCCCAGCTTGGAGTGGCTTAGCCCTTGCCCTCTTGTAGCAATAACAACAGCAACAATGGTGGTGCTCATTCGCTGTCGGAGGGCGAGAGGATGAACCTCGCCCAGATCCCCTCCTGCAAGGTTGTCGCTCCCGTAGCCTCGCCATGGACACGCCTCCTTCTCCCCTGTTAGCCTGCGTTGAATTTTGAGACTAGCCACCAGACGGGATTCGCCACAAGTTTCTCCCGATCGCGGCAATCTCTGAGAGGCTGTGGCCTGAGGGAAGAAATTCCCTCTTTGTGACCAGATTGCCCTGATTGCCCTTGGTTTGCTGCTTCCACCTGAGACCAGAGCCTGAATTGGAGCGGCGGTGAGCCAAGATGGCTGGTCGAAGTGGTAGAATAACCACCCACCTCTGCGTCTGCACCTCACCAGCTTCACCATAGCAATGGGCTCGCTTCTGCTCATCCGTGCCTTGATAACCCTCCTCATTCCCTCGGTGGGTGCGAACAATAACTGCAAGCTGCAGCGCCATCGTTTCACTCTGCTCGGCATTGAATGCCCAGAGCTCGGACTGCGGAGGATTAACCCTTTGACGGCTAACTCCATCAACCATAAATACGAGCACGGGGCGGCACATGCTGGACATGTGGCCCGTTCCTTTGTGACATGCCAACACCCGCATCCAGGGCTGGAAATATGTAGTATTACAATAACAATTAAAATAAATTCGGTCATTTAAGTTTATTTAAAACTTTGTCACCAGAAAAACAGTAATACCCTAAAAATAGCAAGCCATCCCACATTGCATTTAACAAGAGTCTTTTCTCCTCAACGACACCCTGAAACCCAATGAGCCATCCACATTCAATCAATGTTACCCATTGAAACAAATATACCTTCGGTTCCTTGGCATTGTCTTTTCAGTGAGGGGACTGTTAGAAGGTTGGGTTAGCTCATCATTAATTTGAATAATAAGAGGATTGAATTGCAATAGGCAAAAAACAGAGAAACTAATGGTCCCATAAACTATAGCTAGTCTCGTGGACATTAAAAACTTCACTCATTTGTTCCTTGACCCATATTACATTTTTGTTTCTGAATTTTAATTACAATGTTTTTTATTTCACTCCATGTTTCACAATAGCGCTTGCAATCACTACTTCAAACAACAATGATGAAATGTTTGTCATCCTCATAACCATCATGAAAACTTAAGGACTACACATGTGTCATTTCAAAGTATGAACTGAGAAGGTAGTGGATATATGTGCCATAGTTATAAGAATGGTCCTATTTGTGATCGTTAACTTCCGTTGTAAATTTCCACACCAATTTTAATTTCCCCTTTCAACAAATGTAAAAGAGAATTTATAAAAACCTTGTATTCCTTAATTATATTGGAACTATAAAACAAACATGCAAAGTGGAAGAATAAAACAAGGGGGTTACGTAGTAGCTAGTCCCTGCCTTTAAAGGAAGGCGAATAAGAGACACTCGCTTCGGTTGCTGGGGCTTGCACTAGATGCTAACAATCTCTAGTCGATCGAACAAATCAGAAAAGGCTACTACTTTGCACAGGTAGTCTGGATGTTTCCTTGATAAGAAAGCAACTTCCACAACAATAAGTTTTGAAATTTCCTTTGCTCACACCACCTGCTGGTGCTCAACAAGTACATTCAGAATTGATTGTTGGTTGATCCAAGTGCAATATCAATTGAAACTACGGCCTCATTCCACACAGCAAGTGCTGAGTGGATGCAAAAAATAAGAACATATATGAGCAGGGAGATTAAGCAGAAAGATTCAATTATTCAGCAGTTGCAGGCCCACTTAGCATATGTAATAAGCTAAAATGGAGGTTATTCTCCCGGTCACATCGCACATTCTACAACATCAGCTTGGGAAACACCAATGAAGGGAAGGATACCCAGGAAGGCTTGAAGACCTGCTTTGGAAATCTAAATACTATAAGGTGTTGCCACATGTGATGGTCCACAGATAGTACCTAGCAGCTTATAGATCAAATATGATTTAAGTATGATTGTTTTATAAGCAAACCTCGACACAGCCACGTATCTCTCATGCCATGAATGTGAACCTGCATGCATACCAAATGTCCAGATCTAGGAGGCTTCTCTTTCAGGTTCGATGAATGCCAACCTGCATGCATACCAAATAATGTGACAACCATATCGGTGTGAAGGCAGAAAACATGAAATTTTGAAGAGAGTCGTGCATAGTCTAAGCACAGTTAGGAGAACAGAAAACTTAGATTACATGTAGCAACTTCATATCTAGTATGCTAAGATTATATGTAGCAGCTTCATAGCCAATATTCTCGGATGAGACGAGGGGGTTAACCCAGATCATACGGCAGATAAAATTGAATTGGTGAGTGTTGTTACAACCCTTTTCAAGAGTCGAGGGGAAAAAGATGGACTCTCAATTCCACTGGCGAGCGACTTGAATTTTCTATCCCCTGCAT
The DNA here is from genome assembly GCA_000404065.3 of Pinus taeda. Taxonomy (NCBI): domain Eukaryota; kingdom Viridiplantae; phylum Streptophyta; class Pinopsida; order Pinales; family Pinaceae; genus Pinus; species Pinus taeda. The sequence continues at coordinate 274,000 of APFE031364595.1, forward strand.
TTGGAACAGATACCGTATTGGGAAAGAGATATGAAGATCGCCCTGCACCAACAACAGAAGAATAAGATCGCTGGTAGGAAGAGGAAGAAGATTGATTCGGCGATAATACCCCTACAACACTAGTTAAAGCCTTCCAAATCGAGACAGAGAGTATGTTTCATCTATGATTCTCTATCCCTATCAGATGTTTAAAAGGTGATTCAATATAGCTATTAAGAAATTCAGAAGATAGCCATCTATTAACAATAGTTCTGGCACTATCAGTAGCTAGCTCCTGGGCAGTCAGAACGGGGGTATGCTTCTTAATTAAGGATCGTCACCAGGGCGTAGTGGCACCAAATGGGAAGGGACAACCCTCTATGCCTCCTTTGCCCTCCCGCAGAAGCTAACCATCCATCAAACAAGCAGCAAGCAAGGGGTTCTTCGACCAGCCCGCTAGTGGCAAGAAAAGTCGTCCATTCAACCGAAAGCTCTCTAGGAAGCAGATGCAAGAAACAAAGTGTGGGACAGAGATAAGTCCATCGAAATCGAATCTAATCGATAGGAAGGCATAATATTTGTTATGTTCTTGATTGTGATGTTGACAGTTTCCAGAGATATTCGAGAGCATAATAGTGACGGATGTGAGCAAGCAGCAGATCAGCTACGCTTCTAGGCGTCCCAACATAAAGTACGCAATGACTTCTCGGGCAATGTCAGAGGAGGAGTTGGAGAGCACTATAGGAGTGGAGGGAAGAGTGGACATCGTCATTGTGGGGGTAATTGCTGCCTGGTGCTACAAATATCATTGAACCCATGCCCATGGCTCTCCCTGCTGCTTCAGAACCCCAAAAAAGAAGTGATTTGCATCGTTGTAACACAGCACACACTGCAATAGACAACGCAAGACACAACAACAACATGCAACAGCTGGAACCTCAACAACATTCAACAACATGCACCACCTGGCAACACCTGGCAACTTCAACAGCTGGCACCTCAACAACATGCACCACTTGGCAACCTAGCAACTTCAACTTGGAAACTTACTTTAGCTTAGCAGTATAGCATTCAATATTTGTTAAATTGCGAAACTAATGTTTACATTAGTGAAACAGATTTCCAAAATAAGTACATATAATTTATGCTTTTTGCCTCTCTACCTCGGGAAGAGGCCAAATAATATGGTGAAACGATATGCGCCTAAAAACTTTGGTTTATAAGTGATCATGACTAATAACAAAAAGGTGAATTAATTCTTTAACATCGCCAATCGATTACTATAGTCCCATGCCATTGCCAGATGGCAGGGACTAATAAATAATAAGGACCTCACCTGATAAAAAGCACCTCATTCCATTGTTTGCTTATCCAATGAAAGAGGTGTTATTGTGTAAATATTTTTATTATTATATGGGTTTGGGCAAATTTAATATATATATTTTTTGGGTAAATTATATATATATATATATATATATATATATTTATTTATTTATTTATTTATTTATTTATTTATTAAAGGTGTAATTAAATTTTAAAAATAAAAGAGGAATATTTTTGTTGCGTACATAATTAATTTTATATATTTAAGATATATTATTTATAATATTTAAAATAATAATAATAATAATAATTTATTTTTTTCAATTATAAGGATGAGAATTTATTTTTTAGTTGGCAAAACTATATGTAAATTTATATAATTAGAGTTATTGTGTACTGTATATAATTGGTATAAATTGTCCCATAAAATGTATACACTGATTTATAATAATTTACCTTTGAGATATATATCTGGTTTGTGTTGGCTTTATTCTTGTTCAAATTTTATGGAGAGAGTTTAAGAGTGAGAACTAAAGATTAAAAGACATGACTAAATCTTAAAAATTTCTTTATGACACGTCACATAAATAAATAGATCGGTTTCCATAAAATATTAAGATTAACCTTATCTTAATTTTAATTTTAAATAATTATAATAATTAATAAAATTTATATATTTAATTACCTTATAAATAATAACTTCTAAACTAAATAAAATATTTAACTTATAATTACGCTAATAGGCATTCTTTTATGAGGTTTTCCTCATGACCCTGTTGAAGATTCGTTGTCCTCAAAATCCCTTTATCTTTAACCATGTGATCCACAAAAATTTAGGACCTTTCTAAGCAAAGGAATAGAATACTACATGTATGTGTGCAATGGAAGTGAAGTGCAAGAACATGTCAGGATTTCAAGCCTACATGACCCATCTTCTCTCTGCTCTGCAAAAGATTCAGAAGAGGTGGTTTAGCCTAACACGACGCCATTCAGCCATTCAATGTGTACCCAACATGTGCCTAATTCACACTTCAAAAGAGGGTTTTGCCTATAGTTGAGCTTTGAATCTTTGCCTTGTGCACAGAGAAAAGATGATGATGACACTAAAGATGGAAGAATCATCCCTCTGCCAAAGTTGTAGAGTAACTCCTGGCAAGGAAAATGACATTGGCCTCCTTCATTTCTAGATGTTGTAGTAATGTTGATATTAAGAAACGCAACATGATAATGGCTCCATTGATAGGAGACTTGTGACTCTGTATAAGCTCATTCCGATGGCAGAAGCATTGGTTTTGATACCCTTTTCAGGAGAGCACTCACTACACATTGGATCTTGAAATGTAAGGTCACATCGTGGAATCCCTAACGAAATTTTACAAGAGTTATACAAGTCTCATGGACGAAACCGTCATGCAACAATAATAGGGTTCAACTTCCCTTTCTGATCATATCTGATGTCCTATGGAACTATGCATGGTTGCTTATATGTTGAGCATATAGAATTCTACAAACACCAATGTGTTATTCTAATTATATAATGTAACTAAAAAGCCAATGCATGTGTAAATTGTTGCCTTGGAATGTACCCTGGGATCCATTGGTGTAGGTCTCAAATGGTTTGCAGTGGGATCTTAATTAGTTTAAAGGTTTGGAGAATTATCTATTATATCAAAATCTTTGCTTAATCTTGAGACAAATACAATGATATGGGAGAAGTGTACATCATATCGAAAATTTGCTTCGTCTTACCCATAGATATTGTAATATATATATATATATATATATATATATATAATATATATATATATATATTTATATATATATATATATATATAATATATATATATATATATATATATATATATATATATCTATATATATATATATATTTCTGGAGTTTCGTTAATATACACTGATCAATCAACATCTCTATAGATAAAAAAATATTATCAATTTTAAATTTATTAAAACCTTGATACTACATATAGTTACATATTTAGTTACAAGTTGTTTCAAACATTCTACATTTTCTTGACAGATTTAGCATTATTGCAAATGGTGTAACTTCTCACAAGGCAACTTGGACCAATGAATTATGCCAAACTAAACCATTGAATTTAATTGGAACAATATTTTAAAAGGCAACTCCAAACCTTTGAGAGGACTTATGATTTACAACACTTTAATAGGGGGAAATAAAGAACCGAATACCATGATTGAACCAGATGAATGTTGGTGGCTACCCACCTATCCCACTTGGACCCCCACAACTGTCTCTTTTAGTTTTTCAATCTCCTTAATTGTAGCACAATTTACTATTTTTAGCAGTTTTTCGGGTCATGAATTTTCGAAGCTGTTTTGAGGCCCTAAACGACATTTTTTGGGAAATCTGGGAGCAACATGAGACCTTTGACCGATGTTTCTCTTTTGAAAGTTGTAGTGCTCGGATATATCTTTCTAACGAGCTATTGTACGTGTCAAATAGAGATCGTATGCCAAAGTTACGACCCTGGGAAGTTGATGTACCAATTTACCCGAAACGGGGCCCACAATTTGGTGTTTCATCCTCTAGGGTTAGGTTTTTGGATGTTCAGGGTTTTCCATTGTTTCTCAACAATAAATTCACCTTCGAACCTCATTGTAACAGAGTTCGAAGGCATGTAGCCGTCACATCTCTTCTCAGAGATAAATCTACCATCGCCCTAGCTGGTTTATTTCCATTTCTGTTTGTAAGCATATTTCAATATTTTACATTAATGAAATGAAGTATTATTTTCGCTGCATATCTGTATTTATAGTTATTTCTGTATTTTGTTGCGTTCTTGTTTAAATCTGGATCAGTGGTATCAGAGAGGTCTTCTCTTTCTCTATTTTTCTTTGCATGTCCCTAACGAGGTCAGGATATAAGGAGTTAGGGCTTGAATTGGTCGAACCTCAACGACTTCCCATGGCGGATGAAAAGTAAGATGAGGAGGCAGTAGATCCTATCAAAATATTGCTTGAAGAAGCCCTCGATCAACAAAGGAGCGCGATGATGGACAGCTTTGCCCAGATCCTTCAGCAGCTACCCAGAGGTGACACATCGGCTTCCAACAGCTACTCTGGAAATGCCACACCCTTTAAGGTACAAGTTATTTTTAAAATCCCCATCTTCGAGGGTCAAATAGACGTAGATGTCGTAGATAAATGGCTAAATCTGCTAGATGGGTATTTTTCTGTTCATGATTTTTCTAGTCGGGAAAATATAATTTTCGCTCTTCTCAAAGCAGCCCCCCACGTCAAGGATTGGTGGGAAACCTACTGCTAGCAAAAGGATGAAAGTACGGGCTCACTATTTTCAGCTGCACCCACTTGGAATTCATTCCGAGATGCCATTAAGCAGCAATATTACCCTGTCAAAAGCTATGAGGACAAATACATAAAATGGACCACATTATGGCAGGGAAGGGACCAAGATGTGCCAGAGTTCAAAATATTTTTCATACCCTTCGCACACAGTTGGGTATCAAGGATTCTGGGCTACATTTGGTACTCAATACCGCAGCTGCCTACACAGGTACATCCAGGAATAGATGGAGTTCCTAAACATCTCTTCACTCGGCACGGCATACTGATATGTCGTCAAGATCAAGAAAAAGTTGAAACAGAAGAAGCAAGACTTTGGATATTCGAATCCAAAGACCAAAGGACAAAGCCAAGACAGGGCAATCCAAGACAACCCGTCGAAGCCACAAGAAAAGAACAACAACATGGAGTTGAAGAAGGACACGGGAAAGTGGTGTGAGTTCCATAAGAGCCCCACTCACAACACAAGTGAGTGTCGGACCAAGAAATCGTTGGTGGCCGAGTTGAAGGCTTCTGAATCAGATGCATGTTCTGACCCTGAGTTAAAACCCGACAAGGGGAACAGCAAAGGGAAGCAGATCATTGATGCAAAGCCCAGTGCCATTATTGCCACTGCCAAGATCCAGAAGAATGAGCCCGAAGATTCATAGGAGGGGGAGTGAATTTTCCACTCAATAATGTGGGTGAAGGGGTCGCCGTTGCAATTCATTGTCGACAGTGGCAGCCAAAAGGACCTCATTTCACCAGAGGTCGTGAAGCGGTTGGGCCTACCAACTACACCAGACCCACAGCCGTACAGTATCGGGTGGCTTCACCAAGGACGAAATCTCTAAGTTCACTAGCAATGTCGCCTTCCCTACAGCATCAAACCCTTCACATACGAGGTATCGTGTGATGTTGCACCTCTAGATGTTTGTGATGTATTATTAGGCCAACCATACTTGTGGAGGTGACATGTTGTGTATGATTCAAGGCTTTGAGTTGTTATTATCACTTTGGGTAATTCATTATATAGGATACCGGAGGTAGCCCCACCTACCACCACCTCTTTGATCACTACTAAGAAAGGCAGCAATCTCATCTCCGAGACTAGGAATTTCATTTTTTGTCTAATTCACTCCCAAAGTAAGGGGAAGATTAACACCACATCCATGACCTCCATGAAGGGTTCCCCCACACAGCAGCAACAACAAAGGGATACGGTCATGACAGAACACAGGAACAACTTCTCCTCACCCAAAGGGGTACCACACAAGTTTCAGGTGGGCAACAAAGTCTGGTTGCATCTGTAGAAAGAACGCCTTACAAGAGCCCATCAGAAGCTCTGACCACTCCGACATGGTCCTTACACCATCACCAAGGTTGTGGGAAACAATTTTGTGGAGCACAACATTCCCCCATTCCTTCATTGCACCGAGTGTTCAATGTGGACCCTTGTCAACCATGTTCCCACCATCACTGGACACATCAAAGATTGCAGAACAACTCACCAGGGGCCAAGTTCAGAAGATGGAGGAACTCAACACAATAGGGACCATTGCTTCCTAAGGGGGGAGGAATGATCTAGGTGGATATTGGTGGCTACCCACCTATCCCACTTGGACCCCCACAACTGCCTCTTTCAGTTTTTCAGTTTATTTAATTATAGCATAATTTACTATTTTTAGCAGTTTTTCGGGTCCTGAACTTCTAGAGCCGTTTTACGCCCTAAACGACATTTTTTCGTAAATCTAGGAGAAACATGGGTCCATGGACCGATGTTTCTCTTCCCAAAGTTGTAGTGCTTGGATAGATCTTTCTAACGAGCTATTGAACGTGTCAAATGGAGATTGTATGCCAAAGTTACGACCCCGGGAAGTTGATGTACCAATTTACCTGAAACGGGGCCCACAGTTTGGCGTTTCATCTTCTAAGGTTAGGTTCTTGGATGTTTAGGGTTTTCCATTGTTTCTCAACAATAAATAGGCCTTCGAGCCTCATTGTAATGGAGTTCGGAGGCATGTAGCCGCCACATCTCTTCTCAGAGATAAAGCTACCATCGCCCTAGCTGGTTTATTTTCATTTCTGTTTGTAAGCATATTCCAGTGTTTTACATTAATGAAATGAAGTATTATTTCTGCTGCATATTTGTATTTATGGTTATTTCTGTGTTTTTTTGCATTTCTGTTTAAATCTGGATCAGTGGTATCAGAGCGGTCTTCTCTTTCTCTGTTTTTCTTTGCATGTCCCCAACGAGGTCGAGATATAAGGAGTTAGGGATTGAACTGGTCGAACCTTTGCAAGACCAGCCTCGAAATCTCGACGGCCTCCCATGGTGGATGAAAAGAAAGATGAGGGGGCAGGAGATCCTATCAAAATCTTACTTGAAGAAACCCTCGAGCGACAAAGGAACGTGATGATTGACAGCTTTGCCTAGATCCTTCAGCGACTACCCATAGGCGACACAGCGGCTTCCAACAGCTACTCTGGAAATGCCACGCCCCTTAAGGTACAAGTTAATTTTGAAATCCCCATCTTCGACGGTCCAATAGACGTAGATGTTGTAGATAAATGGTTAAATCTGCTAGATGGGTATTTTTTTGTTCATGATTTTTCCAGTCGGGAAAAGATTATTTTCGCTCTTCTCAAAGCAGCCCCCCACGTCAAGGACTAGTGGGAAACATACTGCGAGCAGAAAGATGAAAGTATGGGCTCACTATTTTCAGCCGCACCCACTTGGAATTCATTCCGGGATGCCATTAAGCAGCAATATTTCCCTGTCAAAAGCTATGAGGACAAATACATAAAGTGGACCACATTGCGGCAGGAAAGGGACCAAGATGTGCCAGAGTTCACAAACATTTTTCATACCCTTCGCACATAGTTGGGTATCAAGGATTCTGAGCTACATTTGGTACTCAAATACTCCGGCTACCTACACAGGTACATCGAGGAAGAGATGGAGTTCAAGAACATCTCTTTGCTCGGCATGACATACCTATACGCTGTCAAGATCTAGCAAAAGTTGAAACAGAAGAAACGAGACTTTGGATCTGCGAATCTGAAGACCAAAGGACAAAGCCAAGACGGGGCAACCCAAGACAACCCATCGAAGCCACAAGAAAATAACAACACCACGAAGTCGAAGAAGGACACAAGAAAGTGGTGTGAGTTCCATAAGAGCCCCACTCACAACACAAGTGAGTGTCGGAACAAGTAGTCGTTGGTGGCCGAGTTGAAGGCTTCTGAATCAGATGCATGTTCTGACCCTGAGTCAGAACCCAACAAGGGGAATGGCAAAGGGAAGCAGATCATTGATGCGGAGCCCAGCGCCACTGTTGCCACTGCCAAGATCCAGAAGAATGAGCCCAAAGATCCAGAGGAGGGGGAGCGACTTTTCCACTCACAAATATGTGTGAAGGGGTCGCCACTGCAATTTATTGTCAATAATGGCAGCCAAAAGAACCTCATTTCAGCAGAGGTCGTGAAGCGGTTGGGCCTACCGACTACACCACACCTGAAGTCGTAAAATATCAGGTGCCTTCACAAATGACGAGATCTCCAAGTTTGCCAGCAGTGTTGCCTTCCCTATAGCATCAAACCCTTCACAGACGAGGTATTGTGTGATGTTGCACCTCTCGATGTTTATGATGTATTATTAGGCCAGTCATACTTGTGGAGGCAACATGCTGTGTATGAGTCAAGGCCTCGAGCTGTTATTATCACTTTGGGTAATTCATTATACAGGATACCGGAGGTAGCCCCACTTACCACCACCTCTTTGATCACCGCTAAGAAAGGCAGCAAGCTCATCTCCCAGACTAGGAAATTCATTTTCTGTCTGATTCGCTCCCAAAGTAAGGGGAAGATCGTCGCCACATTCATGACCTCCATGAAGGGTTCCCCCACACAACAACAACAACAAAGGGATACGGTCATGACAGAACACAGGAACAACTTATCCTCACCCATAGGGTACGACACAAGTTTCAGGTGGGCAACAAAGTCTAGTTGCATCTGTAGAAAGAACGCCTGACAAGAGCCCATCAGAAGCTCCGACCACTCTGACATGGTCCTTACACCATTACCAAGGTTGTGGGAAACAATGTTGTGGAGCACAGCATTCCCCCATTCCTTCTCTTGCACCGAGTGTGCAATGTGGACCGTCGTTGACCATGTTTCCCACCCTTACTGGACACGTCAAAGATTGCAGAACAGCTCACCAGGGACCAAGTTCAACAGATGGAGGAACTCAATGCAATAGGGACCATTGCTTTCTAAGGGGGGAGGAATGATATAGGTGGATGTTGGTGGCCACCCCCTATCCCACTTGGACCCCCACAACTTCCTCTTTCAGTTTTTCAATTTCCTTAATTGTAGCACAATTTACTATTTTTAGCAGTTTTTCGGGTCCTCAACTTCTGGAGCCGTTTTGAGGCCCTAAAAGACGTTTTTTGGGAAATCTATGAGTAACATGGGTCCATGGACGAATGTTTCTCTTCCCAAAGTTGTAGTGCTCGGATAGATCTTTCTAACGAGCTATTGTACATGTCAAACGGAGATCGTTTGCCAAAGTTACTACCTCGGGAAGTTGATGTACCAATTTACCCGAAATGGAGCCCACAGTTTGGCTTTCCATCTTCTAAGGTTAGGTTTTTGGATGTTTAGGGTTTTCCATTGTTTCTCAAGAATAAATAGGTCTTCGAGCTTCATTGTAACAGAGTTCGGAGGCATGTAGCCGCCACATCTCTTCTCAGAAATAAAGCTACCATCACCCTAGCTAGTTTATTTCCATTTATGTTTGTAAGCATATTTCAGTATTTTACATTAATGAAATGAAGTATTATTTCTGCCGCATATCTGTATTTATGGCTATTTCTGTATTTTGTTGCGTTCCAGTTTAAATCCGGATTAGTGGTATCAGAGCGGTCTGCTATTTCTTTGTTTTTCTTTGCATGTCCCCAACGAGGTCGGGATATAATTGGTTAGGTCTTGAACTGGTCGAACATTTGCAAGACCAGCCTCGAAAATCTTGATGGCCTCCCATGGCGGATGAAAAGAAAGATGAGGGGGCAAGAGATCCTATCAAAATCTTGCTCGAAGAAGCCCTCGAGCGACAAAGGAGCGCGATGATGGACAACTTTTCCCAGATCCTTTAGCGGCTACCCAGAGGTGACACATCGGCTTCCAACAGCTACTCTGGAAATGCTACACCCTTTAAGGTACGAGTTAATTTTGAAATCCCCATCTTCGAGGGTCAAATAGATGCAGATGTCGTAGATAAATGGTTAAATCTACTATATGGGTATTTTTCTTTTCATGATTTTTCCAGTCATGAAAAGATTATTTTCACTCTTCTCGAAGCAGCCCCCCACGTCAAGGACTGGTGGGAAACCTAATCCAAGGAGAAGGATGAAAGTATGGGCTCACTATTTTCAGCTGCACCCACTTGGAATTCATTCCAAGATGCCATTAAGGAGCAGTATTACCCTGTCAAAAGCTATGAGGACAAATACATAAAGTGGACCATATTGCCAGAGTTCACAAACATTTTTCATACCCTTCGCACACAGTTGGGTATCAAGGATTCTAAGCTACATTTGGTACTCAAATACCATGGCTACCTACACAAGTACATCCAGGAAGAGATGGAGTTCCTGAACATCTCTTCGCTCGGCACGGCATACCAATACGCTGTCAAGATCGAGCAAAAGTTGAAACAGAAGAAACAAGACTTTGGATCTGTGAATCTGAAGACCAAAGGACAAAGACAAGATGGGGCAACCCAAGACAACTAGTCGAAGCCACAAGAAAAGAAAAACACCACGAAGTTGAAGTAGGACACAAGAAAGTGGTGTGAGCTCCATAAGAGCCCCAATCACAACACAAGTGAGTGTCGAACCAAGCAGTGGTTGGTGGCCGAGTTGAAGGCTTCCAAATCAGATGCATGTTTCGACCCTTAGTGATAACCCAACAAGGAGAATGGCAAAGGGAAGCAGATCATTGATGCAGAGCCCAACGCCACTATTGCCACTACCAAGATATAGAAGAATGAGCCTGAAGATCCAGAGGAGGGGGAGTGACTTTTCCACTCACAAATTTGGGTGAAGGGGTCGCCATTGCAATTCATTGTCGACAGTAGTAGCCAAAAGAACCTCATCTCAGAAGAGGTCATTAAGTGGTTGGGCCTACCGACTACACCACACCCGCAGCCATACAGTATCAGGTGGCTTCACCAAGGATGAGATCTCTGAGTTCGCCAGCAGTGTTGCCTTCCCTATAGCATCAAACCCTTCACAGACGAGGTATTGTGTGATGTTGCACCTCTCGATGTTTGTGATGTATTATTAGGCCAACCATACTTGTGGAGGCGACATGCTGTGTATGAGTCAATGCCTCAAGCTGTTATTATCAATTTGGGTAATTCATTATACAAGATACCGGAGGTAGCCCCACCTACCGCCACCTCTTTGATCATTGCTAAGAAAGGCAGCAATCTCATCTCCCAGACTAGGAAATTCATTTTATGTCTAGTTCACTCACAAAGTAAGGGGAAGATTGTCGCCACATCCATGACCTCCATGAAGAGTTCCCCCACGCAGCAGCAACAACAAAGAGATACGGTCATGACAGAACACAGGAACAACTTCTCCTCACCCACAGGGGTACCATACAAGTTTCAGGTGGGCAATAAAGTCTGGATCTGCAGAAACAATGCCTTACAAGAGCCCATCAGAAACTCCGACCACTCGGACATGGTCCTTACACCATTACCAAGGTTATGGGAAACAATCTTGTGGAGCACATCATTCCCCCATTCCTTCGCTTGCACCGAGTGTTCAATGTGGACCGTCGTTGACCATGTTTCTCACCATTACTGGACACGTTAGAGATTGCAGAACAACGCACCAAGGACCAAGTTTAGTAGATGGAGGAACTCAACGCAATAGGGACCATTGCTTCCTAAGGGGGAAGGAATGATCCAGGTGGACGTTGGTGACCACCCACCTATGCCACTTGGACCCCCACAACTATCTCTTTTAGTTTTTTAGTTTCCTTAATTGTAGCACAATTTACTATTTTTAGCAGTTTTTCGGGTCCTGAACTTCCAGAGCCATCTTAAGGACCTAAACGACGTTTTTTTGGAAATCTGAGAGCATCATGGGTCCATGGACCTATGTTTCTCTTCCTAAAGTTGTAGTGCTCAGATAGATCTTTCTAATAAGCTATTGTACGTGTCAAACGGAGATCGTATGCCAAAGTTACGACCCTGGGAAGTTGATGTACCAATTAACCAAAACGAGGCCCACAGTTTGGCGTTTCATCTTCTAGAGTTAGGTTTTTAGATGTTCAGGGTTTTCCTTTGTTTCTCAACAATAAATAGGCCTTTGAGTCTCATTGTAACAGAGTTCGAAGGCATGTAGCCGCCACATCTCTTCTCAGAGATAAAGCTACCATCGCCCTAGATTGTTTATTTCCATTTCTGTTTGTAAGAATATTTCAGTATTTTACATTAATGAAATGAAGTATTATTTCCACTGCATATATGTATTTATGGTTATTTATGTATTTTGTTGCGTTCCTGTTGGATCAGTGGTACAAGAGCAGTCTGCTCTTTCTCTGTTTTTCTTTGCATGTACCCAAGGAGGTCAGGATATAAGGAGTTAGGGCTTGAACTGGTCGAACCTTTGCAAGACCAGCCTCAAAAATCCTGACAGCCTCCCATGGCGGATGAAAAGGAAGACGAGGGGGCAGGAGATCCTATCAAAATCTTGCTCGAAGAAGCCCTAGAGTGACAAAGGAGTGTGATGATTGACAACTTTGCCCAGATCCTTCAGCGTCTACCGAGAGGCGACGCATCGGCTTCCAACAGCTACTCAGGAAACGCCACACCCTCTAAGGTACAAGTTAATTTTGAAATCCCCATCTTCAAGGGTCAAATACACGCAGATGCCATAGATAAATGGTTAAATCTGCTAGATGGGTGTTTTTCGGTTCATGATTTGTCCAGTTGGGAAAAGATTATTTTCGCTCTTCTCAAAGCAGCCCCCCACGTCAACGACTAGTGGGAAACCTACTGTGAGCAGAAGGATGAAAGTACGGGTTCACTATTTTTAGCCGCACCCACTTGGAATTCATTTTAGGATGCCATTAAGGAGCAGTATTACCCTGTCAAAAGCTATGAGGACAAATACATAAAGTGGACCACATTGCAGCAGGAAAGGGACTAAGATGTGCCAGAGTTCACAAACATTTTTCATACCCTTCCCACACAGTTGGGTATCAAGGATTCTGAGCTACATTTGGTACTCAAATATTGTGGCTGCCTACACAGGTACATCCAGGAAGAGATGGAGCTCCTGAACATCTCTTTGCTCGGCACGGCATACTGATACACTGTCAAGATCGAGCAAAAGTTAAACAGAAGAAACGAGACTTTGGATCTGCGAATCCGAAGACCAAAGGACAAAGCCAAGACGGGGCAACCCAAGACAACCCGTCGAAGCCACAAGAAAATAACAACACCACGAAGTTGAAGAAGGACACAGGAAAGTGGTGTGAGTTCCATAAGAGACCCTCTCACAACACAAGTGAGTGTCGAACCAAGCAATCGTTGGTGGCGGAGTTGAAGGCTTCCGAATCAAATGCATGTTCCGACCCCGAGTCAGAACCTGACAAGGGGAATGACAAAGGGAAGCAGATCATTGATGCGGAGCCCATAGCCACTATTGCCACTGCCAAGATACAAAAGAATGATCTCGAAGATCTAGAGGAGGGTGAGCGAATTTTCCACTCACAAATGTGTCTGAAGGGATTGCCGCTGCAACTCATTGTCGACAGTAGCAGCCAAAAGAACCTCATTTCAGCAGAGGTCGTGAAGCAGTTGGGCCTACCGACTACACCACACTCGTAGCCGTACAACATCTGGTGGCTTCACCAAAGACGAGATCTCCGAGTTCGCCAGTAGTGTCGCCTTCCCTACAGCATCAAACCCTTCACAGACGAGGTATCGTGTGATGTTGCACCTCTGGATGTTTGTAGTGTATTATTAGGCCAGCCATACTTGTGGAGGCGACATGTTGTGTATGATTCAAGGCCTCGAGCTATTAATATCACTTTGGGTAATTCATTATACAGGATACCAAAGGTAGCCCCACCTACCACCACCTCTTTGATCACTGGTAAGAAAGGCAGCAAGCTCATCCCCCAGAATAGGAAATTCATTTTTTGTCTAGTTCGCTCCCAAAGTAAGGGGAATATCATCGCCACATCCATGACCTCCATGAAGGGTTCCCCCACGTAGCAGCAACAAAAAAGGGATACGGCCATGACAGAACATAGGAACAACTTCTCCTCACCCACAGGGGTACCACATAAGTTTCAGGTGGGCAACAAAGTCTGGTTGCATCTGCAGAAAGAGCGCCTTACAAGAGCCCATCAGAAGCTCCGACCACTCCGACATGGTCCTTACACCATTACCAAGGTTGTGGGAAACAATGTTGTGGAGCACAACATTCCCCCATTCCTTCACTTGCACCGAGTGTTCAATGTGGACCGTCGTCGACCATGTTTCCCACCATTACTGGACACATTAAAGATTGCAGAACAGCTCACCAGGGACCAAGTTCAGTAGAACGCAATGGGGATCATTGCCTCCCAAGGGGAGGAACGATCCAGGTGGAAGTTGGTGGCCACCCACCTATCCCGCTTGGACCCCCACAACCGTCTCTTTTAGTTTTTCAAATTTGTTAATTGTAGCACAATTTACTATTTTTAGCAATTTTTTGGGTCCTGAACTTCCGGAGCCGTTTTGAGGCCCTAAACGACGTTTTTTGGGAAATCTGCAAGCAACATCTATCATTCAAATGATGTTGCTCTTCCCAAAGTTGTAGTGGTCAGATAGATCTTTCTAATGAGCTATTGTACGTGTCAAACGGAGATCGTATGCCAAAGTTACGACCCCAGGAAGTTAATGTTCTATTTTACCCGAAACGGGCCACACAGTTTGGCGTTTCATCTTCTAGGGTTAGGTTTTTAGATGTTTAGGGTTTTCCATTGTTTCTCAACAATAAATAGGCCTTCGAGCCTCATTGTAAAAGAGTTCGGAGGCATGTAGCCGCCACATCTCTTCTCAGAGATAAAGCTACCATTGCCCTAGCTGGTTTATTTCCATTTCTGTTTTTAAGCATATTTCAGTAGTTTACATTAATGAAATGAAGTATTATTTCCGTTGCATATCTATATTTATGGTTATTTCTGTATTTTGTTGTTCCTGTTTAATTTCGGATCAGTGGTATCAGAGAAGTCTGCTCTTTCTCTGTTTTTCTTTGCATACCCCCAACGAGATCGGGATATAAGGAGTTAGGGCTTGAAATGGTCGAACCTTTGAAAGACCAGCCTCGAAAACCCCGACGGCCTCCCATGGCGGATGAAAAGGAAGACGAGGGGGGAGGAGATCATATCAAAATCTTGCTCGAAGAAGCCCTCGAGCGACAAAGGATTGCGATGATTGACAGCTTTTCCCAAATCCTTCAGCATCTACCCAGAGGCGATGCATCGGCTTCCATCAGCTACTCTGGAAACGCCACGCCCTTTAAGGTACAAGTTAATTTTGAAATCCCCATCTTCAAGGGTCAAATAGATGCAGATGTCGTAGATAAATGGTTAAATATGCTAGATGGGTACTTTTCGGTTCATGATTTTTCCAGTTGGGAAAAATTTATTTTCACTCTTCTCAAAGCAACCCCCCATGTCAACGACTAGTGGAAACCTACTGTGAGCAGAAGGATGAAAGTACAGGCTCACTATTTTCAGCCGCACCCACTTGGAATTTATTTTGGGATGGCATTAAGGAGCAGTATTACCCTATCAAAAGCTATGAGGACAAATACATAAAGTGGACCACATTGCGGCAGGGAAGGGACCAAGATGTGCCAAAGTTCACAAACATTTTTCATACCCTTCTCACATAGTTGGGTATCAAGGATTATGAGCTACATTTGGTACTCAAATACTGCAGCTGCCTACACAGGTACATCCAGGAAGAGATGGAGTTCCTGAACGTCTCTTCACTCGGCATGGCATACCAATACGCTGTCAAGATCGAGCAAAAGTTGAAACAGAAGAAGCGAGACTTTGGATCTGCGAATCCAAAGACCAAAGGACAAAGCCAAGACGGGGCAACCCAAGACAACCTGTCGAAGCCACAAGAAAAGAACAACACCGCGAAGTCGAAGAAGGACACAGGAAAGTGGTGTGAGTTCCATAAGAGCCTCACTCACAACACAAGTGAGTGCCGGACCAAGAAGTCGCTGGTGGTCGAGTTGAAGGCTTCTGAATCAGATGCATGTTCCGACCCTGAGTCAGAACCCGATAAGGGGAATGCAAAATGGAAGCAGATCATTGATGCGGAGCCCAACGCCACTGTTGCCACTGCCAAAATCCAGAAGAATGAGCTCGAAGATTCAGAGGAGGGGGAGCGACTTTTCCACTCACAAGTGTGGGTGAAGGGGTTGTCGCTGCAATTCATTGTCGACAGTGGCATCCAAAAGAACCTCATTTCAACAGAGGTCGTGAAGCAGTTGGGCCTACCACCTACACCACACCCGTAGCCGTACAGTATCGAGTGGCTTCACAAAGGACGAGATCTTCGAGTTCGCCAGCAATGTCACCTTCCCTACAGCATCAAACCGTTCACAGACAAGGTATCGTGTGATGTTGCACCTCTGGATGTTTGTGATGTATTATTAGGCCAGCCATACTTGTGGAGGCGACATGTTATGTATGAGTCAAAGCCTCGAGCTGTTATTATCTCTTTGGGTAATTCATTATACAGGATATCGGAGGTAATCCCACCTACCACCACCTCTTTGATCACTGCTAAGAAAGGCAGCAAGCTCATCTCCCAGACTAGGAAATTCATTTTCTTTCTGTTTCGCTCCCTAAGTAAGGGGAAGATCGTCGCCACATCCATGACCTCCACGAAGGTTTCCCCCACGCAGTAGCAACAACAAAGGGATACGGTCATGACAGAACATAGGAACAACTTCTCCTCACCCACAGGGGTACCACACAAGTTTCGGGTGGGCAACAAAGTCTGGTTGCATCTGCAGAAAGAACGCCTTACAAGAGCCCATCAGAAGCTCCAACCACTCCGACATGGTCCTTACACCATTACCAAGGTTGTGGGAAACAATGTTGTGGAGCACAACATTTCCCCATTCCTTCGCTTGCACCGAGTGTTCAATGTGGACTATCGTCTACCACGTTTTCCACCATTATTGGACACGTCAAAGATTGCAGAACAACTCACCAGGGACCAAGTTCAGCAGATGGAGGAACTCAACACAATGGGGACCATTGCTTACTAAGGGGGGAGGAATGATCCAGGTGGATTTTAGTGGCCACCCTCCTATCCCACTTGGACCCCCACAACTGTCTCTTTCAGTTTTTCAGTTTCCTTAATTGTAGCACAATTTACTATTTTTAGTAGTTTTTCGGGTCCTGAACTTCCAGAGCCATTTTGAGGCCCTAAACAATGTTTTTTGGGAAATCTGGGAGCATCATGGGTCCATGGATAGATGTTGCTCTTCCTAAAGTTGTAGTGCTCGGATAGATATTTCTAACGAGCTATTATACATGTCAAACGAAGATCGTATGCCAAAGTTACGACCCCTGAAAGTTGATGTACCAATTTACCTTAAACGGGGCCCACAGTTTGGCGTTTCATTTTCTAGGGTTAGGTTTTTGGATGTTTAGGATTTTCCATTGTTTCTCAACAATAAATAGGCCTTCAAGACTCATTGTAACAAAGTTAGGAGGCATGTAGCTGCCACATCTCTTCTCATAGATAAAGCTACCATCGCCCTAGCTGGTTTATTTCCATTTCTGTTTGTAAGCATATTTCAGTATTTTACATTAAAGAAATGAAGTATTGTTTCCAATACATATATCTATTTATGGTTATTTATGTATTTTGTTGCATTCCTGTTTAAATCCAGATCAATTATGGGCATGTCTTCAAGTTCTTTGAAGGGAGTACAGTTTTGCTACAACACTTTCCATGTCTACATCCTTGTTTCTTGTTGTGCTACCTCTTTATCACTCTACATTCATCTACACTTATATCGACATGTCTTTGCACTTTTTGGTGCAAATGCTAGTTTTAAAACATACAACATAGAGATATAAATAAAAATATGAACATATCAAATATTTAGTTCTAAATATAAATAGAAATTAATCTCACATTTAACTTCACAAGTTGTTATGATATTTGTGTGTATATAATAATGACAAGAGGTCTTTAAATGATAATATGACGAATGAATATTATAATATTTGTGTGTGTTTTAGTTATATTAATTAATATTATATATAATATATAAAGTGTTTTTTTTCTTTGCATTTCTACTCTTATATTATCTATAAAAAAAATTAAAAATAATGAATAAATAGGTATTTTGGAGAGAAAAGAGTTCATCCCTTTTTTCTTTCTTTTTTAATCTCCATACCTTTACAAAAAGCTTCACACTCACTAAAAAATTAATAAAAAATAGATAAAATTCTCTTTAATAATATTATTATAACTAAAGTCGCAAGGGGTAGCTCAAGGGCAATGGCGGGAATGAAGCAACCGAACCGAAATCTTGGTTCGATTCTTGTTCTACCCTCCTGGAAATGGGGTGAATAATGGACATGTAAAAAACTAGAAAATGGAGGGTCTTACGAAGCTTAACAAAATATATATATATATATATATATATAATATTATATATATATATATAAGATATATATAATATATATATATTAACTAAAAATTTAAATAAAAAAATTTTTATTAATCATTTAAAAAATTAATGCTTAAAAGTATATTATTTAAAAAAATACAAAATCAAATTCAAAAAGGATAAAATGTGTATATCTTTTTCAGAGTACAATCCATTACACTCTGTTTTTTTTTTTTTAATTCTTATAGTCAGTTTTTTTTTAAGAATAAAAATTTGAGGCCCCTTATCCTTTATCCTTAAATGTAGGTTATCATTTTTTGTATGTTTTAGTTAAACTTCACCTTTTTATTTGGTCTTAACTTTAATTGATTTCTTTGATGATGAATATGATTTGCATTTTAAAATTTTGAAAATTTAAATACAATTTAAATTTAAAAAATTTAGTTCACGGGTTCTTGGATAAACGGTGAACAGGTGCTTTGTTAAGGCACTCCTTGATGTGAAGTCACTGGTTAAATTCCTCGCTCGATATAGGATGATATATTGGACATGAGGAAGATGTAGTCCTATAAAGCTTACAAAAAAAATAAAAAAATTATTAACTATAATAGTTATACACTTTTTATATCTTTATAAAATATAATCAATAAACAATGATTTTTAAAAATTAAAAAATTAAATATTATTATTAATTTTTTTTATATAAAATTTAGAGATAATATTGTTGGAAATACTAAGAGTGGGATGAATTAGTATTTCACTTCAATTATTTAATTCTTAATCTTTCATAGTGTTAAATGTCATTAACATCAGTCCAAATTACAACACAAGGTCAACAGGTGGACTTACCGAGCCCTAAATCTAGCAGGAAGGTTGGTGCTGACCAAAGCAGTCCTACATGCGAAACTTGTGTTTTTGTTATCAGTTGTACTAGCTTCCAAAGGAATTCTCAACAAAATGAGAGAAATCCAATGGAATTTCATATGGCAGGGGGTCGAGGAAAAAAACAAATGGGCTCTTTTGGGTTGGGACAAATATGCAAACTAAAGCCTAGGGGAGAGCTAGGTCTCCAAGACCCTGAAAAATGAATGTTGTATGTGGAGCAAAATCATGTTGTAGATGGATCAAGGATGTTAATATCCCCTGGGCAATGTTTGGGAAAGAAAAATATGCTCCACAATGGCACCCCCAACCCTTGATCAGATTTAATGACATGACGACAAGATCTACCACATGGAACCTAGCCTGGAGAAATCAAGGATTGATACAAGACCATTTTTTTGGGAGATAAGGAACAAAACAATGTTGTTTTGGGAGGACACGTGGCAACAAGAACCTAAATTAACTGAGCCAACAAGAATAGCCCTCTTGGAGGCAGTGTAGACAAAATGCAAACATGTGTTTCACTAGTACTGAGACCCGAGGGTGCGACAATGAGCAATAGTCGTTGGCCCAAATTTCCCAAGGCATGGACGAAGAACTCCAGAAAAGAAAGATACTTTACTCAGAGGACGAGGACCAACTAAGGTGGGGAAGGCGGGAAGGAGGACAATTCACCCTAAAGTAGGTTCGTCGATATATAATAGAGGACCAACATGATGTAGCAGCACCATAGTGGAACAAGCTTTGGTCAACCCCTTAATGGCCAAAAGTCAAACTTCTCATCTAGTTGGTTATGCATAGAAAGATTCTCATTTGGGAAAACCTATAACACAGTGGATTTTCTAGTCCTTCACATTGCAACCTTTGTCAAAAGCAGGATGAAACTATCAACCATCTCCTTAACAACTATGAGTACACAACTACATTATGGGACTAGGTCTCTTAGGTTTTTCGCCAAACAGATAGACAAGAGAATAATATCCAATAAACACTAGGCAAATGGAGAGGAGAAATCTTAAAAAATGAGGTGTTCAACCTTCCATGGAGTTTAAGCCCTAGTTTTGTGATTTGAGCAGTCTTGAAGGAATGAAACTGCTATATATTTCAAGACAAATCCTCCTCAGCCTCAACCCTGATTGCCCAAATCTTGCAACAACTACAGGAAAAAATCCTTAACGACCTAACAAAACCAGGAGATAACAATCCTACATATCAAGAGAATAGAATTTTGGAAACATTAGGTCTAAAAGGAATACAACACCTCTCCACAAAAGGAAGGAACCACAAATTCATGGAGCTGAAACGACGTGGTTGCCTCCAACTTCGGGGTTTCTAAAGTTGAATTTTGATGGGGCCTCAAAAGGCAACCTAGGTCAAGCTAGAGTGGGAGGGGCAATTTGAGATAATGCTAGTAGGATCCTTAGAATCTATTACACTCATCTGGGTGTGGCGACTAATAATGCAGTGGAGTTCCATGTCGTTGAACAAGGGCTAGAGATTTTGGTGAGGACCAACACCCACCAATACACAATTGAGGGAGACTCAGTGCTAGTAATCGGGGCAACAAAGTGTCTACACTATGGTACCAACATAGGGAAGGTTACGAAGCACTGGCGCCTGATCCAGATCATTTAATGAATTCAGGGACACTTGGCTAGTTGTGAACCTTCGAGTTTAATCTAGTTCGCAAAATAGCCAACAAGTTGGTAGACAGGTTGGCAAATCAGGGTGTTAGAGAGATGACTATGACAGGTGAATATGGATGGGAGAAAGTTCGAGAAGGACAGTTAAAGGATGACTCTGTCCGCCTAACTAAGTGGGACATGCGGGAGAGCATTCAGCATCGATCAGACTGGGATCAGAGCATAGGTGACATGCCCCATCGAGGGCCAAACCCCATGATCTGAATGGGAAAATTATTGTTGATGTGCTAAATTCCAATTCAGAATAGTAAACAAAGTGCTTGAGGATTATGAGGTAAATTGTAAGTTTTACATGAGTTTTTTATGTGTTTTTATGTAAATTTCATGAGAAAATTAACATAAGCAAAACACTGAACAACAACATAACAGTAATACACTCAGAAATTGATAAAGGATTTCACCACTCTTGGGCTACGTCTCCTTGATCCAACTTCCAATGGCTTGACCCAATCTTATTATGCTCATAATATTTAAGTGATAAAGAGTACATAAAGTGTGCTAACCAAAAGAGTGGCTAGTTTCCCCTTCAAGGAAACTTTCTTCTGCAAAGAACTCTCACTATAATGACATGACAACCTACAGTTAGTCATGAAACAATCATCAAGGGGTTCTCAAATCAAGACCCCATACTCCATCTGACAATGAGCATAACAAGTACAACAATTCACTTGAAGTACTAAATGATAGCTTTCCTCAAACACACAATGAGAAAAGAGAAACATGATCTACACCATAGATGTCTCAGCTACTGCAGAAAACATAAGAATATTGGAAAACCCCTACAAGGTCCTCTCCATTCTCAAAAGCATTCAAAAACTAATTCAACCCCCTCGTTGGTATTAGCACACATAGACTTAAGCCTACAGAAAAAAATATTCATAAGTGCTCCAATGGCTCTGAAACCTGTTCCATTGGCTTCAGAAGACCAAAAAATGCATGTCTAGCCTCCTCCTGCTCCTCAATTGGATCAAAACTGAAGAAGTTATGCGTCTTTCCTCCTTTTCCCAAGTTTTGCAGCTAAAATCCCCACAATTCGGCCCAAACCCAGCACGAGTGCCCTGAACACGGAAATTGTCCTCTAAACCTGACATTATCCCTACTCGGAGGGAAAAATTGTAGGGCAGATAAGAAGGCCTTTAACGCCCCAATTCTGCAAATTTCCGTCACATGGGTCCCCATCGGAGTTGGGGCTATCCCCTCCTCCATTGGTGGTCACGTTGGCAGTTAAGGATACCATTCTTTGACCTGTCACATGGTGGCAGGTTAAGCTAGCGACGAAGGTTGGCATGGCGGGTGGCAGCAACGATCATAAGACCTGGTCACATTGTGGAGGATTAGGTGGCGATTAACGTTATGGTTTGGGCACAGCGGTTTGCAAACAGTGACATTAAACTCCGAGTGGGTCATTCACATGGTGCGGGGGTAGCATCGGTGGTTATGGTGGCAGTTCTGTTGAATGTCGTGTGGGTCGGTGGTTACGATAAATGCCACGGGTTATGTGGCTTGTCACATGGGAGTACAAGCGGAGGTCGCGGTTAATGCCATGGGAGTGGGATAGAGCCTATCCCCTGGCCACCCACCTATGGTCTCGTGGCGCTGGGGTGGCCAGGGGCTAGGCCTTAGCTCGACCCCCCTTGTCATATGCGCCCACACTACACAATATAAAAAGATTTTCCGCCAACGTAAAGTAAGGAACATGTGTGGCTCAATGGTTAATGGCTCAGTCTGTGCATATGAGGTCTATGGTTCGAAACCGGTGGAGGTCAATCTGCCCCTAACCCAAAATTTTAGTGGTCGCTGAGGTGCCACGTGGCAGCCTTTGGTTGGTCCACATCTTTACACCACAAACCAAAATTGACCAATGAAATTTGACCCAGTTAGCACCACTGAGAAATTTCCACTTGTCGCACTGTGGTTGGCTCGTGGAACCCAATCAAACTTGCACAGTGAGCAGGCCCAATCAGCTGTACAGACTGCTAACTGAGCAACGTGCACAATTTTTACCAAAATTTGCCTATTTTGGAAAATGAACAAAACATGTTTCTGGGAGCATATGATGTTCATTTTGTGTGAAACAAGTTGCGCCAGATTCAGGATGACGAGCATTACGCGTTTATTTAGGTTCCACACTGATCCGAAAACTTTGGGTTTTGAGCAAATTTTTGAGCTCCGGATCACTCCTCCCCACTGGGAGCTTTTGGACCCCAAAATATCACTTTCAGTTGTTCAACAGTTGAGGGTATAGTTCCCTCACCTTTCCAGTATCGATCCATTTGACCTTGGAACTTTTCAAGCTGATCTTGAATTGTTTGATGTACCAATTGGATTTGCTCAATGAACTTCTTAGCTTTGATGTCACTATAGCCATCAATAGAAACATCCTTCCCAAGAATGAAATCTAATGGCGATCTTCTGCAAAATATTTACCAAGGATAAAATCCAAAAAGACTTTGGCAAATAACCCAAACAAGCTTCACATGGAAATTGTATAAATGAGTGCTTGACACATTTGTAACATACTGAATGTGTTATAACTACTCATCTCAAAGTTTAGGATGCTTACTAAAATATCCACAAATAGAAATGCATCTTACAATATGGAATAAATTTGACTCCCAAATTCCCATACAAATTGACTCATCATGAAGCCAAAATATCATATCAATGTCATAGAAAACATTGTTGCATATAAGTGATTTATTCACAAACATCACTTCTACAAAATGCCTAATTGTGGGGACATGCAACAAGTGAGATACAAAATAAATGAAGCCTTTAATTAGACAAATATTCCAACCATTTATTACCAAACCATGTTAGGGAATTTTCTTTTTACACTTCACTTCCTTGTGGAACTGCTTCTGGAATGGTTATGGCTTGCCTTAAATATTCCTCTACCTTCTCCTTAGAAGGTGATTCCATTACCTGTTTGTCCTTCTTTGGATGAATATGTGGATGCAAATTCCAACACTTTTCAATCCAATACCCACTTATGTTGCAATGAGTCAAAAAAAAATTGTGAGCTTTTCTTGGAACAAATGTCTTTAAACTTGGATGAGAATTTCCCTTCTTGGTCTCATTTCCAATTGACATATTCATCTTCTTGGCTAATGCTTTCCTTTTGTGGCACTTAGCTACACAATGGTTATGTGAATGACAAACATTTCACGGAAAAACATTCCATAACATGTTATTCAAATCGTCATGTTGTTTGTAATCATCAAAAGCCTTTGAATAATCAAGACACTTATACCTCTTATGGTTTTCCTTTGGCTTATGAGCTTGGCGAGGAGAACTTGAATGGCAAGAAGAACTTTTCTTAGTCTCTTCTTCAACTTGCTCATCTCTCTTTGGATAAGTCTTGCATTTCATGTCCTCCTTTTGCTTTAGAAACCAAGTTCGTACCAATTCCAGATGCAAATCCCAACAATTTGCCTCCTCGTGTCCTCTCTTATGAAAAAAAGAACAAGATGCCCAAGAGCTATTGCTGGAAGACCATTCTTCCTTTTCAACATAGCCCAAACCTTCATATCAAGATCTCTCCTTTGCCTCAATGGATGGATAATGCCTTGATTGTTCACTCCAAGGCCTCCTCCCTTGTAAGCCATCTTGGACAAGAGCGTTTCTCCTATGCCTTTGTTATGCTTCTCAAAGGCTGCAAAAGAGATTAAATCGAAATTTTCATGTAAAGAAACTACATCTAAATGCATACCATTTTCCTCATCTTTTGACTAAGGGACAAAGATGTTCTTAAACTCTTTCCTAATTCTTGAGGTGTCTTCTTGGACTCTTGGTCTTTCTTCTTTCAACTCCTTGGACTTTGGGGCTAATATAACCTCAATGCCAACATCATGAGGACAAAAGGTGTAGACTTGGCCATATTCCTTCTCTAAGGGACTTTCTGCGCTAGCCTCTTGTGGGTACTCATCCAACAACTCCTCCTTCTTTTCTGCCATAGATGGAGTGGTGGAGGATGCTTAAAGGAAACCTCCTTGTGTCCCTGGTACATAGGAGGTGTCCTCCATTTGAGAAGAGCCATATGTTGCATTCTTTCCATGTCCACAATCTTGCTTAGTATTGGAGGGACTCTTTGCTGCTTTGGTAGAACAACATTCATCATTATGTTCCTACACAACATTATGCAACATGAGGCGCATATTTTGCTTCTCTTCCTTAGCAACTTCAATTAGTCTTTTGAGCTCCATATTCTCTTGTTGAAGAAATGCAATAATGTCCTCTGAATCTTGGAGACTATCGTGATTTGAACTCATGCCCATGCTTATTGAAGCTTCAACTGCAATTTGAGGTAGAACTGGTGGTGGAGATTGTGGAAATCTTGCTCTCCTAGCCAAACCTTCTCCTCTCTTGAGCTTCAAACTTGTAAGCTTCACATTCACATGAAAATAGTTATATCCTCATAGTACAAAGAAAGATAATAGCTCTGGTACCAACTTGATCTGAATGGGAAAATTATTTTTTTTTTTTTTTCTGTGCTAAATTCCAATTCAGAATAGTAAACAAAGTTTTGGAGGATTATGAGGTAAATTACAAGTTTTACATGAGCTTTTTTTATGTGTTTTTATGTAAATTTTATGAGAAAATTAACATAAGTAAAACACTCAATAGCAGCATAATAGTAATACACTCAGAAATTGATAAAGTAGTTCACCCCTCCTGGGCTACGTCTCCTTCGTCCATCTTCCAATGGCTTGACCTAATCTCATTATGCTCAAAATACTTCAATGATAAAGAGTACATAAAGTGTGCTGACCAAAAGAGTGGCTAGCTTCCCCTTCAAGGAAACATTCTTTTGCAAAGAACTCTCGCTCTAACGAAATGACAACCTAGAGTTAGTCATGAAACAATCATCAAGAAAAGGGTTCTCAAATCAAGACCCCATACTCAATTTGACAATGAGCATAACAAGTACAACCATTTACTTGAAGTACTAAAAGAGAGCTTTCCTCAAAGACACAATGAGAAAATAGAAACATGAGCTACACCATAGATGTCTCAACTGCTGCAAAAAAACATATGAAGGCTGGAAAAATCCCTACAAGGTCCTCTCCATTCTCAAAAGCCTTCAAAAACTGATTCAACCCCCTGGTTGATCTTAGCACCCATAGACTTAAACCTGAAAAAAGTATCTTTCGAAGTGCTCCAATGGCTCTGAAACTTGTTCCATTGGCTTCAGAAGACCCAAAAATGTTTTTCTAGCCTCTTCCTATTCCTCAATTGGATCAAAACTAAAGAAGTTATGTCTCTGTCCTCCTTTTCCCAAGTTTCGTAGCTAAACTTCCCATAATTCGGCCCAAAACCAGAACGAGCGCCCCAAACGCGGAAACTTTCCTCCAAACCTGGCACGATTCCCACTTGGTGGGAGAAATTGTAGGGCAAATAAGAAGGCCTTTAAGGCCCCAACTCTGCGCATTTCGGTCACATGGGTCCCCATAGGACTTGGGGCTGACCCCCGAGGCTAGGACCTCCTCCATTGGCAGTCACGTTGGCAGTTAAGGATACCGGTCTTGGACCTTTCACATGGCGGCTGGTTAGGCTGGAGGTTAAGGTTGGCCTGGCAGGTGGTAGCAACAATCATAAGACCTGGTCACATTGTGTCAAATTAGGCGGTGGTTAATGTTATGGTTTGGGTGCGACAATTTGCGAAAGGTTACATTAAAGTCTAAGTGGGTCGTTCACATGGTACGAGGGTAGCACTGATGGTTATGGTGGTGGTTCCGTTGAATTCCACGTGGGTCGGTGGTTACGGTAAATGCCACAGGTTATGTGGATTTTCAAATGGGAGTATCAGCAGAGGTTACAGTTAACTTCACAGGGGCGGGTTAGGGCTTAGCCCCCCACCCATGGTCTCGTGGCCAGGGGCTAGGCCTTAGCCTAGCACCCCTTGCTAGTTGCCCCCACACTACACAATATAAAAAGGTTTTCCACCAACATAAAACAAGGAACATGTGTGGCTTAACGGTTAATGGATCAGTTTGTGCATATGAGGTCTATGGTTTGAAACCAACCAAGGTCAATTCGACCCTAACCCAAAATTTTAGTGATCGCTGAGGTGCCACGTGGCAGCCTTAGGTTGGTCCACATCATTACACCACAAACCAAATTGACCAATAAAATTCAACCCACTCAGCACCACTGAGAAATTGCAACTTGTCATGTTGTGGTTGGCTCATGGAACCCAGTCTAACTTGCACAACCAGTAGGTCCAGTTAGTTGTATGGACTACTGATTAGGCAGCCTGCACAATTTTTGCCAAAATTTACCTGTTTTGGAAAATGAACAAAACATGTTTCTGGGAGCATACGATGTCAGTTTTGCGCGAAACAAGTTGTGCCAAATTCAGGACAACGAGCACTACCCGGTTTTTCAAGTTCCACACTGATCTGAAAACTTTGGATTTTGAGCAAATTTTTTAGCTCGGATCACCTCAAGAAGTGATAAATTATCATTGTAAATTGCATATCTCGGCCAACACGTAATCAATATAAGGGATTATTGTTATAACAAGATGGTGTCAGAATTTTCCAAAGGCAGGGTACATTGAGGATCATGGCAGGTAAGGAGGTGACAGAGGGAGGTACAACCCTCGATATGAATCCTCCTCCCCCCATGGGAAGTATAGCATATTACTTGAAATGTTGGCATATACAGTTAATGCCTATGTCAAAATTAAATATGATAAAGAGATACCAGTTGAAGATTAATCGAGTAAGTGAGCGATTGGCACATATGGGTGTATGTGAATTATCACACGCCAACAAGGTAATAATGGCTGAAAGAGGAAAGTTATAGATTAGTGGGAGCTCGGGGATTTGGGTAGACTTAGCTATTTATCACCCAACTTACCTATCATCTCCCCAAGCGAAAAGTGGTTTCACAAGGTTGGGCTAACTCGTTTGTGGTTGTGTAGGCTCTTGGTTTACAACATTATGGATCACAGTAGGTAGGCTTATCACAGGGAAAGGCTATGCAAAGGGTTGAAAAAATCCACCCCTCGTAAGCGCATAAAGATGGAGACCACGACTTGAGAAGTTGCTCAAGCATATGTGGAGCTTGTACCAGAGGAAGGAAAGGTCATTCAGGAAGTGAAGGATTAAGAGGTCGGGGAGCAAAGAAAAAATAATTCAGAGGGTCGCATTACAGAAAAGGTGGATTTGATAATTAATACGGGGGTCACTAGGACCTGCAAAATCCTCTACCACAAGACCGTGGACATAGCATAGCACATGAATATGCATGGGGAAAGTCATTGTAGAGACAGGCACTCAAGGATCCTAGTCGAATCAGCTCATCATTCTCCAAAAGCACATGGAAAGGCTGGAAACCCATCTCCAAACATTGGTGGATATTGAACGTAGCTAGAAGGACTGCATTGACACCATGGAAAAAAAGTTCGATATTTTCTTGCACTATGTACATCACCTAGACATCACTCCTGGAAATGGAGAAGATCAACTGGCCAAAGTGCGTTGATTCTATGTTCGCAACATGAAAGGGGAGACCTCACATCAGGACAGTGAATAAGAGCCACTTGAACAAGTGGAAACCCCTTCCGACAAAGACGTTGAACGCTAATATGGTTTTTGAATGCTTCTGATATGTTACTAGTGGTTGTATTTTGGCATCTGTTATGTTCCTTTTGTTATGTTTAGAACTGTTAGTAGCTTAGTAATTGTTAGGGCCGAGTCGTTGGGCTGGCATATGAGGGTTGGTAGAGGTTATATGGAGGACTAGTGTCATATTCCTTTTTGTAAATTTTGTAAATGTTGGTTAAAAAAGAAAAACATCAGCAATGTCATGACCAAGAATCTGATGAAAACATGGCTATATTGCATTTGGTCTAGTCCAATTAAGCAGAGTAGCTGAAAAATGTTAGAAAATCATAAATGCAAAAATATTGTATTATTGTTGATAATTACTTGTGATGTCTTGATATACAAAGTATTACATGAAAAAAAACAGGACTTGTGTTATGGGTATGGGTTTCACTCGCAAGTTTTGATCTAGGGCATCCTAGGCGTACGACCTAGGATGTTGCAGACTAGGAAAAGGACGGATGACGAAGGCGAGGAGATCCGAGGTGGGACAGCAGGGGTTCGCAGCGGGGTTTGTGAATGGGTGACTAGGAAGGCGGGGACAGCTGGGGCCGTAACTTGCAGGGTTATTTCGGAATGTGGAGGCATCACCCTAACCGAGCAGTGGAATGGTAAAACCCTCGATGTAAGTGCGTCGGCAACATTTGCAACCAGCCTGAAATTGAAGGGAACGAACCGTAAACGGTGAGCTGTAAGCGTTGAACTGTAGGAAATTACCATGGTGAAACCTAGAGAGGCAGTCGATCTAGACCCTGCACCGGAAGACATTTTGTCGGTGTGGGGAAAGGAGGTAACCACACAGAACCTTGACAAATTTTTCGGGCCCAATGGCAGCCATGCATCAGAGGATTTCGCTGTGGAAGGATTATGGAGCAACAGAGCAGCATCAGGGCTGCTGGGGGAAAGTCTGGCCCTGGCAGGTCTGAACTGCAAAGGAGACAGGGGCATGCAGGAAGCAGGTTTGCAGGAAAAGGATTTCCAGCTGACAGTTAGACCGCTAGGCGTTCAAGCCAGGAAAGACAAACCCTCCTGAAATGCTTCCTTCCTATCCGAAGGTCTTGAGGACATCATAAACTGCAATGCGAGCCATGGGATTTGGAGATCGGTGGGGGGAAGTCAAAAACCCGATATCATAGTCGCGAAAGGAGGTGGATCGCCGGTAATCACCAGATCAATAGCAGCAAAGGGAAATATCAGGCCCAGTCTGGGGTTCGGAGCGATAAGTGCAAAATCGGGTGAATTTGTGAAACGAAGGGATGAGCGCGGCCTTACAGCCATTGGAGTGCGGAAAGAGGGTAGTGGCTTAGCAATAGGCATTGAGAAAGAGCTTGGAGGTGATCTCCCTTCAGAAAACCCTGGCAAGGGAAATCAAACCCTAGGAAGCGCCGAGACCGGAGATCTAGCAGAAACCGCCAGAAATGACCTTCCCCCTCAAGATAAGGAGGAAGAATCAGGACAAGGGAAGACTGGAGGGAAAAGAAAAAAACCGAAACCTTTAAAGAAGAAAAATTTCGAAGGGAATTTAGTATTGGGTATGGATGTGTAGGTAGAAGACGCTTTAGAGGTGGCATAATGCACTCTGGTAGGGAGGGCTAGAGGAAAGAGTCTCTCCGGAAAATACATTAAATAGTGGGCGGAGCAGCAGTGGAAGACGGCCCCGGTTAAGAGCTTTAAGGTAGCAACACTTGTGAAAGGGTGGTTTATGGTGAGCTTTGGAAGCAAGGACGAGGCTGACAGGGTTGCAGGGAAGAATTGGGCATTTGGAAATCGGCCAGTTCTTTTTAAACGATGGACACCCCTTTTTGATGCGAAAAAGGAGAAGGTAGACGAATTCCCTGTTTGGGTTAGGGCACCAGGCCTCCCTCCTTTTCTCTGGGTTGAATCGGTCTTCAGGGCAATTGGGAACCTGCTCGGTACTTTCTTAGAGGCGGATATGTCCTTCCTTCAGACTCACAACAGAGCCATGGCACGAATCCTGGTAAGATTAAATCCAAATGGAGGTCTTGCGGAGTCAATCAATTTACAGTATAGAGATTATGTCTTCGAGCAACCGTTGGACTATGAACATCTACCCTTTAGATGTCATAGGTGCCATGAATACGGGCATATGGCAAGAGACTGTCCGTTGGGAAATCGCAGGAGAACTCAGAAGAAATTCAAGCAGGGGGAGAGAACCGCAGAATTGGGAAAGGTTTCAGGAATTGAAGGAATAATAGAAGAAGTGGCTATGGAGGAGGATCTCATTTATAAAGAGGACCGAGAGAATCAGATGGGAGACGCCCAGCCTGTGGATGAAGAGGGAACTAAGGACCAGCGCGGCACTGAGACCACATCAAAGGAACCTACCAAAGATACTACAATCATCACGGCGAAGACTTTAAGGGTATGAATCTTGACTCAAGTAACACATCTTTATTTGATACAAAATATGATTGCTTGATTTCTAATTCTCAAATAAATACTCATAGCATGATTGATCACTTAAATGTTGAAGCCATCACTGCTACCATACCATCCCTTGACCTGAACTATGAAGATGCCCCTCCTGATAAAATCGAACCTGTCCCTCTTTCCCCGGTGCGTCACTATAATTTAAGATCCCTTGATAAAAAACCTGAAATCCCTGGAACGCTCGGTGGATTAGGCCCATCCACGTATCAGGCTTTCAAAAGAAAGGCCAGAGGCAGGAAATCAAACCTGTCAAAAGCACAGGTGAAGGCGAAATATGATATGGCTGATGGAAAGCAAATGTCCATCCCTGGGGCACTTAGAGCAGCAAATCCCCATGAAAATGTTATCAAATGATCTTTTTATCCTGGAATTGCAAGGGTTTAGCCAGTAAACCCAAAAAACTAGCTTTAAAGGAGATTGTTTTGCGTTATAACCCGGATGTCCTACTTCTTCAGGAGACCTTGGGAAGAAGTATATATGTGGAGGAGTCTCTTCAAACTTGCTTCCCTGGATGGTATTTTGTTGCAGTAGACTTTGTTGGTCACTCGGGTGGGTTGGCGGTGGGGTTCAGGGAAGGTAGAATGCAGCTATTAAACCTCTGAGGAATGTCTAATGTGCTAGGGACGAAGCTATATTGCCCTGAATTCAGTCACCCCCTGCTGATTTTAAACATCTATGGGCCATGTCAAGGAAGGGCTCCCTTCTGGACTGATTTACTAGCCAAATCTCTCCTAAAAAACTAGAATCTTATTATAGGAGGAGACTTAAATTTTTCGTTGGGGAATGCTGAAGCTTGGGGTCCTTCTGCTAGAGAGGACTCGCTCTCTGATTTCTTCATGAATTCCCTCTCCTCTCATAATCTGGTTGATGTAAACCTCATCAAACTAAAACCCACTTGGAGAAATAGAAGAGCAGGGGCTGAAAGAATAGTAAAAAGATTGGACCGCTTCCTGTTGTGCGAAGATATGGCTTCTATAATATCAATGTTCAGACAATGGGTGGGTGAGGGAGGAAATTCAGACCATTTCCCTATCCTTTTGGAGCTCTCCAAACCTCCCCGCAAGCCAGCAGCTCCTTTCAAGTTTAACGCGACCTGGCTACAAGAGGAGTCTTTTAACAGGCTTTTCAGGGAAATATGGAAACATCCGGAAAGGACCTCAAGGGAAAGTAAAAGCTACCTTTTCATGGAAAACTTAAAGAATCTGAAAAAAGCATCAATTGAATGGGCAAAAGTGAGGAAACAAAAGCAGAATGAGGAAATCACCAAGATAAATGCAGAGCTGCATGAGCTGGAAGATCCTGAAACGGATGGTTATGCGACTCAGGAATCCAAAGAAAGAATTTTGAGGCTTGAAAAGTTTAGAAATCAAATCTTGCTGGACAGAGAGGAGGAATGGAGATTGAAGAGCAGGGCGATTTGGCTGAAAGCGGGAGATGAAAACACAAAATTCTTTCATAACTATGCTAGAGGGAGGAAAAATGCAAACACGATTTGGACGCTGAAGGATGACGAGGGTAGAGAAGCCACCTCTCTTGAGACCCTGTCCGAAATGGGGAAGAATCACTTCCAGAGCCTGTTTACTGACCAAGGAGGGATAACCCTAGCAGAAATAATTAGAACAGCCCAAGTTTTTCCCAGGTATGTGGAGGAGGAGGAAGCAAAGGACCTTCATAGAGAAGTCTCCCAACAGGAGGTAGAAGACATTATAAAATCAATGGCCAAAGATAAGAGCCCTGGTCCGGACGGGTGGACTATTGAGCTCTTCCAGCATTTCTTTGAACAGATTGGAGCAGAACTCACTGAGGTGGTAGAAGAGTCGAGGACGAAAGGTGAGATCTACGCTCCTTTTAACTCAACATTCATAGCCCTTATTCCCAAAAAGGAGGACCCTAAATCTTTTGAAGATTTCAGGCCAATATCATTATGTAACTGTATTTATAAAATTATTGCAAAAGTGATAGTTGTTCGGTTAAAACCGATCCTATCAAAATGCATTTCATGTGAACAGTTTGGGTTCCTAGATGGTTGTCAAATCCATGAAGCCATCGGAGTGGCACAGGAGTCAATACACAGTATCAGACAGTCAAACAAGAAAGGAGCAGTAATAAAAATTGATTTGTCAAAAGCCTATGACAAGATCAGCTGAATTTATTTAAGGATGTTGTTAACCCACCTAGGTTTCAAGCTGGACTTCATCAATTGGATTATGGGATGTATCACAAATGTCAGTTTTTTTGTTCTAATAAATGGAGCAACATCCCCCTTCTTCAAGGGACAAAGGGGTCTAAGACAAGGATGCCCTCTGTCGCCTCTGCTTTTCCTTCTAGTGGCTGAGGGGCTAAGTCAATTGATTTTGGAAGCCATAAGAGAAGGGGTTGTAAAAGGTTTGGAAGTTGCAGTAAATTTGTTCATTTCCCACCTCCTTTTTGTCGATGATATTTTATTATTCTCAAATGGGAGTGTTGATGAAATTAAAGAACTAAAAAGCATTCTTGATTTGTTCATGAAAGCCACAGGGATGCAAGTAAATCATAGGAAATCTCAGCTCATCATGGAAGGTTTTAATAGACATGAGAAAAATCTGATTGCCTCTATTCTACCTTTTGATGTAATTAACATGGAAAATCCTTTCAAATATCTGGGCTTCTGGCTGAAGCCAAATGCGTACAAAAAACAGGATTGGAACTGGTTAGTGGCAAAAATCGAGACAAAAATAACGCACTGGAGCTACAAGTGGCTATCTAGAGCGGGCAGGCTGACTCTAGTAAATTCTGTTCTGCAAGCTATGCCAGTTTTTTGGGCTGCCCTGACATGGGTTCCAAAAGGGATTCTAAGCAAGATCAGTAAAATATGCAGCAGATTCCTGTGGTCTGGCACGAAGGAAGATTTTGTTCTCCCCTAGATAACATGGGAGAATGTGGCAAGACCAAAAGAATGGGGAGGATGGGGAATAAAAAATCTCTATGATTTCAGCCTATCATTGGCAGCAAAATCCGGGTGGAATCTAATCAATTCAGGAAACTTGTGGACAAGAGTGGTAAAGAGGAAATATGTAGATCCAGTTCCTCTGGAAGAATGGATCAGAAACCCAACCAAGAAAGGAAGGAATATTTCGGTGGTGTGGAAAGCTACTACAGAGGCTTTTAAGGTTATAGAACAAGGTTTGGCCTGGCAGGTTGGAAATGGTGAGAAGTTGAGAATAGGGAAAGATCCGTGGGTTGGATGTAATGAACACTTTGCCCTCTCCCCAGGTTTGATCAGACAGCTGGAATCAAGGAACATTTTCCATCTAAATCAGGTGGAGAAAATTGGCCACTCCACAATATGGGGGCAAGCTTGGAAATCTGGGGAAGAATTAGATCTTAGACCATACTGGTGGAATGAGTGGAAGGCCTTCACACAGGAACTAACCAGATCAAATGTAAGACTAAAAGATAGCCTGGACCGGCTGGTATGGGCTCATGCAGAATCTGGGGTCTACTCTCCTAAGTTCGGATATAAATTTCTAATGTCAAAAAAAGGATGGGAAGAGCCGGAACGGTGGGTAAACCAGGTATGGAAACTAAAATGCCCAAAAAAAGCCAGACTTTTCTTTTGGTGTACACTAAAATAGAAAATTCCTACTTGGGAAATCCTCCAGTCCAAATCCAAACAAGCCCGGGGAGATGTTCATTATGCAAAGCTGACTCGGAGTCGATTAATCATCACTTCTTAAAATGCCCTTTCGTCAAAAGAGTTTGGGGAGAAGTTCAAAATTTACTACAAAAGAAGTTAAATTGGGAAGGGGATACTATTCCCGGGGCTTGGGAAAAGTGGTGGAAGCTTCATGCAGAAGGAAATTTACGGAACCTACCCCCTATCATCTGCTGGGGCATTTGGATAGCAAGAAACAGGAGTATATTCTCTGACAAAGAAACCCCGGTTGAATATATTGCTCTCCAATGCACTGCTATTCTCTCCAATATTCCAGAAACAGAGGAGGTAAAGAATCCAAAAAAAAGCAGAGAGGAACAAATTAATCCAGGGATTCCGTGGGCCTATTTTGATGGGGCCTCACAGAACAACACAGCAGGAGCAGGAATAATCATCCATTTAAATGCAAATCACATCTTAAAAGCTTCCAATGGCCTAGGCAATGGATCAAACAATTATGCTGAACTTTCCGCTCTAAAGTTCCTTCTTTGTTGGTTAATTCACAGGGGCATCTTCACTGTTCAGATCTTCGGTGATTCCTTAAATGTTGTAAAATGGGTAAATGGTAAATCTAGATGCCAAAACTACATGTTGAGACCTCTTCTTGAAGAGATTTTGAATTTAAATCTTTCTTTTAATTCTTTTTCAATCAGTCATATTTACAGGGACAGAAATGAAGTAGCTGACAGGCTTTCTAAAGAAGGCTTGCAGCAAACTATGGGCAGTTGGAAAATAGATGAGCAAGAACAAGACCGGATCCATGTGTCGGATCATCCTCCTTATGCTTAGTATTTACTGTTACAGTTGTTGTTTTTGTTTAAATGACATATGGATTATAAATTTTGATGTAAGCGGTAGTATACACAGTCTACCTTTTGACAAACTGTTTGAACTTATATAACGTTGTCCACGGAATCCATCTTTTTTGTAGGTTGTTTTCCTCATAGAGGGGACCCAGGAGAAGATAATGTTTCCGGATTTTTGTGAGTATGAGGCTCCTATATGGGCTGTCTGTAGGAAGAACTGTCACAGGGGGCCAGATTTTCCTTCCTTCTCAGTTTTGAGATGGTAGATCTTTTTTGATGCAGCTACAGGACTTGTTCCTCACAGCAAAATGAATGCGCTTAGCATATACTTATAACTTTTTATCTAAATATATAAAAAGTTCGGTTTTTTTCTTTGGAAAAAAATTACTTGTGATGTCTCTTATTATTACGATTATTTATATCTTCTTTCTTTTAGTTCATCAAGTAATTACCAAAGCAGCAACACATAAAACAATAAACACAAGATGTAGGCACTATGTTAGGGAAAAACCCCCTTCAAGGGGAAAACTCAGTCAAGACATTATTCCTTTCAATAGTATTCTTTGAGACTCTTCGCCTTAGACCAAGACCAGGCCTTCCCTCCACACTAAATCAGCCTCACAGAATTTTGACCCCTTTCCAGCAACTTCGACTAGGCAGGAACTTTCGACAACTGGTAGATTCAGGTAACAATGAAACTTGGAAGACTTCAATCTCCCAATCTAGGGCATGAAAGAGAGAGAGAAAGGCAACAAACATTTGATTTTATTCCTCTCCTTAGACTTCTCCAATTTTTCACTTTCTTTGACTTCCCAACAACAAACTTCGCACTTTTCCTGGCTAAAAGAGATATCGAACTTCTTGTGCGAGAGTGTGTTCCAAATGAATTCGATCTGCTTGTATTTATAGGCTCCATGTGAGGTCGAACTAGGGTCCTTAGGCCAACTTGATCTCTTCTAGGCTGACTTGGTGAGGAGGATACATAAATCATATTTAACTCAATACTTAACCTTTTTACATGATTCAAAATCCCAAGAAGGGTCTCTTTAAAAGTACCATGACTCTATTGACTTAGAATAAATCTTATGAGTCCTCAATGGGGGCTTTGACCTAAAATATGGTGACCCGAGAATGAAACCCATGCTTTAATAAGTCACAATAATAATAATAATAATAAATCTTTTCTTTATTCTTTTGACAAGTACATTACAAGATTACTCAAATACATTAAATGAAGACCGAACCTAGTTACATTTTCCAACACTCCCTCTTAACTAGGTAGGTATCCATCATATACAAGTACAATGGAAGATCTCAAACTATATGAACCATGAAGAACTTTAGGCACCGCAATTCCATGGACTAGATTCCTGACCAAGGCAATCTATCCATTGGTCTCTCAACTATTTAAGCACCACAATGCCATGGACTAGATTCTTAACCAGGGAAATCTATCCAATTGGGAATAATATGGACTCAAGCTTCCAGCCCTTGTAGGTACCATCAAGCTTACTTGCTAACCACCAACCCAAAAATCCAAGTGTGTATAAAAAAAGAGCTCTTTAACCAACACCACCTTTCCAACTTCAGGATCTAGACATCAACACAAAGTGTCGACCAGATGTCCTCCTAGGAAATGCTTCACTCACAAATCCTCAACACTCCTGGATCCAATAGATCAAGGATAACCAGTCTCTCCCAATCAAACTGATTAGTAACCAACATGCTATCAAAAGCTTCGAGAGAATTACCTATACAAACACAACCCTAATCAATAATATACTTTCATATGTACATAATCAAATACAAACCTTTGGGGTCGTTCTAAATGTTTCTTCTCAACTCAATAGGACTATCAACCGAATATTTGAAAGAATATGCCTCAATCATATGTTTTCTTACTTTTCATGTAGTAGCATATCCTCTGAAACCCATTCTTCATTCAAAACCAAGCTATACCCTCCCTCTCAACCAACGAGCATCTTATTATCCAGACTCCCTCTTAATCTTATGGAGATCTCTTCTATTCAGGCTTCCTTAGAGAGATCAACTTCTTCTTTTCTTCATCAAATAGTCTTTCATAGCTTCCAACAATTTCATCAAAGTTACTATCATCCTCATCATGCTTATCAAATCAATGAGCATCTTCACCAAATTAAATATTGTGTACCTGCACAACTTAGATAGCAAGTATAACCAAATCTATAGAATCATGAAGTTAGCCATGTTAGAATCGTGGAAGCATTTCAATTTTATACATATCGGATACCCAAACTTAATTACAAACAAGAGACGTATACTCTTCAACATCTTGCTAGGGGCTTTGTCATAAACCCTAGACTACATCATAATCAACTTTCATTACATCTAGGGTTTTAATGTTTCTTCCAAAGGTATGGCATACCTTACTACGACATA
Organism: Pinus taeda; assembly: GCA_000404065.3. NCBI lineage: Eukaryota > Viridiplantae > Streptophyta > Pinopsida > Pinales > Pinaceae > Pinus > Pinus taeda. The sequence continues at coordinate 311,923 of APFE031364595.1, forward strand.
TAGAAAACCCTAGAAACAATTTCAAGAAAAAATAAAGCATCTAACAACTTTTCAAAATTCATATGTTAGACTTTCCACTAGGGTTTCATACAAATCCTAGACTTTATACAAAAGAATCAATCAAAGTCAATCACAACTTAGTCATTAACATGACCAGCTTCCACTAGGGTTAGTTGCAAACCCTAGATTTCCAATCAACCATCAATCCCAACCAAAACTCAGAGTCAAATCTCGAATTATCACATAGTTATCATACATCAAAGATTTTTACTACTACTAAGGTTTAACTCCAAAACCCTAGAATTCCATTTTCACAATCTCAACAATCATTAAATAGATCTTAGATTGTTATATCACACATACTAGAGAATTTAAATCTTACTAGGGTTTAGCTGCAAAAACCCTAGATTTCCAAATATCATTACCCTAGAATCTCATACAAGGACTTATATTAAATCATAATACTTATGACCATCAATAACTATATCAACATATGTATCTAGGAATTCATTCTCATGCATATACATAACATATGTCTGACAACATTAATACATTAGACATATACCCTTAGGTTAGGGTTTTCCAGAACTTGTCTAGGGTTCTACAAAATCAATAAGAATATGAGTGGGGTGGGTAGATTTATCAAGTGATGAATCACCCAAAACAAGAATCATTATGATTTAATATAGCTAGACATAACAATGTTAGTAATAGATTGTCTAATGAATAAACCTTTAATATAAAGAAATCAATGTATTGCAGTTTAAGGCATACCTTTGTTTCTTGACAAACCTTTCCTTGGATGGATTTCTTTCGTACTCCTTGAGGATATAACTTATCTCTTCCTAATAAATAGAATAGAAGGAGAATGGTGATTAGTATTAATATAATCAAAACTTAAACAAGTACATGAAACCAAAAATTTAAAGGAGATGAGGTACTTATCTTTGGGAGTTTGTTGGGGGCTCCCTCTAAAGCTTGAGGGATACCTACAAACTTATCAAAACAATAAAAATGTATTTTCCAAAATATGTTTAAACCATATAAATTATAAAACATATAAAACAATATATCTAAAGCTACAAGCAAAGGACTTTGTAGTGTAAGTCCCTAATGTCAGATTCTTCGGGCTTGACTTTCTTTGGGTCTCCTTCTTCAACAAATTTGGCTTGATCCCTTTCTCTCTTCTTGTTTCTTGGATTGTTAGGACGGTCGCTCCTATAGTGACCTTTCTTATGACATTGATAGCATTCAACCTTAGACATGTCAACTTTATTCCTTGGTCCTTTCGATTTATTTCCTTTGTGTTGAGAAATGTAGCCATTTGATACTCCTTAGGGATTGGCAGCTAATGAGACCCTTAATTCTTCTTGACTGCAAGCAATCCATAGTTCTTCAAAGGTTGGAGCTACCTTCCAACTGTTAAGTCCTACAGCAAATGCACCCCAAGTAGGTGGTAATGTTAATAGGGCAGTGATCATGAGTTCTTTGTCTAGAACAATTCCATCAATGGCCAAAATATCATCCTTGATTCTTGTTGTCTTCACAAAGAAGGATGCCATTGTCTCTTCTTTAACCATATTTGTGGTCATTAGCTCATTACTCAAACTTGTTACTTGACCATTGTTCTTAATAGTAAATAACTTTGGCATGGCTTCATACATTTCCTGAGCATGATTGATGTTAGTTATGAATTGGGACAAGGTTGTCCTTTATTCCTTCTACCATTAGAGTCATGGCCACCAATTCTAGTTCCCTAAATTTCACTTTGTCAGCATCACTGGAATCTTTTGTATGCTTCTTTACTTTTCCTTTAACCAAGTCAAGTACCTTGTTCTTTTCAAGGATGAGGTCGATCCTATTCTTCCATGACCTGTAGTTAGAGGCTCCTTCAAGTTTATTATCTCCCTTGATTGTGTTAGTCATCTTCCTTGAATATAGTAGATTCCTCCTTGAGATAATCCTTTTGAATGGTTCCTTGATCAAGTGCTTGAGATTGCCTTTTTCTTCCTTCTTCACCAAAGTTATGATAGCATGTTAGAAAATCATAAGGGCAGAAAGATTTTCTTATTCTTGATAATTACTTGTGTCTCTTATTATTATGATTTGTATCTTCTTTCTTTTAGTTCATTAAGAAATTACCAAAGAAGTAGCACATAAAACATTAGACACCAGATGTAGGCACTATGTTAGGGGAAAACCCCATTAGAGGGAAAAACCCAGTCAAGAAATTCTTCATTTCAATAGTATTATTTGAGACTCTTCACCCTAGACCAAGACTAGACCTTCCCTCCAGACTAAGTCATCCTCACAGAATTTCGACCCCTTTCCAGCAACTTCGACTAGGCAACAGCTTTTAGCAACAGTGAAACTTGGAAGACTTCGATCTCCCAATCTAGGGCACCAAGCAGAGAGAGAGGCACCAAAAGTTTGATTTTATTCCTCTCCTTAGACTCCCTCAAACTCAAACTTCCTTTGACTTCCCGGCAACAAACTTCACACTTTTCCCAACTACAAGAAATATCGAACTTCTTATGAGAGAGTGTGTTCCAAATGAATTCGATGTGCTTGTATTTATAGGCTCCATGTGAGGTCGAATTAGGGTCCTTAGGCCGCCTTGGTGTGGAGGATACATAAATCATATTTGACTCAATACTTAACCCTTTTACATGATTCAAAAGCCCAAGAAGGGTATATTTAAAAGTACAATGACTCTATTGACTCAAAAAAATTTCTAGAAGTTTTCAGTTGGGACTTTTACCTAACACATGGTGACCCAAGCATGAAACCCATGCTTTAATAAGTCACAATAATAATAATAATAATAATTTTCTTTATTCTTTTGACAAGTACATTACAAGACGACTCAAAAACATTAAATGAAGATCGAACCTAGTTACATTCTCCAACAAAAATGATTGTAATTTTGTTTTCAATGATGAATAGAATTCCCATTGCTTATTTACAACAACAAAAAAATCATTGGCATCATATCAAACATAAATCAGCGTCACATCACAAGAACAATACAAAAGAAATTATTGAGTGGAAACCTTTACGGGAGAAAAACCATCAAACACATGAAGCCCAACTTCCTAATACTCCAGAAAATAATTTTATTTTAATTGCCATAAATCTTTTGGAGAATATCACATAAGCCTAAATTCTGGTATTACAACCCAACATTTTATTTATCAAGAGGCCTCAAGTCCTAAAAGGATGCTCCAATACCCTGGTTTTACTAGCTCCAATAGGAAGGATTCTCTAACGCCATGGTTTTATCAACTCTAACTAAAAGGATGCTCCAACACCCTATAAGCTTCAACTTTCCCTAGCACCACCCTGCCACCCTGAAAAAATATAAAAATAGAGGAATAATTGTGAGCTCTCATACCAGGTACAATGCCCACTTACAAAATATTCAATTAAACTATTATTGTTGATATATGTTTCAGATATGAAATGGTGTGTTAAACTCTGTCGAACTTCAAAATTGCTTCATGTATACTAATCTAGGTCATCCATCCAACAACTTAAACATAGATTTCAACAATTTACCCAACTTGTCTCATACCTCAATTTGTTGAAGAGTGCCTTTTCTGCCACTAAATGCTTTATACTTCTGTCAGGTGTTCTTCTATCAATAATGTGTCTTCTCAGCCAAAATTTGCTTCATAATTAGCTAGGAGATCTACTCTTGAGATGCCTTGTCCAAGTTACTAAATTCTTCAACTATAGTCAATAGGAAACTTCTTGCAACTACTTCAAATTACACTACTAATCAGCCCTTCAAAACAAGTCATGACTTTATTGTAGCAATCATTCCCTTATAGGATTTTGTCAGCCCTTTGAATTAATCCCTTAATGATACCTTAATGATAACTTGATGCAACTTTAGAAAGGCCTGGATATACTTTAGTTTTCCATCATAAGTATTTTTTCTCCACAAGATGACAAGATAATTTTAGCTCAACAAACCCTTCATATTTGGCACAAATGAGAAATCTTAGTCCAATCTTAGAAAAGGTCCAAAAGATGAGGATAAAGCCTCAGACAATCTTTCTTGGAGGGATGAGAAAGGAGGTAATATGATCCTATGACAAATATATTGAAGAGGTACCACAAAAATAGGGTTAGACTACCCTCAATCCACCTCAAAGATAGATGTGAATAAGTGTCATAGATGGGCCACAAGGAGGCTGAGATTAGGGCTTTTCAACATTGTTAGATAGTCCAAAAATAATCCCTTAAATGATCCTTATACCAGATATGTGATTGCCTCCAAGTAGGCTTACTTCAGTCTCTGATCCAAAAGAAGATTCACAAAATAATAACATATTGATGTTATACCTCAGTGAGAAGGGTATGGTCTAGCGAAGAACAAGAATCGCATGGATATGTTAAAATGTAGACTCAAGTTACCTCAGAAAGCTTCAACCCCAACCATAGATTGGCACAAATATATATTCTTGCTTCAGAGTCAAATTTATGCAATAGAGTATGACCTTTAACCATTGAAAATATACTCATGCCTTAGGACCAAAAGGAGACCCAAGGTATAGCCTCAGGAAAGCCAAAAGGGGCTTATGTTTTTCCATATAAATGTGAATAGGAGCCCGAAAATCCTTAGTTAGACGAATTAGTCTCTTGATATTCCTATGTATAGTGAAGAAGTAACATAAAATAGTTCAGCCTTCCAGCTCATAAAACTTTAGAAAATTTGGCCAAGTGCTCCAGATTAGCATGACTCTGCAAGGCTTATGGAATTTAGAATAATAGATGATATCTATGTGAATAATTGATGATTTACATGGAGAGATCTGAGATCGTACATATAGAGAAGGAGGGGGCTTCTAGAGGGGGCCGACATGCCCATTAAGCAAGGAGTCAATCTTAACAATTTTGAAATTTGAAAATTATGAGCCAACCTTAATCACCCTTTGAGGCCGACTTAATGTGGATCTATTTACTTAAAGGAGGGTCGACTAGGGAAACTCAAGGCCCATAAAAATTCTCCAAAATATTTTTAATACTAATGCCATCTATAATCAATCAACAAGCCCAAATTTGACCAATCATCAAGCTACCATTAACATCTCAATTTGGGGACCATTACCATACATTCGGGGTTCCAAATTTGACAAGGCATATCTCCTTAACTATGAGGAGTTATGAGGAATGCCACCTACCATTGGAATCTTCATGACGAGGACAATCAAATGTTGATGGTATTTCTTGAAAAAACATAGATCTTCCCTGTAATTTTCTTCATAAAAAACAGGGCTTCTTCTAGCTACTACTTGGGTTGACATCAATTAAAACCAATTTCCAATAAAGATTAACCATCATCATCAACATGTTTAATTAAATTCCACATTTTTTATTTAATTATAAAAATATTTTCTAGTAAAGAAAACACAAAATATTATTTTATTAATGGAAAGTCAAACTACATAAATTGTTAACAAATACCTAACGTTGAACATGTATGAATATATTTTTGAGCATGCTGCTTTGTTTTTTTAAGAAACAGTTATAATTTTTCTATTAATAGCTATCCGGTTTCAAGGCCATAATCTTTTACATCTTCAGTAAGTGATTCATCTACAATGTTGAAAAGCAACCAAAAAAGGTTTTCTTTCCTCCCAGTTTGGCTATCTAATACACTATTGATCTAACAAAACCTATATATTCACCAAACTACCCCTAATATGACTACATACTTGTAATACATAAATTAACAAAAATAAATTTTAACTAGCCTGCCCAAGAACACTAGGGTTGACATGAACAAATGATATTTTAGAGAGAGGCTGACCTCTCGATATTATCTATTTCATTGCGGATATATGGACTCATATTAGACTTATGTATTTTTTATATAAATAATGACATGTCTATGTTATGTTGATGTTAGAACTTCTATTTTTCATATGTACTCTTGCTTATGATAGTACTATTTTAGCATAACTATATGCTCATATTTTTGACAGATGATGTAAGGCTATAAGCCATATGTTAGCATGACCTTTTATGGTTTTTTAGATGAATGTATTCCAATATACATATACAAAATGTAATTTTGTTCAAACTAATAAAATTATGATTTTTTCCATGGAAAAAAAATAACACTAGGGTCGAGACTAGATTCTTCTTAATTCCCTACCATCTACCTTAATTGAAGAGGGACATCGACTAGGCCTTCCTCTGCCACCACAGCTACATTTTTATACACCTCTCCCCCCATGATCAGAGGCACCATCATATTCACTCCCTCATTCATAGCTGATCCAATTTCAACTTCACCAATTCCTAACAAAGCTTCAATATTAGCTAATCAATGCTTGATTAAATCAAAATTCATTTGAAACCTTTCTACCTTGTTTGCAGAAGACCAATTTTTTGATTCATGAGGACTAATTGAGCGTACACACCAAATGTTCCCACCTCTTCCTACCTGGTAAGAAAAGTTGGAATATATTTTGTAGATGTCGTGAGAAAGTACAAAAGTTTTGAAAATTCGTCCTTCTCAAATTCGAGTGAATGATCAATGACAAATCCAATCCCAAAATACACCCTTCCTACATGCAATTTGATATATCCTACAAATTTTGGACATGAAACGATGTAGGATGGGTTCTTCTTATATATTACGTTTTCTACCTCCAATGTGATGGTGCGCTCTTCAAATTGAATGCTAATAACTACTCTACACATTTGAAGGACCAAACATTTGGATGCTATATTTATTTCTCTACACATTCCCATCATATCCATAACATATTTGTACCTAAGGCATGCTATAATCTCCTTGATATCAAAATTAACCAATCTTTGCATTCCATCATATGTTATGGAGAATTGGGCATATAAACATATGTCCTTCTAATGCATGATCGCACATGGGAAAGCTAGGTGGGGACTTGTTGACGGTGTTGGACCTGCCAACATGTCAAGAGGATCTCCCCAGTAAGAAGTCCCAATTAGACCTTAGACCGTTTGGTGTAGGAGTCCCAACAGTGGGTTGTAAGTTAATGCCTTGACCGCGATGTCGCACAGAGGCAAGTAGGATCACTTTGTCAGCAACAAGGATGTGACTGATGCAGTGGGTCAAGGAAGGTGTATGATAGGTTCCAACACTTCGAAGGGGGTAGGAGATGAAGGTGAGTTCCAGGTCGAAAGGGATCAGTCCCAACTTGGCTAGGAACACACGACACAAAAGGACATGCACAACTTCCGGCAAAGCAATCCACTCAGATGCGGAAGTCACATCATACAAGGTAAGATAACATGTACAACACTCATGGATCAGTCTGAGACGAGTGCAATGGTTGTTATAGAAAGGTTCAAGTGAAAGGTCTATCTGATGTCCAGCAAACTAGTCGACATGGATGGTGACAACATTAACAACATATGCAACACATTAACAACGAGATTCATATAATTGCATACAAATAAGTTCATACACAAGTATGTAAGTTAAACAACATACATCATTAAGGAAACCGGAGTAGTCCAACTAAAATAACAAGATATGCATGAAAATGTGTTGGCTCTTATTATATAAAGAAGTGTAAGTCACAATCATACAATACATCCATGTAAACCTGCTAGCCCCAACAGTGGAACATTACAGCCACATCCTCTTGCTCCTCCAAAGAGAAGTACTAGCTCCGTGCAGTGGAGAAGCCAAGGCGCATTACAATACTGTCCAAGCCTTCTTCAAGATAGTCTTAGTAGAAGCTTGGCTGACCAAAAGCCTATACAATGAGTTATGAGGGACTATTTATAGCAAAGGGTGGTTGGTGACCCTTGACATTCCCCTTTGTGATAGTTCAACTACCCTCATGACTCTTCACTTACTCTATGACTGTTACATCCAACTGTTGACACTTGACTTACACTTGACATGACTCAACATTATAATGCACATGTACTCATGTGAGACAACATGGCTTGAGCAAGCCTTCCAAGACATCACTAACACTCAGTCTGTTGTGGTGAGACCAACTCTTTGACATGCTTGTGATGGTGAAGCTAGTGAGCTGATGCCAAGCTTGATCGTCCGCGATGGTGTGCATGTACCTCATGGTGACATCTTGCTAAAGCGAACTCTTGCCTCTGTTGTAACCGGTGCATTGGTTCGCCCCCTTCATCCAACTCATCTTCTAACATGTGCATGGTCTTCTTGGGTATGGTTGAACCAGCAACAAACTGATGCATAGTGTTCGTACTGATCTTCAAGTGTGTGCTGGTGGTGATGCGCATCAACTTGTTGAAGTGCATGTTCAGCCCCAGTTGGACTTGCTTCTTGTCTTTGCCTTGGTGAGTGTGTTGAATGGGTTGGATTTCATGCGTGCGCTCAACGATACGCATGTTGTTGAATCCCTTGCATGCGATCAACAACACTGCTCACTATGTTTGCTCTGTGTCAACTGTTGGGATGGGTCCTTAACTTGTACGGGCGCAGTTTCCTCTGTGAGTGCATGTTGCACCCACTGTTGTTCATGTTCCTATTGCAACTCATTCGTATATCTGTGCAGCTTCATGTTCTTCCTGAGCTGCTGCTTCAGCACATGCAACTCCTTCTTTGTTCCATCTTCTGCCTTCGCGCGATCTTCATGTCGCGTCGTCACTTCATAGCCTGAGTCTCTAAAGTTGTTTTCATTATCAGTGGATCTACTTGATATTGCAACTTTGTTCCGCCTCTGTGTTGTCAACAACCTTCCTCTTGCATTCGCTGCGTTCGTTGCATTCACTATGTTGCCTTCAGCTGTTATTCACGATGTTGCTCACTATGATGATGTTGCTTGATGTCCTTGTCTACGAACAACTTGATGTCTTCACGGGTAGCCAAGTCCATGGACACTTGATCGACTACATCCCCAAGTGTGCTCTAAACAATGTCTTCATCTCTGCTCTCCTAGAAACCATTGTACTTGTATTGTTGAGAGGCAGATGAACACCTGGGATACCTAAAGACATGGAAACACTCACGGTAAGCAATATTTTAGTTGAAAACCAAAATGAACATGATAACTGACTTGCAACATACCTGGGTGCATGATCATGAAGGTTGCGTAATTTCGGCCAGAAGGTCGGGAGACCGACTGCCAAGACTACACAAGGCACAGTCTGGGCTGCTGGGAGATTGATTGACTGCTGGATCTGCACAATGCACTGATGGGAAGGACTGCTGGCCTAGGGACAGATTTGTGCAAATTCTTGGGCAAAGCAGTCACTGTCCTCCAGAAATGCGCAAAACAGTCTTGGAGGCCAGTGTGGGGCATGAATGTGTAAATATGGAGAGGAAGGTAAGCCTTCCTTTCCCAGATTGTGCAATGCAGCCTTGGTGAAGGCAAAGCCCGGGCCAAGGTTGGCCCGACGCGCCGACGGGCAACTGAAAGAAATTAAGACAGTAAATGCATGGTGACACTAAGTGATAGTAGAAGTGATTGACAGTGCATTAAAAACATGAACGAAATATTCAACAGACAAGTCAACATGCATGTGGGTGAGCAAGTTCATCAATTGGGTGAACATCCATGCAAAAATAGTTTCATGCATGCAACAATAGTGAGATAGCAACGAAAACTGAAATAGAGCTAGGACAAGCTATTATGTATGTAAATGAAAGCAATCGTTCAAAGATATCAAGCAAACAATACTCCCACAAGCGAAAACAAAAAAAGTGACAGAAATGCAACACAAGGCATGGGAAGCGAGCTTACCCCAAAATAGCTAAGTTGAATGTGCCGACTGCTCCTAGATGTGATGTGGGATGTCAGAACTGCAAGGTTGATTTGAGGAATGAGCTCTGTAACTTCCGATTGATGAGTTTTGATATCATCGAGGTTGTGTCGCGGATGCCACGAATCTAGGGGAAGCGACACTTGGTGGGAGGTTTCGGAATTGCTCCTTGCATGTAACCTCCAACTGCTAAACATAGATCCCTGAAACAAGGGATGCCTTTGCATGTTGCCTTGGGAGAATTAGACCATGCATGCAAGTCTATTTTGGTCAGTCCCGGAGGGAACTGGTCAACTCAGCTGCACATGCAGGAGACTGCTTGACTGCTGGAGAAAAATGCACATTTCTAGCTGGGAGCTAAGCTGGCTGCCCAAGAGAATTGCGCAATTTTGGGGCAAAGAAGCTGACTGCTACCTAGATTTGTGCAAATTCTGGGCTGAGCAGCCTTGCTAGGGAAATTTACGCAAATCATGTTGGGAGTGTTGGCAAGCAGGATTGCGCAATCCTGGAGCCCAACAGGCTGCTTGAGAGGATTGCATAATTTCTGGAGGGAAGGCTGGTTTCACTCCAGAAATGCGCAATTTTCAAGGGCAAGCTGCTCAGCCTACAGTAGACCAAGTCTGGGTGAACAGCTTGTGAGGGGAATGGATCAAGCTGTGACTGACAGGCTGCCTTTTGTGCAAGAAAGACGTTGAAGCTTGTGAAGTTGATGAAGCAAGGAAAGTTGTTGTGAAGGTTGAAAGGGACGCTCCAAATGAGGCTAAGGAAAAAATTTGGAGGGTGGTTGTAGCCGCTACAACACTTGGCGACACACTAGTAGAACTCCAGCTCTCTGAATGGACCTTGTTCGTGAAAAGCAAGTCTAACACCTCTGGAAGTATTATTCATTTTTCAGCTCATCTTGGTTTCACACTAACTTGATTGTAAGATGTAGCATCTGCCAAAACCTTGGTCGATTGACACACATTCCAAGCCAAGTAAACATAGTTGTTTCGATTGGGGTTGAGGGGTATATAGGTGCACAAGCAGTATAGTCGTCAGAATCTTAGTTTCATCTCTAGTGTTGCTCCACTACCAGCAGGCCTGGACAACACCCTAGTGGAACCACATAGGAACACGAGCATGGCTCCGCTACCAGCGAGCTTGGTCAATACCCTGGTGGAGTTACTTGCATCACCTCCCTGTGCAGGAAGCCTTTCTCTTCTTTTGCCTTGTTCATTTTTCATTTTGAATTTTTGACTTTTTATTTTTTTCATTTTTCATTGTGCATAGCACTTATTCATTTCAGAGGCAGAAGAGGGATCCCAACTTATTGAGAGCATAAGAGGTTGTTCCAGCAGAGAAGTAGCTTATTGTATCTCTGATGTGCCTGTTAAGGTTTTCCTCGTTACCTTACTCTACTTGATTGAACTGACAAGGGTTAACCCAAAAATAATCGACTAGAGAAGGTGACACTAGTTAGCATGCAAGCGTTGTGTTTACACAAAGGTTCGCTTCGAACAGTATGTATTTTCCTTCGACGTATCATGGACTAAAAGTAACAAGCTCATCATACAGAGGAAGGATGACAGATACCCAAGTAGCAATAGTTGTACAAGCCCTCTTGTACTTTACCGAGCTCGCTTCTAGAGTCATACATGGTTTCATGCAAAACTAACCTATGAACGAAGCAAGTGAATGAACTAATCAATCAACAAAGCAAAGCAAGAACAGAAGAAAAAATGAAAGCGAAGCAAGTAAACAAACAAGCAAACAAATCACGTAAGCAAACAAGCATGCAAGCAAACAAATGAAAGCAATCACTACTCCTGCTCCTACACTAATGGTGTGTGGGCTTGATCACGTGAAGTGATACTTCCAATGCAGCCACCGGCGCATTAGTAGACCCATGTTTGGGAAGGCTTGGTCCGTGAGCAACCCAATGGTGCGAACCAACAAGCAAGATAGATATAACAATGAAGACAACCACACTTCGTGTTACAAAGTGCCACGGGACATGAGTGAGTGCATGTGCATGACGGGCAACATGTGGACTTATCATGGTATTGTGTGACACTACATGCAACTTTGAAGCATAAGCACACTCTTGACTATGACATGCAAGCAAACGAAAGAAACAAAGATAACTTGTGTCGCGCATGAGTGCTTGCAATGTAAGACTCCTCCAATGCATGAGCAATGGGATCATGCAGTTTGAGTGGAGGAAGTGTGATCTATATGTGAGATGGATCTTCAATGCAAACAAATAAGCGATGAGGAGCCTTGGATGATTGAAAAATTTCATGATCGGAAGTGAGACTAACCCCAAGAGAGCGAGGCCCTGACATAACCACCAGCTCGAGTTGAAGTGCCTCAATAGTCTTGGGTGTCTCAACTTCATCATCATGTAGATCATCATACATCGGTGGCTTCGAAAGATCAACTGCGATAGATTCATGATCGCGATAAAAAATGGAAGCAAATGGATCACGACTACCACGATAAAAAAAAAAAAAATCAATGAATTCTTCGGCATCCTCATGATCAAATGAATCGAACAAAGGGGTAGATGAAAAGCGAACAAACTCATCCTCTATGTTTCCGGAAAAGACAGATGAAGGATCAAGTGGATTTTCAACGAGTAACTTATCCTCTTCGTTGTCGAATGACAGACTAACATTTGGTGATTCCTGTGAGTGATCAACAATGGGTGCATCTGTGGATGAAGATAAACATGCAAAATCATGGATGGCAGGTTCACCAAAGAGGTTAGGAAAGAATGGAGGGGGCTCAGATGGAAGGGAGTCATCCTTCGTCGAGTGTTGATGCTCAAGCTCCCACTCATACTCTTCATGAATGACAGTGCATGTTGGTTGTGCAACACCAACTCCGTCAATGGATTGTTCCTCGTTCACAAGAAGTGAACAGTTCGGAATGGACGAACACAAGATAGCATCATCTGGAGGAACAAATGAGTGCGAAGATGGAGGTTGAAGAAAAGAATGCATATGAGAACTCGAAGGACTCACAACCAAATCTGCGCGAAAATTGAGTGGAGTGGTTTTGGGAGAGTGTGAAGGATGAACAGGTGTGTGAGCCTGATCCTCAACATCACTGGGCAGTGGTGGAGCTGTTGAATGAGAGGGAGGCGGACAGTCGGTTGAGACAATGTGTGCTCCCATATGAGATTGTGTAGTTCCATCAATGAAGAATGTTGAGCGAGGCTTGATACCAAGCTTCCTCTTGGGACGGGCAGATTTCTTAAGGCAATACTTGAACCGGTCCCAAAGATAAGCAAACTTCATTTGGCTCCTTGGAGCTTGAAATTGCAAGTCATGGAAGCGCTGCCAAAAATCAATAACGGATTCATGCGGAGCCCTCCGTTGCTGTAGTAGTTTCCAATCAAGATGGTTTGGTTCAAAATGGTAGAATGTGTCTTCAATAAGATCAAAGAAGTGCTCAAATTAGTGCACGGTGTCAGCTGGTAGGCTAAGCACCCAACAAAATGGAGATTCATGAAGTGTGTATGCAAGCAGCAAACCGACCTGTTAGTCAAAAAACTTATCTTCCTCATGAATTATGGAAATAAAGTTATGTAAGTGCTCAGGCTAGGCCACTTTGCCTTCACCATCATATGTGTGAGTGGACAAGAGATCGAAAAGCTTCCCTGAGATGGAGACATCTTCACGATTCGAAAACACCTTGGGGGAAGTAGAGTGCAAGACTCCATGAAAGATATGCAAAGGTTCAAAACTGGATGAGAGGACACTGCTTGTCTTCAGGCCCTCCTTCTAGTGCCATAAATGTTGACAGTGTTGGACCCGCCAACATGTCAAGGGGATCTCCCCAATAAGTCCTAGTTAGACCTCGGATAGTTTGGTGTAGGAGTCCCAACAGTGGGTCATAAGGTAATTCCTTGATCACGATGTCACATAGAGGAAAGTAGGATAACTTTGTTAGCAACAAGGGTGTCACTGATGCAGTTGGTCAAGGAAGGTTATGAGATGTTCCAAAACTTCGAAGGGGGAAGGAGGTGAAGATAAGTTCTAGGTTGAAAGGGATCAATCCCAACTCAGCTAGGAACACACAACACAAAAGGACATGTACAACTTTCGGTGGATCAGTTCACTTGGATGTGGCAGTCACATCATACAAGGTAAGATAACATGCACAACGCTCATGGATCAGTGCGAGACAAGTGCGACGATTGTTAGAGCAAGGGTCAAGTGAAAGGTCTGTCTGATGTCCGGCAGAGCAGTCGACACGGATGGTGACAACATTAACAACATATGCAACAAATTAACAACGAGATTCATATAATTGCATACAAATCAATTCATACACAAGTACGTAAGTTAAAAAACATATACCATTAAGGCAACCAAAGCAGTCCAACTACAATAACAACATATGCATGAAAATGTGTTGGCTCTTATTATATAAAGAAGTGTAAGTCACAATAGTACAATACATCCATGTAAACCTGCTAGCCCCAACAGTGGAACGTTACAGCTGCATCCTCCTGCTCCTCCAAAGAGATGTACTAGCTCTGTGTAGTGGAGAAGCCAATGCGCGTTACAATATTGTCCAAGCCTTCTTCAAGATAGTCTTAGTAGAAGCTTGGCTGACCAAAAGCCTATACAATGAGTTATGAGATACTATTTATAGCAAAGGGTGGGGTGACCCTTGACATTTCCCTTTACGACAGTTCAACTACCCTCATGACTCTTCACCTACTCTATGACTGTTACATCCAACTGTTGACACTCGACTTACACTTGACATGACTCAACATTACAATGAACATCTACTCATGTGAGACAACATGGCTTGAGAAAGCCTTGCAAGACATCACTGACACTCGGTCCGCTGTGGTGAGACCAAATCTTTGACATGCTTGTGATGGTGAAGCTGGTGAGTTGATGCCAAGCTTGGTTGTCCGTGATGGTGTGCATGTACCTCATGGTGAAATCTTGTTGAAGCGAACTCTTGCCTCCGTTGCAACCGGTGCATTAGTTTGACCCCTTCATCCAACTCATTTGCAAACATACGCATGGTCTTCTTGGGTATAGTTGAACTGGAAACACATTGATGCATAGCTTCCGTGTTGATCTTCAAGTGTGTGCTGGTGCTCATGCGCATCAACTTGTCGAAGTGCATGTTCAGCCCCAGTTGGGTTTGCTTCTTGTCTTCACCTTGGTGAGTGCGTTGAATGGGTTGGATTGCATGCATGCGCTCAACGATATGCATGCTGTTGAATACCTTGCATGTGATCAACAACATTGCTCACCATGATTGCTTTGTGTCAACTGCTGGGATGGATCCTTAACTTGTACGGGCACAGTTTCCTCCGTGAGTGCATGTTGCGCCCAATGTTGTTCATGTTCCTGTTGCAACTCATTCATCTGTCTGTGCAGATTCATGTTCTTCCTGAGTTGCTGCTTCAGCACATGTAACTCCTTCTTTATTCCATCTTCTGCCTTCATGTGATCTTCATGTCATGAATTCACTTCATAGCCCGAGTCTCCAAAGTTACTTTCATTATCAGTGGATCTTCTTGATATTTCAACTTTGTTCCACCTCTGTGTTGTCAACAACCTTCCTCTTGCATTCACTACATTCACTGCATTCGATATGTTGCCTCCAGTTGTTGTTCATGATGCTGCTTGCTATGATGTTGTTGCTTGATGTCCTTGTCTATGAACAACTTAATGTCTTCGTAGGTAGGCAAGTCCGTGGACACTTGATCGACTACATACCCAAGTGTGCTCTGAATGGTGTCTTCGTCTTTGCTCTCCTGGAAACCATTGTACTTGTACTGCTGAGAGGCATATGAACACCTGGGATACCTAAAGACATGGCAACACTCACGCAAGCAATCTATCAGTCAAAAACCAAAATGAACATGAGAATTGGCTTGCAACATACCTGGGTGCATGATTATGAAGGTTGCGCAATTTCAGCTGGGAGGTCGAGAGACCGACTGCAAAGACTGCACAAGGCACAGGCTGGGCTACTGGGAGACTTACGACTGTAGGAACTATGCAATGCATAGTCTAGTCTGGCTACTAGCTGCTGGGATTATGTAATAAGCAATTCCATTTGGGAAGGACTGCTGGCCTAGGGACAGATTTGCGCAATTTATTGGGCCAAGCAACCACTGTCCTCCAGAAATGCGCAAAATAGCCCTGGAGGCCAGTGCTGGGCAGGAATGTGCAAATCTGGAGAGGAAGGTGAACCTTCCTTTCCAATATTGTGCAAAGCATCCTTGGTGAAGGCAGAGCCTGGGCCAAGGTTGGCCTGACTCGTTGACGGGCAACTGAAAGCAACTAAGACAGTTAATGCATGGCGACACTAAGTGATAGAAAAAGTGATTGACAGTGCATGCAAAACATGAATGAAAGATTTAGTAGACAGATCAACATGCATGTGGCTGAGGCAGTTCGCCGGTTGGGCGAACGTCCGTGCAAAAATAGTTTCATGCATGTGACAACAGTGAGATAGCAACAAAAACTGAAACAGAGCTAGGACAAGCTAGTATATATTTAAATTACAAAAAGCGTTCAAAGAAATCAAGAAAACAGTACTCCCACAAGTGAAAACACAAAAAGCGACAGAAATGCAACACAAGGCATGGGAAGCGGGCTTACCCCAAAACAGCTAAGCTGAATGTGCTGACTGCTCCTTGATGTGATGTGGGATGTCAGAGTTGCAAGTTTGATGTGAGGAATGATATCTGCAGCATCCGATTGATGAGTTTTGATATCATCGAGGTTGTGACGTGCATGCCACAAATCTAGGGGAAGCGACACTTGGTGGGAGGTTTCGGAATTGCTCCATGCATGTAACCTCCAATTGCTAAACATAGATCCCTGAAACAAGGGATGCCTTTGCATGCTACCTTGGGAGAAGCAGCCCATGCATGCAAGTCTATTTTTCTCAGCCCTGTAGGGAACCGGTCAACTCAGCTACACATGCAGGATACTACTCAATTGCTAGAGAAAAATGCGCATTTCTAGCTAGGAACTGGGCTGGCTGCCGAGGAGATTTGCGCAATTTATGGGCAGAGCAACTGACTGCTTCCTAGATTTGCACAAATTATGGGTTGAGTAGCCTTGCTAGGGAAATTTGCGCAAATCCTGCTGGGAGTGTTGGCAGGCAGGATTGAGCAATCCTAGAGCCTAGCAGGTTGCCAAAGAGGATTGCGCAATTTCTGGAGGGAAGGCTGGTTGCCCTCCAATAATGCGCAATTTTCAAGGGGAAGCTACTCAACCTGCAGCTGTGAAGGTTGGAGGGTGGTTGTAGCTGCTACAACAAGACCTTACGTTAGATCTCGTTGAAGAGATAAAGAGAATGTGAGGATGGAAAATGGGTAATGTGGCTAGAAAAACTCCATATTTTTTATGCCTAATTAATGACTCCTTTATCACTATTTGAATATATCATTTTTTTCTTTTCTCCAATGGGTTCTTTGATTTTTCATGGCAATGGGTTATATGTTCCATTTGAATTGTCTAATACCAAGATCCCTTATTTAAGATGTTGGAAATGTAACTAGTTTCGATCTTCATAATTGTTTTTGTACTCATTTTGGTGCAGCGCTGCCAAACTTGAACACACAAAAAAAATCATTAAATTACATCACACTCCAAAGCTTTTATTAAATCAAAACTCTCAAACTCGATTTTCCCAAATTATTACACTATTTATTTAGAGGAGAGAAGTCTCTCGAATCTCTTCTAGAGAAACTTCCTCCTAGATATTTGGAGGAAGTTGAGAGCTATCCTCTCAATTTTAGGATTCTATCCTAACTTCCCTATCTCCTAATTAATTTTAGAATGACTCACTAATTCTAGAAAATCCTAGATTCTTTAATTAAATAATTACAAAAAATTAAATATGAGATGCTCCTGCATCACATTTCAATATGTATCTTATGTAACAAACAAAAGAAGAAAAGAAAAAGTTATTATTATAAAGCATGGGTTTCATGCTCATTATTAATGGCCTTCTAGGTAAAAGCATGTTCTTCATTCTTCTAGGGTTTGTTAGGTCATAAGATTTATTGTCATGAGTCAAAGGAGTCAACAACACGTTTATAAGATCCTTATGGGTAAAATGTAATTGGAAAAAGAATTATTTTTTAGTCTAGAAAGTCCTGGAAACTCCAAAAGTACAAGTCGCCCCTAGCAGCTTCAAGTCGGCTTAAAGGACGGAATTCAGCCCCTTGAAAATGCTATATAAAGGAATATTTTGACCTCATTTGGGACTGACTCACTGCAAGCTCGATCTCAAGAAGAAAGTTTTATTTGTAACTGGGAAATAAGAGAATAAGATAGGGGAGGTCTCAAAGAAGAAAGGACGAAAATCTTATTTTTAGGCTCTATCTCTCTCACATGTGTGAAATTCTAGGATTTTGTAGCTATAAATGAAGCCAAAATGGAAAGTCTGAATTGCAGTAGGATGAAGTGAAGTATCTTGTTACTGGAAGGAAGAATACTCTATCTTGACCTTGGGAGGATTTGTCTTGCTCTAGGAAGGTCTCAAGAAGAATCTGAACTAGGGCTTTTGCAACAACAACAAGGGCTAAAGTTGCAGGATAAAATTGCAGGCTGAATTGTAGTACTGAAGCTGGGAAGTCGAAGTTGCAGTTTGAAGTTGGTTGATCATGGAAGGACCTATTTGAAGGGCTAACTTGGTACTTGTAGGAGGACTTGGTCTAGGGTTTGGGTCTTTGTTGTCTCGTTTGAAGCAGATTCTATAAGGAGAATATTTTTTTAGGTTTTCCCCTTGGAGGGGTTTTGCCTTGGATGAGAGCCTAATTTATGTGTCCTCTGTTGTTATTGTTTATGTTCTAGGTATTTGTTTGATGAAAAAATATAAATAAACAACATAAGAAGACTAACTAAGTTCACAAGAAAATATTAAGGTTAAGGAAAATTGGAATTAATAGCTGCCACTTTGAATTTTCTAACATGGTATCAGAGCTAACGTGAACAAGAGAAGGCAGCTAGAAGGACACTATAAGAGGTTGATTTCCAAGCGAAATCATTTTTGGAAGGACACAAGAAAAGAAGTAGAAGACCTGTTGATCTAGAAGGAGGGTTTATACACTAAAGAAGATCAAGGCCACATCAAGCTCTCATCTAAGGAATGCTTGAGAGGAATATTACAAGAAGGTTGTTGATATCTCTTGTAAAGAGATCTATTTGGAATGCATCTTATAAGGAAGCATCAAAAGGATCTTAGAAGTTGTTGTTGGAGGAATCCTAGGAAACATCTTTCAAGGACATTATTGAAGTCTCTTCAAATATCTTGAAGGCATCAAGGAGGTTGGAGACAGCATCAAGAAAGAGAAGAATCTTGGTTATCAAGTATCATATTATTACTCTATGTTTGAATATGCAGGTCATATGGGTTCTTTCTGAAAGGAGAGCAATAATCTTGTTGGAGCATCAAATTTCCTAGCCTGGAAGAAAAGGATTGATTTGGCACTTACAGAACATGAGGTAATGGGTTATGTTACTGGTGAAATCACTGAACGTAGCAAATACAAGACTCAAGATCTAGACAAATATAAGAAAGGAGAAGTAAGGGCACAAAGGATCGTTGTTGAATCTATTAAGGATCCTCTTGTTCCATTTGTTGCAAACTTGAAAAGTTTTAAGTCTATGTATGACAAGTTAGGGAATTCGTACTCTGTGAGTACATCAGTAAAAAAATATGTCTTTGTAGAATAATCTATATAAGGTGAAGAAATCAAAGGATGAGGACATGACATCCTTTCTAATTAAGATCTCGTAATTAAGAAATCACTTGCAAGGGCTTTGAGAGACAATTTTTTATTTGGAAATGACTATTTGTGCATTGACCGCATTTCCACCAGAATGGTGCAACTTTGCAACAAGAATATACTCTAAGAAAGGTTCAACTCCTTTTGATGAGTTGTGGGCTCAATGCATTTTGGAAGAATCTAGGATCAAGGTAAAATAGGGCCTTGGATTATATGAACAGTCTCAAGCCTTTCTAGCTAGAATCAAGAAGCCGAAGAAGGGAAGGTTTGGAAATTCTAAGAAGAAAGATATGTTCAAGGTTCAATGCGTTAAGTGCAATGAGTATGGATGCTTTAAAAGGGATTTTCCAAGCCAACAAAACAACAAAAGGAAGGAAAAAAGTAAGGCTCACATCGCTGAAGAAATGAGAGAACCTAAGAAGAAGTCCAAAAAAGAAGAAGTGAAAGATATTTACTGTTGAAGGAGGCACCTTGTCTTTCAGGTTCTCTATGAAGATTGATCTTTCTTTTAAAATAGTATGCATCATTGCTTACTCTATAAAAATTTTGATTTTGCATAGCATCATAGAGAGAAGCATATGATAGTAACATATTTAGAGTTTACTTCGTTAAGTTTCTTTGTGGAAATCATCTAGATAGATAGACCATTTTGCATCTTGTTCATCCAAGCACTATCTAACATTATGTTAAAAGCAGTCATCTTGCTAAGGTGGATCACCACAATCCTATATGAACCATCATCTTGGAAGGTTCTTGGAAGAAGCATTATGAGAAGGATAATATACATTCCATATAGTATGGAAACAATACTCTTAAGGGATGAAGGAACACAATGGGTCAGGTTACATGATCATTTTAGGGCATATAGCTAGATGATTGAATGAAAGCATATAAATGCATATTGGAAGTAAACTTTGGATAGGATTCATGTGTACAGAAGCTTGTAAAAGAAGTTGGTCATAAAATATGCTTAGTATATGGTTATATGATGCTTGAAAGAAGAATTTGACTTACTCAAGGTTGAATAAAGAGTTAAGACTTTCTCTAGAATATGTAAGTATAATCTTCGAAATAAAAGTCCTAACTTGGTAATCAAGTTTGATTCTTGGGCACTTTTATCCATGAAGGAAGATTCAGGTGGAGATGGATCATAAGGATGTTGATGCTTGGACGAGAAGGTCATCATGAGAAGGTAATTTTAAGCTTAATTATTATTGGTTATCTGGATAACATATTGTTTTTCTATCTTGAAGGATGTTGGTGGAATACATGATGATAGTTGAGGCAAGTTCAATTGTATGGATAGAATGTATGAAGAATTTTGAGGAAAGTTGAATATCTGATACCTGGCAATTATGAAGTCAAGATATATTCATCTTGGGATTGAGAGATAGTAGTGTAAGAAGATAACTTGAAGGTCAAAGGGGGTCACTTTCATGAGGAAGCTATGATCAACTTGAAGTTTGGAAAGGCTCAATGCAATGCCTTCATCTATAATGTCAAATATGAAAGTTATGAGCAAGAGAGATGAATTGGATCCTATCACAAGATCAAAGAGTGACGATGGCTCCATGATACCTTGGAAAGAAGCAGGCTTGATATGATGAGATGCAAAGGAAAGAGGGAGCCATGAAACTACAAAGAACTAGTAGTTGATACTCTTATGAAGAGAAGATATAAAGCTTGCGGATATGACTTTTCAATTAGAAAGGAAGCCAGGAATATCCTCTATATTTGAGAGGGAGTAAAAGAGTCTCCTTGGATGGGAGCAAGGATTTATTCCATAATCAAAAGGGAATAAGGATATCCTCTTTGATTGAGAGGGAGTGATGTTGGACATCACATGTGCATTCTCTTCTTTAGGTGATGAAGAGAGAATGAAGGAGGATTGGATAGGAATTTGTGGTTTCCTTAAGGTATAGAATCCAAGAAAGGAAAGGTATTGACACTCTTTGAGGATGCGACAGGTATCCAAGAGAAGAGTGGTCGAAGAGGATGATATTTTTTGAGGACTTAGGAATGGAGATCCAAGATAAGAATAGTACTAAAAGGACATATCTCGTGAACATCCAGATGGGGTATGCGCCTTGTAGAGGTAGTGTCGTATCACACGTAAAGCCTCCCAACACAATTCTCTTGAATGAAGTAGAGATTGTCTAGTTAGGCCTAAAAGACAGTGTTGGTCATAATGATGATTCTTATAGTTGGATTATCAATCTAACTATTCTTATGATAACTCTTCATATGAGAATGATGTTGTACTGGTTATACAATTATGAATACCTCCATAGTTAAAAGAGAGTGTTGGAGATGTGACTAGTTTTGGTCTTCATAATTTTTGTTGTATTCATTTCAATATGTATCTTATGTAACAAACAAAAGAAGAAAATAATAAGTCATTATTATAAAGCATGGGTTTCATGCTCATTATTGATAGTCTTCTAGGTAAAATAATGTTCTTCATGATTTGAAGGTTTGTTAGGTCATAGGATTTATTGTCATGATTCAAAGGATTCAACACTATGTATATAAGACCCTTACAGGAAAAATGTAATTGGAAAAAGAATTATTTTTTAGTATAGAAAGTCTTGGAAACTCCAAAAGTACAAGTTGGCCCTCACAGCTTCAAGTCGACCTAAAGGAGGGAATTCAACCCCTTGGAAATGCTATATAAAGGAACAGTTTGACCTCATTTGATTTATAAATTATCATGGATATTCCACTGGACAGTTCGTCACAACATATCGAATAATATTATATTAAAACTCTAAAAATTTTACACTAATACATTTTACTAAACTTTAAGATATATGGATTTATCTACAATTAGTGCATGCATGTGAATATAAATTATGAAAAAAATAGAGAACGACAAAATAATCTCACATACACATAAGACACAAGATATTCTCTTTGGGAAACCCTTTCGGGAGGAAACCCAGATGGAAGGTGAGGTTGCTTCGTTGTATTTGTTTGTTTGGAAAAATGGCAACAGGTATAAAGAAGTAATGTTTGTGGCTCGTGGGCTGCTACAATGCACAAATCCTCTCTATGTGCTCTACCTCATATCTCTCCTGGCTATCTTTGCTCAACTAAGGAACAAAATTCTCTTGAAAGAATGGAATGCCACTTGCTCCTAGTGGCTTGATTATAACACAGCGCGATAGCCTACTAGTGGTTAATTTTGACTACATCAACTCTTAACTAGAGTTAAAAAATAAACTCTTCTAGAGTCTTTTACATCACAAACATGTGGCTAGCCCCTTTTCCATGAATAATGGGGGCTGACACAACATCCTCCCGAACTATATGTGTGAAAACAGGAAGGTCAACTTCTGAGTGGAATAACTTTTTCATACAGACTCTGATTGACGTACTTATTGTGCTGTTGGAAAGGTATCTATGTTTAGAATAGCATCAAAAGATGTTATCATGGAGTAGCAAAGTTTTACCCCCAAAAAACGTCCTTTTATGCCTCAAAACGTTCCCGAAGGTTTCAAACCTCGTTTCTCCAAACTCGGTCTCGTCGGTAAAAACGGTCCCGTGAGCTGATTCCTCCACTTTTTCCACTCCAAATGCATCGAGATGGACGAAGAAATATATAATGATCCTATTGGGATAATCATTTGAAACTCACTCACTACAAGCTCAATCTCAAGAAGAAAGTTTGATCTGTAACTGGGAAAAGGAGAAGAAGATAAAAAAGGTATCAAAGAGGAAATGAACAATGAAAATATTGTTTTGGGGCTCTATTTCTCTCACAAGTGCAAAATTTTAGGGTTTTTCAACTACAAAGGAAACCAAAATTGTAGGTCCAAGTTGCAATAGGATGAATTTCAATATCTTGTTGTTGGAAGGAAGAATACTCTATCTTGACCTTGTTGGAATAAGGAATTACTTGGGGGGGGGGTGAATCTGTAATTGTGGGGTTTCTTAAAACTTTAATTATAAACATTCCATTATTTTCGCTAATTTCAGTTATTTGAGAGAGAATTCATACTACAATGGTCATGAACATCAAGCTAAGATATTCACATACATCAATTGAACAACACACACGTGGACACATGTATTTTCATGCGGAAACCTAAAGGGAAAAAAACCACCAATATGTTTGTTATTAAGATGTAATTCAAGAACCCACTTAATTACATCAAGTTGTTTGTTAGCACCCACTCATAGGAGGCCCTAACCCCCTTCAAATAGCAATCCACAACTTTCCAAGAGGCACCAACCTCTTATGAATGCAAGTCATTACCTGCGCTAGCCACTGTTCTACTTTTCATACAATTTTCAAACTGAAAACAGAGGTAAATACGTATATACTAAAATATAAATATGATTCACTACAATACCAGCCTCTTCACTTTAGCTTTGCAGATCTCTTCTGAATTGTGCTCCTTACTGCTCATTGAGCTCTAATCACAACCCTTTACAACATTGTATCTCAGTTACACACATGGCCCACTCACGCTACTTTCACACTCACAGTGTTGCACACTTCAGCTCCTTCAACAATTATATTTTCCCCACATTGCTCCACTGCAATCCTGGGTTTTGTTCCACAGCCACACAATGAATGGCGTAGTCCCTATCAACCATCAACCTACCATTCACGGTTCTTGAGTGTGTACTCTATGAATGGCTCTCCATATTGCTGCAACATCTGTCTACTTGCCACTGCGACCATATTGAAAGCTGAGCATGGGCTTATGAGCATTTTTCTCCACTCAACTACTCAACAACTGCACCTACTGCACAATCAATTCAAAGAATGGGCACCTTTGTGATTCTCGACGCTGAGGATTAAATCTCAGTCAATATGCATACTCAAGGAGGTTCTTCCATGCTTATTAATTTCTCACAAAGCTTGATATGTACTCTAGCATGACTTCTCTAAATTTAATTCAATGAAGAGTTCTAGAGAGGTCAGGGATGGCTTGTTTCAGCTGATTACCGACCCATCAATATTCTTTGAAAATCGTGATCCCCATTGCCTTGACTCAGTAATATCGGCAATTGCCATTTACTCCGAAAACTGACCCTTCTGCGTGCATTTACTATCATCTTCCCAAGTCTCAACTCTATGTTGAAGTCCCAGATCCCTGCACTCCTGTAACTTTTACTAATAGTGATTCTCAAGTTCTTATGGGCTTGCGGGATTCTGGGCTTGGCCTCTAGCCCCTTTTGCTTCACCTCTCATTGATTTTCCACCATAGGACTGGGTCCTATGACTGATGACATAACACTTAGGTGCTAAGCCCTTCATGGTCCTGTCGGGGGCCTATCTCCAGGTGTAAACGCTATTTTCCCTCAGTTCTTAAGATTACATTACCAAATGCCAATACAACGCCCGAAGCTCCTACTCCCAACACTTTCTCAAAATGCAATTATAAATAAGTTATGGGATTTCCGACCTCCGGGTTAACGTGTCCCATCAGTACCACCAAGCGCTTCTCCTGATTGTTTGTCATTGTGCCACCATGGCCCGGTGCCTCCGCTAAATTATTTTCACAATCCTGTCGGGATAATGCCTATGAGATGAGTTGTCCTATGGGGTCCGCCCGATGCCTTTTTCATTGGTTGTTTCTCTATTCACTATCATCGTGTCCCAGTTTCCTGCAACTTGGCACATTTTCTTTTTGCATGTTTAATAATTGTCGGGGTCATACCTCCGAGATGATGTCACTCGTGCCACATGTTGACTCGTGAGTGGTGACATGTGTTACCCAAAAAGGGGTCATTCGGGTGCCCAAAAATATTGAATCTGCCTGCCATGTGTCCATGCTAACGTCATCCTCTAGTGTCATTTAGGCCAATTAATTTTTTCCACCTGTCCTCTGAGAGGAGAGAGAAAGGGTCCTCTGAGACCTTGTTTTGTGACCACCCTTCGTTATAATAAAAAACCACCAGATCCCAAAACTCGGCTCTGATACCACTCTTGAGCGAATTGTGGTTTTGGGAGGGGTGCCCCCGAAATATCTCTCCATCGTTGATCTGTGTAATCAATTGTGCAGAAGACCACTTTCGGGACCACAAAGCTCATCTATCAAACTGTCTCCAGTGCCATCAAAAAGATGCCACATGTCCTAGCACTTTTCTCCCTACACTTAGCCATTTGCAATCTCCTACCTGGTCTGATGCTCTACTATGCTGCCTCTTTTTTATCTCATAGCCCTTTTAATAAAACCTTCAGGCTTCGTCCTTCTAGGATTTCGACCTTCCAGGTTTAGTTGTCCCATGGGGTCTGCCCGACACAATCACTGGCTAATCAAAGGCCCCACCGGGATGAGTTGTCAAACTGACATGTCCCAACATCCACCTCCTGACGCTTTTGCTTTGTGCACCATAACTATACCATCGGGGTAACTCCATCGAGCCAGGTTATCAAGTGGGATCCGCCTGTGACTAATGAAGAAAGGCTTATGCTTATCTATTGTTTGCCCAATTCCACCCGATGCTTCCTTTAACGACCCTGCCAACCTTAGCTACTATTTCTTTTGGAAAAACACCAAACTAACAGACTCCAAGGGGTCTTCCAACCACTTTTAGCTCTACCACTTAGACTTTGGGCACCTCAACTTTGAATGGAAATAGCTCCTGATCCAAGAGGCCATTTGCAGACTTCCACATACTGTTGGAAAGCTCTTTTCGAGCACTATACAACTATGCTTCTTATAGGAGCATATGAGTAAGTCTCCCAATGCAGAAATGCCTCCAAATTCTGAGTCTCCTAAACATCATAGTCATCGTTTTATGGCTTTTCCAATATGCATGCTATTGTGATGATTCTCTACAAGAGACTGTAGCAACCATGGGACTCCTCCTTAGCTTGACACACCATGCAAATCAATGTCATAATTTATCGATGCTAGTCTAATTGACATAAATTCCAACAACCAAGTGCCACCAACCATTTAGACAATGCCAATTGTCCAATAATATCCCCTTTGGCATTGATGACAACACTGTAAGATCCCCCTGAAACTAGGCATGGTATTCTTCATCATTATTTTTCTACTGAGAACCAGTAGTCTTCTCCCCCTTTGACATCAATGGCAAATGATTCTCTTGAAAAGTCCACCTGAACCATTGCAACCTACTCTTCAATTGATCCCACATGTTGAGTGGTTGCCAACACATATTATAATTGAGTCATTTGGGAGGAGGAGTCACAACACCTACCTGTTGCCTGAGATACTCAAAGGGTTCTCTTGGAAGTGGCTCAGTAAAGATGTTTTCAAGTTAGTCTTTAGTGGCCACATATTCAAGTCAAACAACACTAACTGCAACATGTTCTCTTAAGAAATGGAACTTGATGGGAATGTACTTGGTCTTTGACTGCATGACAATATTCTTAGAGCCACTGATGGCACTAGTATTATCACACATGATTGGAATGGGATTAGTCAACTCTACCTTAATTTCTTTCAAGGTATGCTTCATATATAGAATTTTTGAGCAAAAAGTGGTAGTTATAATATACTCAGCTTCAACAATTGATAATGAAATGGAGTCTTGTTTCTTGTTGACCCAGGACACTAAGCAGTTTCCCAAAAAGAATGTTGCACCAGAGGCTTTCTTTTTGTCATTAATATTGCCTGTCCAATCAAAATCAGTATAGGCCTTTAACTTAAACTCTCTGATTTTAACATGCCAAAGTCCATAATTTGTTATCCCTTGAAGGTATTTGAAAATCCTTTTGATAGTGACGACTTGAATTTCATGGGGGTAGGCTTGAAATCTGGCCACAAGACCCACTACTTGGATGATATATGGTCTTAACACTGTGAGATACAACAGACTTCCTATTGTTGATCTGTAGCCAGTCTCATTTACCAACAATGTTTCATCTTCTTTACATAATGTACAGCTTGTAACCATTAGTTTGCTAACTGACTTGCAATCTTCCAGCCCAAATTTCTTTAGAGTTTCTCGTAGATATTTGGATTAGGAGATAAATATCCCATTTTTTTATTGAGAAATTTGCAATCCCAAAAAGAAGTAAAGTTATCATATCATGGACATCTCAAACTCTATTGGCATACAGTTTGCGAATTGATGTACCAATTGTTCCAGGTCGCTGCAAAAAATTATGTTGTCCACATACACTACCATAATTAGTAGATGCTTTTCTTCAGATTTTATATACAAATTGTTGTCTACAATTCTTTTCTTAAATCCTTGTTGTTGAAGATATTGATTTAGTCTTACATACTAGGCTCTAGGGGCATGTTTGAGTCCATATAAGGCCTTTTTTTCAGTTTGCACACAAACCCTTCATTTGCGGTGAACGTGAATTCCTCTCAATACTCAATATAAACTTCTTCTTCCAAATTTCCATTGAGAATCATTGACTTCACATCCATCTAATATACCTTGACTTTTTTATGGCTAGCAAAAGCAAGAAGCATTCTAATAGCTTCCAGTCTAGCTACTAGTGCAAAGGTTTCTTCAAAATCTATCCCCTCTATCTAGGCATACCTGTTGTAGACTAATCGAGCCTTGTTCTTGATTACTTAACCCTACTCATTTAGATTTTTTTGAACACCCATTTTGTGCCTATGACATTTTTCTCTTTACGTCTTGGAACAAGCTCCCAAGTGTCATTCTTCTCAATTTGGTAAGTTCTTCATTCATAGCTCTCACCTAGGATTTGTCCTCACTAGCCTGACTAAGATTCTTAGGCTCAACTTGAGATAGCAAAGCAAGATTTGCACAACTTGGAATGCCAACAAATTTCCTCCTAGTTTGAACCCCCAAGTCTTTGATCTCCAAGAATTTGACTCTCGGGATGTTCTTTTTGTACATACTGGGCCTTGGAGTTGTTCTCGTTTCTACATCCTCATTATCTGACTTTGTTTCTTCATAGTCTGATGGCCTGATGGATGAACTCTCTTCTCCATCTGAGTTCATGTTTCCTTTGGATTACTTTGATTATGGTGCTATTTAATCTATTACTACATTAATGCAGTCTTCAATCCTCTTTGTCATTTTACTTGTATCATTTACTTCGAGCAGAGTACCCTAGAAATATACCCTCATTAGTGCATGAATCAAACTTTCTAGGATTTTTACCATTCCTTTTGATAAAGCATTTTCTCCCAAATACCTTATAGTGTTTTATTAATGCAGATCTTCCCTTCCACAAGTCATAGGGAGTTTTATCACTATTAGGCCTGAGTTGTGTTTTGTTTTATAGGTACACTACTACTTGTGATACTTCTCCCTAAAAGGTGTGAGGTACATCTGCTTCATCCATCATAGCTTTGGCCATCTCCTGGACTATTTTATTCTTTCTTACAACTACTCCATTTTGTTGTGGAGTTCTAGCCACATAATACTGCCTACTTATGCAAGGCTCTTCGCAAAATTCTTTAAACTATCTTGAAGTGTATTCTCCTCCTTTGTCTGATCTTAAGCATTTGATATTTATATATTTATCATTTTCCACCCAAGCTTTAAAAATTTTAAAATGTTTAAACACTTATGATTTTTCTTTTAAGAGCATGATCCAAGTGGCCTCAGTAAAATCACCAATAAGCAACATAAAATACCTCTCTACTCTTAGGATTTTTTCTCTGGTTGGGCTGCAGACATCTGTGTGAATTAGCTCCAATGGTCTAGATGAAGAGAATTATTTTGTCTTGAAATGAGTCCTAGTCTACTTACCAAATTGACATGATTTGCAGATTGAATTATCATGCCTTGACAATCTTGGAAATCCTCTCATAGTTCCCAACTTGTTGATTCTTATTAGACTGTCAAAATTCATATGACCAGGTCTCCAGTGCCATAACCGAGTTTCATTTGTCTTGCTCAGATAGCAGCTTACTTTGGAGTCATCAAACACATACATTATTGTGAGTCCTGACTGCCTTTCCCACCAACTTCCCATTCTTTTCATGTCGAATCTCACAATCTTTGGATCGAAAAGACATTATAGCCATTATCAAAAATATGGCTTACACTAAGCAAGTTGTGATTGACACATTCTACATACAACACATTTTGGGCTTTAGTCTTTTCGTTAAGACTGACTATGCCCTTACTCTTAATTCTTGTTGGGGCATTATTTTCGAAAGTGACAATGTTCCCTCTATCCTTTCTTTTAGCGACAGGAATTTGCTCTTATCCACAGTCATATTCTTGGAACAACCATTGTCTACATACCATCTATTTTCTTGATTATGTGTTGACAGAGCAAGTCCACATTCCATGCTCTTTCCGGATTTTCGCTTCCAATCCTCCTTATCCTTTTGAAAAGTTGGCTACCAAGTGTACTGGCATTTAGATGGGTACTCAAATTTGCTTCTTCATTCACTCTCCTTGTGCCCAAAATTATTGCATTTGAAGCATTCAACATCATTCATTAGGGGAGAGAAGGGATTTCAAACTCTAAGAGGAGAGTTTTGAGATCTAAAATTCTGATAGTTATTATACCTGGATTTTTCATCTCTTTCAACTTTGATTTTTCGACAATCAACAACCTCGTGTCCAAATATGTGACATTTATAACAATGACCATAAAATAAAGGAGAGTACCTGAAGTTTGAAAGTTCATGGGTTTGTGCATGAAGCTACCTTTGTTGTCTAGCTTATTGCTTCATTCTCCATTGGTTATGGCTCCTTGGGATGGTTGGAGTTATTATTCCATTGATGGGATCCTCTATGGATTGCTACCTTTTTGTCTTCATTGATTCTTTCTTGATGCACCTTTGCATAGCTCCGAGGTTCCTCAAATCCTGTGGACATGAAGTTCATATTTCCCATAGAAGATTCCCATGGTCTAGAGTATCGTAGGTCTGTTTTGTTTCTTGAAGACCTCTGATTGTTCAGAATCTGATCTAGCTTTCTTGTTCCTTCTGTAAAATTTTCATGTATACCCTTCTGAGTCTCTAATCTCTCAATATCTGTTCTCGGAGAGACGACCTCTGCCATGAGACTCTGATAAATTTCTTCCCATTTTCGTTTTGCTTTTAATTTCTTCCCATTTCTTCCTGACTTTCAAGGAAAAAATTTCGACTTTGCACATTCTTGAGATCATTTCCCTCTTTACCTTGAATAACTCCTGCTTTAGATGCTTGTTCTCTTCTTCTAGCTTCTCACATGTTCCTTGTTTTTCTTCTAGTAGAAAAGCTAAACTATCTTTGCTTTTAATAGCTTCTTCAAGTTTTTCCTTTTGATAAACAAATTCCTCATTGTATGAGTTTTACATACCTTCTTCACCATGATGTAGTTGTTCTTTTAGTTGCCTGCTCTTTTCCTAGCCTTCTTTAACTTATCAAGAGCACTGATGAGTTCCCCTTCAAAGTACACTATCCCTACTTCTTATTCTTCCTCTTTAGAGTCAATAATATTTTGTTTCTTGGAGTCTGCTCCAAATGCCATGAGTAAATACTCATTTGAATCACCTTCTGAAGAGTTTTCGTTGTCTGACTCTAGTGTTGAGCTATCCTCTTTGGAGTGAAGCTTGTTTTTCTTAAAGAACTTCTTCTTTTGATGTTTTTGGGATTTGTTTCTAAATTTTTTATCATCTTCCTTTTCTATCCTTTCTTTGTAAGTGCATTTGGATGAAAAATTTCCAACTCTTCCATAGTCAAATCATTTAAAGGAAAGCTTCCCTTTAAACTTTCCTAAGCCACGCTTTAGTTTCCTGGCAAATTGAGCCAACTATTGATCATATTCACAACTGGAGTGATCTTGATGATCTTTGTGCTCCTTGGCCTTCTTGGACACTTTGAACACTACCTCCTCGGGTTCAAACTTCTATTTTCCTACTCTCATCTCATAGACTATGAGAGTACCAAGCAACTGGTCCATCTTGAGATTCTTTAAATCAACCATCTCTTAAATGGTAGCAATTTTTCCATTAAATCTCATGGGTAGAGATCTTAAGACCTTTTGAACAATTATATCTTCTTTGACTTCTTCATCAAGTCCTCTAATCATATTGGTTACTTCATCAACTTTGAGGAAGTATTATGCTCTACTTTCTTCTTCACTCATTTTTAATCTTTCAAACCTAATTATGAAGGTTTGAAGTTTGGCCTGCTTGACTTTATCATCTCCTTCATGAGTCTGATTGAGCTTCACCCACACTTCCTTGGTAGACTTACAATGCATAAGCTTTATGAGTTCAGATTGACTAAGGCCAAAAAGAATGACATTCTTGGCTTTATAATTATTTCCATACAATTTTTTTACCATCTCCATAAGTGGGAGGGACATCAAGGACATCACAATTTACTAGTACAGAGCTCCAAACATCTACTCCTAGAGGCATAAGATAAGCTTCCATCCTAGCTTTCCAAAAGGCATAGTTTGTCCCATTAAAGACTAGTATCTTGCTTAAGTAAGCATATTTACTCTCTTGGCTAGACATAATTCGTTATGGATCCACCTTCCAATGGTTAGATTGAACTTGAAGGAACTTGACTTCGATACCAATTGTTGGAATAAGGAATTATTGAGGGGGGGGGGGGGGTGATTCAGTTATTGTGGGGTTTCTTAAAACTTCAATTACAAACCTTCCATTATTTTCACTATTGCCAATTATTTGAGAGAGCCTTCATACTACAGTAGTCATGAACAACAAGATAAGATATTCACATACATCAATTGAATAACACACACACACATGTATTTTCACATGGAAACCCAAAGGGAAAAAACCACCAATTTGTTTGTTATTAATATGTAATTTAAGCACCCACTTAATTACATCAAGTTGTTTGTGAGCATCCACTCATAGGAGGCCCCAAACCCCTTTAGATAGTAAGCCACAACTTGCCAAGAGGCACCAACCTCTTATGAATTCAGGCCACTACTTGCTCTAGCCACTGTTCTACTTTTCATACAATTTTTAAACTGAAAACAAAGGCAAATGCATATATATTGAAATATAAATATGATTCACTGCAATAGCAACCTCTTCCCTTTAGCTCTACAGATCTCCTATGAATTGTGCTCCTTGCTACTCCTCGAGCTCTAATCACAACCCTCTACAACATTGTATCTCAGTTACACGCTTGGCCCACTCACTCTACTTTCACACTCACAACGCTGCACTCTTCAGCTCCCTCAACAATTCTATTTTCCCCACATTACTCAATTGCAATCCTGGGCTTTGTTCCATGGTCACACAGTGAACAATGTTTTCCATGTCAATCATCAACCTGCCATTCACGTTGCCTGAGTGTGTACTCTATGAGTGGCTCTCCATACTGTTGCAACATCTGACCACTTGCCACTACAACCATATTGAAGGCTAAGCATGGGCTTTTGAGCATTTCTCTCTGCTCAACTACTTAATAATTGTAGTTGTAGCACAATCAATTTAAAGAATGGGCACTTGTGTGATTCTCCATGCTGAGGATTAAATATCAGTCAACCTGCACACTCAAGGAGGTTCTTCCATGCTTATTAATTGCTCATAGAGCTTGAGATGTACTCCAACATGGTTTCTCTTAATTAACTCAATGAAGAGTGTCAGCGAGGTTAGGGACGACTTGTTTCAGTTGATTATCGACCCATCAATCTTCTCTACAAATCAGGGTCCTCATTGCTTTGACTCAGCGAACTCGATAGTCGCCATTTACTCCAGCAACCAACCCTTTGAAACACATTTACTATCATCTTCCCAAGCCTCAACTTTGTGTTGAAGTCCCGAATCCCTGCACTCTTATAACTTTTACTAATAGTGATTTTCAAGTTCTTACGGGATCGCAGGATTCTAGGCTTGGCCTCTAGCCCCTTTTACTTTGCCTCCCATTGGTTTTCCACTATAGGATTGGGTCCTGTGACTGACAACATAACACTTAGGTGCTAAGCCTCTCATGGTCCTGTGGGGGGCATATCTCCATGTGTGAATGTTGTATGCCCTTGGTTCTTAATAATACATGACTAAATGCCAATACAATGCTCGAAGCTCCTAGTCCCAACACTTTCTCAAAATGAAATTATAAAGAAGTTATGGGATTTCCGAACTCCAGGTTGACGTGTCCCGTGGAGACCACCCTACGCTTCTCTTGATTGGTTTCCGTTGTGCCACCATGGCCCGATGCCTCTGCTAAATTCTTTTCACAATCCCACAGAGATAATGCCTACAGGATGAGTTGTCCTGTGGGGTTTGCCTGATGCCTTTTTCATTGGTTATTACTTTGTTAATTGCAACCATGTCCTGACGCCTTGCAACTTGGCACATGTGCTTTGTGCCTATTTAATAACTGTCGGGGTCATACCTTCGGGATGACATCACTCCTGCCACGTGTCAACTTGTGAGTGGTGACATGTATCACCCAAAAAGGGGCCATTTGGGTGCCCAAAAATATTGAATCCTCCTGCCACATGTCCATGCTGACGTCATCCTTTAGCATTATCCATGCCAATCAATTTCTGCCACATGTCCTCTCAGAGGAGAGAGGAAGGGTCCTCTGAGGTCTTGTTTTGCAACCAACCTCCATTATAATAAAAAACCATCAGATTCCAAAATCCGGCTCCGGCACCATTCCTGAGTGGATTGTGGGTTTGGGAGGGATGCCCCTAGAGTATCTCTCTGTCGTTGATTTGCATGATCAACTATGTGGGAGACTACTTTGGAGACCACAAAGCTTGTCTATCAGACTGTCTCTAGTGCCATGAGAAAGCTGCCACGTGGCTCGACGCTTTCCTCATGACGTTTAGCCATTTGCAATCTCTTACTTGGTATGGCATTCTACTATGTTGCCTCTTTGTTATCCCATAACCTTTTTAATAAAATCTCTGGGCTCTAACCTTCCAAGATTTTGACCTTCTAGGTTTAGTTGTCCCATGGGGTATGTCTGGCACAATCACTAGCCAATCAAAGGCCCCGCCAGGATGAGTTGTCAGACCGACATGTCTCGACATCCACCTTCTGGTGCTTTTGCTTTATGCGTTGTAACTATACCGTCACAGTAACTTCTTTGGGTCAGGCTGTCAAGTGGGCTCTGCCTGCGGCCAATGAAGAAAGGCTTCCACTGCTCTGTTGTTTGCTCACGTCTGCCCAAAGCTTCCTTCAACGACTTCACCAACCTTTGTTGCTATTGCTTTTGGAAAAACACCAAACTAACACACTTCAAGGGATCTTCCAACCACTTTTAGCTCTCCCACTTAGAATTTGGGCACCTCAACTTTGATTGGCAATAAATCCTGATCCAGGAGGCCATTTGAAAACTTCCACATACCGCTGAAACCTCTTTCTGAGCAATATTCAACTATGCCACTTCTAGGAGCATTTAAGAAAGTCTCTCAATGTATAAATGCCTATGAATCCTAAGTATCCCAACCATCATAGTCATCATTTTATGCCTTTTCAAATAAGCCTGATATTGTGATGATTTTCTACAAGAGATTGTAGCAACCATGGGACTCCTCCTTAGCTTGACGTGAGATTGACACACCATGCACATCAATGCCATAATATGTTGATGCTAGTCCAATCGACATCAATGCCAACAACCAAGTGCCACCAACCATTCAGACAATGTCAATTGTCCAACATACCTTATTGACCTTGGGAGAAGTTTTCTTGGTTTAGGAAGTTCTCAAGAAGAAGTTGAACTAGGGTTTTTGTAGGAGTAACAAGGGTCGAAGTTGCAGGATCAAAATTGTAGGCCAAATTGCAGTACTAAAGCTGGGAAGTTGAAGTTGCAATTTGAAGTTGGTTGATAAAGGAAGGACTTGTTGGAAGGGTTGAATTTGTACTTTGGTCTAGGGTTTAGGGTTTTTTTTTTTGTCTCATTTGAAACAAATTCTATAAGAAGAGAAGAATTTTATAGGTTTTCCCCTTGGAGGGGTTTCACCCTGGCTGAGAGCCTAATTTTTGTGTCCTTTGTTGTTACTATTTTTGTTATTCATATTTGTTTGATGAAAATATCTAAATAAAAATCACAAGAAGATTAACTAAGTTCACAAGAAAATATTAAGGTTAAGGAAAATTGGAATTAATAGTTGCAACTTTGCATTTTCCAACACAAGAGAGGCTCCCTTGTTTTCCAATGCATCCGCACTGGTTTTAAGATGATTTTTGACATGAAAGAACTCAACCTTCTCGAATTTTGACAACTGTAGATTTATTCTCTACATAATGGAGGAATGAGTCTCCTTCGTGTTCTCTTGAAGTTTTCTCACTGGTTGAATGATAATCATAAAGTCTCCATATACCATCATATGTCGAGACTCCCTGAAATAGCCAGATCTAGCCCTTTCCACAAGACCACAAATTTGGCTTGATTGTTGGTTGCTTTTCCTAAGGCCCATGCATATTGTATCTCTATTTTTTCTTTAGGGCCAAAATAACCACTCCCGCTCTTACCTCCCCTTGATCATGTTACTTTGTTGGTCACGTATAATCTATAAATTATTTGAAAATTTGTAAGTTAAACAACGTTCAAACTATGTTTAAAATTAATTTTTTGCATCACGTGGATATATGACAATATATTTAAAAAAAATGAAATTATAGTCAGGTTTTAATTAATGGACCTAGATCCATCTTAACTCTGGATCTACCAAGCACTCAAAGGGATCAAACCTCTTGAGATGCAAACCTCTTTTAGAATGAAAAGAGATTTGATCCCTCTCGGCACTTGGTAGATCCAGAGTTAAGATGGATCTAAGTCGATATACGTAACTAATAATATATGACTAATCAGAGTTTAGATAATTATTCATATTCTACTCCCATAAATTTGAACTTGTGACTTTTTAAGAGGAAACACATATTCTTATTTGTTAAACCCACATTTAAAGAAAAAAAATAAATTAAAAATTTATAAGTTAACACAAACAAACATATAATGGTATTTAAGATATTAAATTAATATTTATCAAATCCAACTAAACTATCCAAACTGATTAATGTAAAAAATTGTATTCCTTGCCTGTCACTTTCATTTAAATCAATAACTTAAATCCATCATTATACATGATTTTATAGATTATAAAAAAATCCATTTATATTGGTGTATAAGACTAAAATTGGTAAATAAATCAATATTAAAAAACATTTAATAAAACAAGAAATACTTAAACTAAACCTAAAAATAAATAAATAAATAATAAATAAGTCAATGATAACGAAGTCCATCATTATACATGTTTTAATAGGTTATAAACTGTTCCATTTATGTTTGTGTGTATAACTAAAATTCATAAATAATGTTGAAAATCGAATCCCTCTCCTCTCACTTTCAAATAAGTCAATGTTAACTTAAATCTATCAATATACATGTTTTTATAGATTATGACCTGATGTTTTTTTTTATAGATTATGACCTGTCTTTATAGATTATGAAAATGCCATTTATATTGTGTATATGACTAAAATTGGTAAATAAATCAATATTAAAAAACATAATACATAAATTAAATATATATATCAATAAATAAATAAATAAATAAATGATAATTAAGTAAGGGTAACTAATTGTGTATATGATTAAGATTTATAAATAAATTAATATTAAATTAAATAAGAAATATTTAAATTAAAGATATAAAAGAACAAATAAATAATGGAAATATGGATGAAGAAATAGAATTTTTTTTAAGTCAACATTCTATTCATTTAGAAAAAAAAAATATATACATATGATACTTCAAAAAGCATGTGGTCTCATCCCGATCAGATTTGTTAACCACAGTTTGTAGAAGGTAGAAAAAATACAAAAGAGATGCCAATAACAGTGTCCACAAACAAGAGGGCCATAAGGTCTAATAGACAAATAAAACATAAAGAAAACCATAGGACATATTAATTATCTGAGGTGACAAAAGTTAGGTTGTCTGGAGCAGTTCTTGGAGGAGGTGGAGGATGGAAGTTGCACTGAACGCGCCCTTTGAAGTGTACCATTTAATTCTTCAACTTTTCCACTTTCTACGCTAGATGTTTTTGTCCCCGCCAGACTACCATCACTCGCTCCCTGGCCTGGCACTGGAAGTAATGCATGCGATCCAATGTTGTCATCAACTCATCGTGCTTGTCTCGATTAATTTGTTCTACTGCATCTACCCGGTCCACCAAGGATTGGATTAGGCCTCGACAATTTTCCAAGTAGAAGTGTTGCAATCCTTGTGGATCCGAGGTGTTATAATGACCATCGTTTTGAGTTGCATGAGCTCTCCTGTGCCCACCACCCTTTCGAGAGCCAAGAGTCTACGTACTGCTACTAGTGCAGGGTGTCTTCATGCCGTCGCTGCCACCACGCTGAGTCAATTGGCCCCAACTCCCGCCACCTCCTCAAGAGGTCGGGCGTCGACCACCGTGAAGTCTGCAACCTTGCCCTCCACACGCTCTCCTGCACCCTAAGCCCTACCCACCGGTTTTCTCCTGCTTCCATCCACCATGGTTGTTGATGCAAGGGCCTCCTCCCTCCCCGTCCCTGGCTTCGCCGGGAGGCTAGACCGCCCCTATTGAGGACTAGGATGAATCTGTCGTTGCCTAAGCACGTCCAATTCAACCGAGAGTGTTGCCCATTCTGCTAAATTGAATTGCTGCCCTCTCGTCCACCAAACCGAACTTAAGGTTCCCCACCTGCTCCAATGTGCGACAATAGGTCCACCGCTCCATTCAATCAGTCTACCCAGAACGGCTTCTGGGAGAAGGTGGAAGTAGGAGTGGATTGTCCCCATCCTATAAAATCTAGAAAGAATTGTGCCAACTATGAGATAAGGTCACGCTCTTGGAACCCAGGGAGTCCGCTTGACCACTGCTGCTAGTGCCACCTTCACATTCCCCACCACACCAATCATTCCACTGTATAGAGTCGGCTACCAAGAGGACGATGGTTCTCTAGAAGCTTGACGCCTCCCAAACACCACCCTCACCATGGCACTAACAGCTTTTACAGAGGCGCTCCTTACCCCAAATGAACCAGAAATAACATTTGCCTTCACACAATGCCTGCCAACCTAGTTCGGCCCTGTAAGGCCCGAGAAAAAACAAGGAGTTGGGCTCTGTTATATGCAACAAACCATAATTCCCGGAAGAAAATCAAGAAACCACCAATTTTGTCGCGCCTCTAACGTCTCTTTCATTGTCGAGTAGGAGGCCAAGTATAGTTCCACCACCAAACCTGGGCACTAAAACGAAATCCCAGCACCTTCCTCATCCTGCTTCTCAACCTGTTGTCGCTTCCCTTTCCCAATGCATCATAAACACTCACACGCCTGAGATCTAAGGCTCCTGTACACCATTCTCTCCTCTGTATGGTATGAGGGGACTGGGAGGTACAACCCTCCCAATGACCCATTTGTCACTCCTCATAGGGTTTGACGACCACGTTAATCTCGGTTCTCATCCATCGAAAAGAAAAATAAAAAATAAATAACAATTAAGTAATTATTAATTAAATTAAAATTAAAAAAATAATAAAAATAAAAAATTTTTTTGGCATGGAAAATACATTTATATTATAAATGGAAAATACATTTATATTTTATATGAGAAATATATATTCTATTAATTCTCGGACTAATATAATTATTTTTAATATCGAGGTTCTAAACTATTAGATCAAATCTCATGATATCATTACGTAATGAATTTGATGATAAGAATTTTAATTGTTATTCCCAACTACTCGACATAAATCAAATTGA
Source organism: Pinus taeda (assembly GCA_000404065.3). Classification (NCBI taxonomy): domain Eukaryota; kingdom Viridiplantae; phylum Streptophyta; class Pinopsida; order Pinales; family Pinaceae; genus Pinus; species Pinus taeda. The sequence goes on from APFE031364595.1 coordinate 351,068, forward strand.
GTTTAATGTAATTAATTAATTTAATATTAAAAATTTACGTTCTTAGTAATCTTTAAATTAAAAAAATGCATTAAAAAAAATGTTTTAAATAAATCTACGTCACTACATTTATTTTGGCAATACTTTTCAGGAGTAGGAAATTAAGATTAATAAACGAATAAACACTAAGTCAATAGTTATTAAAGACAAAAGGCCGGGACAAATGAATAAAATTATAGAAATATTTTTTTAATAATTTATATAATTAAAAATTGATTATAAAAATACGAATATTAAATTAGTATTTTAATAGAGAGAGGAAATGCAATGAAAGAAGCAACCTATTAGAATTTGAAGAAAAATAAAAATACAGATACTATGTCAATTTAATAATAAGTCAGAGAAATAAAAATAAACAACCAACTAAATTTAAAAATGAAATGAACTTCGAGAAAACCCGGGAAGCTCTTTTGTTTTGGTCAACGGAAATTACAAACGTAATTTTGATAGCAGGTGAATTCTTTTAATGGAGAGGAGACCTAATTGCAACTCGAGCACAATTGAAGGGAAACTGTGAAACTGAGATTGAATTTCATACCATGGCCAGCAGAAAAGGAAGACCTTCGTCTACCAGCGAGGAGGAAGACCAATTCATTGAGATTGAAAACTATAATCCGAGTGCGATCTCCACCGGTAAATGCCTTTTTCTTGCCCGGAGCTATCGGGATTATTCGCAGTAAGCAGTAAGATATTCGCTAAAATTGTAAAGGTCTTATCAATGAAATCGTCATTTCTCTAACGACACATAGTCAATTACAGAATGCATAAGTTGCTTCATTTCCTTACGCAAATGATGACCTTAGTATACGACTGTTCTTCATTTTTAATTTCTGCCCACTACGACACTTCAACTCTCCTTGGTACAGAAATGATAAATTGTAACGCAGTTCATAAAATTTCTTCTGAGAACTTTCTGTTAACAGACATATATGCCCCTCCCTTAGTTTGCCAACACACGATACAATATTTTCAAATTAAATTGCAAGGCTTCTTCAATTTCCATTGTCCAATACGTCAGAATTAATCGTGAAATTTGATCGACTAAAAACAAGCAAAGGGTCATTACATAATCTGCCCTGCACTGCACTTCCCAACAAGAGGAACGGGGTAGAAAAAGACTAACATCATTGAGCCAGAAACCAGTTAGAACTAACAGGGCTTTCAGTTGGCTCGAATTTTGTGCAAATACGTTCTACTTGTTTTTCCATCATGGAATGCCCAACTTTGAGATTTATTTGTTATTTAATATTATTTACATCTCTTGGCTTCCAGAATTCAAATGGGCAATCCAACAGTTTTCAGATGTATCATAAATATTCTCAAGAAGTAAAGGAGTGGATGGCTTGGAAACATGGGATAGATACAGATGGTTGGCCTGTCCAGGGAAGCAATGAGTATTACAAGGCACTGCATCATCATGATTCTGCTCGCCATGGTCGTAAATTAACGGAATATTCGTCTCTTACATTTTCGGAAGGGAACGAAACATTGCAGCTTTCGCAGTTGGGATAGTAAGTTCTGTTTCCTTCTCTATTACTTAACCCAAATAAATTTATGTTGCATATTCAATTTGGATTGAACCCAAATAAAATTATGTATGTTAATACTTGTAGAAATTATATACTTGATAATAGCATAGATATTATAGTTCATACTTAGATAGGATATTATACAATTAAAGCGCCTGTTTTCGAGTGCTCAAAGGTGTTTACAAAATTCAAAATCAAAGTTAATAAAGTTCCCTGTTATTGTAATTCAATCTGTCATTAGGCTCCTAACTTCCTGTTCTGTGGTCTGGACAGTTTGTTCTACACCATGGTTCAAGTGGGCACTCCCAACGTAACATTACTTGTAGCACTTGACACGGGCAGTGATGTGTTCTGGGTGCCTTGTGATTGCCATGCGTGCGCTCCTACTTCTGCAGCTAGCTATGGATTAAATGTATTGTATTTTCAGCTTTTCCCTTTTAAACTTACCGGTATTAACTTAATAGTTTTGATTTGTTCTTTGTTATCAACTATTATGTTCTATTGGATTGGGTACGAAATCCACTTAGACTATGGTTTCTGAGACTGGATAGAAAAATTACATGAATGGTGATATTTCAGTCATGGGCTATTGTGTCCATCAGTTTGTTTTTCTCCAAATCATAATAAAAATCAATAAGGGTATCTGATTGTATTTTGGTGGTTCACATTCTCCTCCCACAGCTTTTCCTGCATTGAAACGGATTCATTTTCTTTATTGTTCCCCCTTGCATCAATCGCAGAAATGCAAGGTACATCTGTAAAGACAAGCAAGAGCCTTTCCTTTTGCAGGGTATTTCTGTTGGCTTTGCTTCCTAAACTTGTTAGGGTGGTTTGGTTGACTTGATGCTATTTAATGTAATGGATTACCAGCCAGAGAGTTTTGCTTTTCCAAAATGTCAAGCAGCTAGCCACTCATTTCAATTGAAAACATTTTAATACTTTAGAAATCGCAGGGTAAAAGATATATAAGATATACTTCACAGATTACAATGAATTATCTCTCCTGATGCTTGAAATTGGATTTTGTCAATCAATTCAAATAAAAACCTTATTTTTAACCATCTTTTCTTGAAGTGGTTGACCTAGCTTTCAGGATTTACAGATTCTTCCAATAACTGAATCCAACGAAAATAGGTTAATATAATTTACCAGGAGATGTAGGTTTATGTGAAGAAGTCTAAATACTGTTGAAGGCTTTTAGTCATATTTTCTATTACTGACTACATGTATGAATATCGCATTGGCCTTTCAGAGCCTTGTTATTGTGATAAAGTGACAAAGTTTCTTCCTTATGGATGACATTAACGGTTTCTTTCATATCCACAACATTTTTCCACTTACTAAATGCATTTGCATTATTTGTTGTCATGAAAGTAACTCGTCTTCAGTGCAAATGGAGCAAGTTAAATTGATTCCTAATTACAGAACAACATACAAAATAGCCCTCTTTCCGGCATGTTTCTGTTGCCATTTTGACTTGAATCAGGTGATAAGTCCTGCTTTCACACGGGAAACATTTCCTGATCACAGATGTTCACGATTCTGGGTTGTTTGGTATCTCTGAATCAACCACTGAGGTCAAAAAACTGAAAACGTGCTGGATTGATGGGAATTGCAAAGAATTGTTCAGTTAGATTTCCACAACAGTTGCAGGAAAAAGGCTATTTTGTTGCATATCCAGTCTTCTTCATATCTTGTGTTTCTGTGGGTTCCCTTGATAGTGAAACTCCTCAGTGAAATAGTATCTGTTTGTATGCCTCGACTTGAAATGGGATTCTCTTTTGCTGATATTTAATTCTTATTTAAACAGGGTATCATTTTACAGACTTACAGTCCATCAGCCTCGCAGACAAGCAAGTCAGTTGCTTGTAGTAATACTCTCTGTCAATTAGGAAATGAATGCTCCAAACCTAGTGATCAATGCCCATACAGCGTTCAATATCTCTCTGCAAATACATCCACCGCAGGAACTTTAGTGGAGGATATTCTTTATCTGACTCTTGGAGATGGGTCACAGGAAGGAACGGTGAAGGCAACTATCACGTTTGGGTATGATTTATTTCTTGTTGTTGAAAGTGAATATGACTGTTCTGAAGATTTAGTGCTCTTCCTGTTCAAGGCAGTTGATAATGAGGTCATTTTTCGGTGTAATTTTTTAAGACAGTTGAGGCACAGAAAACTCATACTGCTCCTCTCTACAGGACTAGAATTTTTAGAAGTGGGTTTTCTGCCTCTAGATTTCAGTCTGAGGCCATACTGAATTAGACCATGTGACATGACCTGAAAATTACTCTGCACTGTCAATGTTTTTCCATTCTTAAGTGCTACACATGAATGAACACTCGTTGAGTGGGTCTTTGCCTGTTGCAATTGATAGGTGTGGAAGTACACAAACAGGCTCATTTCTACAAGGTGCAGCTCCTGATGGTCTACTTGGGCTTGGCATTGATAATATCTCTGTCCCGAGCATTTTGTACAATTCAGGCCTTGTATCAAATTCTTTCTCTATGTGCTTCCCATACGATTCAAATGTTGGAAGGTTTGCCTTTGGAGATAAAGGGAGTTCAGACCAAAACACAACTCCTTTTTTTAGTACATCGTGAGTGTCAGCCGTGCTCTATGCATTCAACCCAATTTTTTTAAAAGTACTTCAGAGTTACCATTTAGACTCTTATATTTAAGGTGTTTATTGGATTGCAGCTCATCAGCATATAATGTAAATGTGACAGACTTTTACGTGGGAAATGCCAATGTCAAAACAGACTTTCAGGCCCTTTTTGACACTGGCACCTCATTTACACAGTTGGCTGATCCACTTTACAAAAACCTTACATCAAATGTGAGTGATTACAGAAATTTTTTCTTTTTTTTGTATATAATCCCCCTTTTGGAGATTTTCCCAATTGACTAACGAGTTTTGAAGGTAATAGTATCATATGCAGACACAGAACTCTCCATTGGCAGTTGATAATTCAAGCATTCCTTTTGAGTTTTGTTATAGTGTCAGGTTAGTTGTAGTCATACAAAACATTTATTCATCTTGTTTGAGCAACATTAACTGTGTCATTATTCAGAAAGAACTAATATCCTTACCCCTATCTGTGCAGCAACAGTCAAAGCATTAACCAAGGGCCTAATATATCTTTCGACTTCTACGGAGGAAACAACTTTCCTATTATTCAACCATTGATCTCTCTTTTGGACACGGTAGAATTTTCAATACTACGGAAATTTGATGTGATTCTTCTATTGGCATTTGTTGCTAACATAGAAATGACAAATCTATTGCTTTATTATTGCAGAATGGGAACTTGGTAGGTTACTGTCTTGCAGTGCTTAATGGTGCAAGTACAACAATTATTGGTCGTAAGTTAACTCACCTATTTTGATTTGTTGAAGAGGGGTATCAGATGAATTTTGCATGCCAATCTTTCCAGATAGCTTAGATAGCTGAACTATTGGTAATTGCGGATTCCATGATTGATTTACTTACAAACACTGCCAATATATTAATAGGACAGAAACAGGTGGCCTTTTATATGCATTATCTCAAATGGTCCAGAAAACTTTATTTTTACTGGATTTTGGCAAAGGAAGAAATCTACAGAGTATAGATTTAGGTTACTTCAGAGTTTTTGAAAGATTTTGGGTAGGGAACTTCAAAGGGGAACTACGCCCTTGGAACTTTGACCCATTGAATTATGTCATGTCTCTAAATTTCTCTAGGATTTACTGCCCAGAACTTTGTTGGAAAAAGGGCCATTTTGGATAATCTTTATCGTACACCTATTTATATTTTCTCCTTCGTAGATTGTATAATACTTAGAAGTGGCCATATGTTTTTCTTCAAAGAAAAAGTTGCCATTTTTATTCAAAAATTGAATGGAAATTAGACTTCTTAGGAGCATACTGCACTTATAAGAATAATATTACATAAATAATATACATGTCATATCTGTCCCATTGAAAAATAATCCTCTATCCGACAGTTTTCCCCTTTCTTGTTTTTAACCTCATGCTACACCCCCTAAAGAAGGGTTTACAGTGACTAACTGTAACTTGAAAGTTCAGAGTTGAGGATCTGAAGAGGGAACCAATTCTTAATTGGAATCAAAGGTATCAGATCTGTAAAGTCTCCTCATTCCCCTTGGAGGGGCTTCATTTATAATGACCACCCTCGAGGAGAAAAGCCAAACATTCATGTCTTCTTCTCTATCCTCATTTGACATCTCCGGACAAACAATGTTCTCCTTCTATGTAGTTTGTTGATTGGCATCATTCTAATATGCTTCGTCCTCTACATACAATTATTCACATGCTTGCTCGCGTTTTGGTTAGATATATGTCCTTTGTTCCTTTTTTATATCAATACTAAGGCACTTGCTAAAAAAAGGAGAACCATTTGTTGGGCATGTGCTCTTAGATGTTGTCAAGATAACTATTCTATTGGGTTGTGATCTATTGGCAACTTGGAGCAGTAGTTGTGGAGATGGCCCAAGGTCAAATACTGGTGGGCTTGCTCCTCCTTTACACGGGGTTTGTCAGTTGTGGTTTGGGCCACCTTTCCATTTTTGGACTTTGAGCTTTTGTAGACCCATTTGGGACCCTCCCTTGCTAATTAGGATCCCTATTGGGCATCATGCATTAGTTGGGTTCTTACTTAGTTGAGGGGTGTCCCTTGGGTCCCCAAATGTTCATTATCTGTTAGGGCATACTCTTAGAGGGACCTACTTAGTCAAACTTTCCCCCAACTTGAGTGATCTTGAGATGCATTCTAAACCAAATGTTGTTTCAAGCCTACCATTCTTGTTTCCAAGAATTCATGCATTCATGTAGTATAGAGCATGGGTTTTTTAGAAATACTTGTGGTACATTGGGACCTGCATTAGAACTCCATGTTCGACATCTTGAAAAAAATGTACCTACCAAATAACCAGTGGCCCTCCAACAACCCCTTCACATGTCTCATATAATATATATTTTCTCTCACGGTTTTTTACACATCTTCTAAGGATTCCATTTGCACTGAATTTCTGCATTTGCCTTGCAATTAGCTAATAATTGGCTTCTCTTGTCATTGGTTGTCTTGTTTGTGAACTTGTGCAGTGAGTGGGTTCCATAACAGTGATCCAAAATCTGGTTATTTCTTTGAACCGGTCTGGCACTGCTTCAAGCTGAAATAACTACACATTTAATAAGTCATCTTCTAAGCTTCCTCTATCTTCACCAAATTGGATCTCTGACAGGGGGTCAGGTCCCATATTTTTTCCCCAAATATATCTCAAAGTCAAACTCTTGAAATAGTAGCAACTAGCAACCAAATACAAATTCTTTCTCCCAAAATTGGCTTATTTACTAAGTGCTTCAATATGAAGTGACATGTAAAAAATACGAATCTATTAGCTAGTAGGGAATGCCTGATTTTCTTGAAGACATAAACCATCGTAAGTCATTCTCATTTTGTCATGGTATAATTCTCTTCAAGATCTGCATACTAGAAAATGATAAATGGTGATCAAAATTCCCTTCTCTTGGTTCTGCTATCATTGCTTTGATTGCTATCTGTGATGCATCTACATGCACATGGAACATCTTAAACCGATCTAGACACACCAGTATTGATGCAATGACCAACTTTTCTTTGTGTGTGTTAAAAGCTTCTTGACACTCTTATTTAGAGCAATTTTGTATCTTTTTCCAATAGCTTCATCAAAGTTGTTGTGATTGTTACATAGTTTTTAATAAACTTCCTATCATATCAAATGTGTCCTAGCATTACATGTAGTGTACTCATGTTCATTTTGGGTTGGGGGAAGGAGGAGGGGAGTCAATTAGTCCATCCTTGCAAACTACATGGTCAAGAAGCATCCTGAATTGTGTACAAATTACACACTTCTTCAAATAGTTGTCAATGAGTTTCTTAGCATTGAGCATAGTACTTGGATGTGCTTCCTCAACAAAATGTATAATGTCAAGTCATTCAAGTATAATTCTAAGACTTTGTGCATAAATTCTTCCAAAAGAAGCAACTACGATTCATGAAATCATTGCCGGCATCTTTAAATTGAAAGGCATCACCTAATACATGTGATGTCCCTTCTATAGCAAATGTAGTCTCCTTATTCTATCCTTACCTTGTGATATCTAGAGAATCCATCTATAAATGAGTAGACCTCTTTCCTTACTAGATATTCCAATATTTCAACTGTGAAAAAGGTAGGGAATGAATCATGTACACAAGCTTGATTTAATGTGTGAAATATACCCAAATCCTATTAATTTATCATGCCTTCTTATAGATAACCATACGTATGATCTAGTTGAATTCCTCCATAAGAAAAAGAAATCCTATTTTGACATCCTATCAAGCTCATATTTTACCTTTTCTTTATATTTAGAATTCATTTGATATGGTCTCTTCCTAACTACTTTTGCATTAACATTTAGTTCTATTTTCATTTTTCCACATTATCAAGCTATTCCCTTCTTGTATGAGAAGTCCTTCAAAAATGGATCTTCCTACTTCCTCAATAGATCTACCAGTGTTGTGACGGTTCCTTGATCCTAGTAGTCCCTAATGACATCCATCTTGAGATCCTTCTTTCCTCCGATAGTAACTTGTTTTTTCCTTAGTGGCTGTCCAAAACATTGAGTTTTGTCATTTTCAACACTAAGTTTTGTCACTTTCTCCTCTCTAATTTCTCTCTCTCATGTTGTTTCATTGACTTTTATGTTCCTCATTTTCTTCATCTCCATTTATTCTCGTGTAGTATATGGGCCTTTCTTTCTTTGTGGGTTGTGGTGGTACTTGCTACCCACCACTCTATGGGTTATATCCCGAGAAATTTTTTCTCCAAGATGGTCCTCAACCGGCAGCCAACAGCCCCTTGCAGCCACTAGATAGCTTGATGTGCCATTTTCTCTGCCACCTAAACCAACCTTGTGGTCTCTCGCCCATTTGTTATGATCACATGTTTGAAGGTGGGCCTTCCGACCCCAAAGGTATGACTTTTCATTGGTTTAGTTGAGTAATTTTGTTTACTTATCATGGATGCTTTTGGGCATGGATTAGTGTGGGTTTTCCGCAAAAAGAGTGGGCTAAGTTTGTACTCGTCTCCTCTGCCTGATTCTTTGTATCCTAGTCTTGTGGGCTCTCTTTTACTGGCCATTAGCTTTAGGGATGGCACTACATGGAAAATCCCGATTTTGGTTGTGGTCTAGCTTCCCGACACCATATACATCACTCCCCTCTGCTCATTTTAACCCCATTCATCACTTTTCCCATTTGGTTCCACATGTGTCCATTGGGTCCACATAGGGTTAGTCTCCCCCTCCCCTTGTCCACACTTTGGGTCGGCCTTGGAACGATGCCCAGAAGTTGGTGCAACTAAAAAGAAAGGAAAAAGCATAATTTGGCCACTTACAATAGGAAATGTACCACAAAATGCAAAAGATGGTTGGGACATACAAATGTAGCACGTGGGCAAAAGCCAAACACGAGCTCTACCCCCCATTCATGGCCATCACCCTAGTTCCTATGGGTCCTAGATGAGCCCCCTTCACATTAAGGAACCCATGATTGTCCCAACCCTTGGTGGGCAATGAGCTGCCCCACCTGAAAAGGGGGTATCTACTACTATATTCCACACATCATGCTCTCATCCCCTGGAGCCTCGAGCAGTTATGAAGAAAAATCAATCAAAGTCAAAAGGCATATGAAGAAGGGTGGAAAAACAAAGGTCGGGGTAACTCATGTACCATGATCTACTCCCTCCTACACTCATATACCCAAATTGTGGGCTTCCCTCATCATAGCAACCCTTGTACCATAACATGTGGCTTGGAGCCTTCCAATGATCTCCACCCCATCCCATCACTATATCACATGTCACCTACCCATTGGAAGATGTACCATGGACATGTCACCCCCTTTAAAGGCTGAAACCACCTAATAAGGTCCTAGGTTAACCCCCTTATTGAGCTTGGAGACACTTGTACATGCCAAAGCCGACTATGGAAGGGCATGCCACCATGAAGTGCCCCATTGGTTCCATGATTTGTAAGCTCTTTTACTTGATTATTCTAATGATTTGTTGTATTGGAGAGCAAGGGGACGCATTGGATCTTATGCAAAATTGCAGGTGGGCCTCCATTTGGGGATTGGTCTCCCTATACGGCATCCAAGCCCTCAAGAGGGCCACATTGGCAGTTGTAGGGTGAGCGTTGAGAGCCATGGGTCTCCACCATAGCAGAGAGTACTTCATGGATCCCCAACGCCACTCAGTGATTGCTTGTGTTCCACCTTTTGGATGAGGATGATGCACCTAATTCACCATGCCCAGTCGGCTCCACACTTGCACCTTACACTTGGCAGATGTTCTAGGGTCCAGATGGGATGTGTTTCACTGCAGGAGAGAAAGGGAGGGCTTATGTCATCATCCTAGCCCTTAGAGATGGTTTACAAACATTATAGATCCACTTGGAGACCCATGACGATGTCCTTGTGCCCCCACACCCACTTGGGAGCACCACATGTGACTTACTTGGGAAACAAGGGGACAAACCCTTGTCCTCTATGTTTGGAGTCCATTCTCTCACCATGGCACACTATGGGCTTCATTAGGCCTCCTCAATGGCCCAATGACTCATCATATTCATTATTTTTCCCTCTTGAGAGGCTATTCTTTTATTGAGCTATCTTGGTGGACTTGTCACCAAGTCATGTCATTATTATGTATTATTTTATTATTTGGGGCTAAATTAGTCCAATTAGGCAAATCGAACCCCCTTTAGAGTTGTATAAATATGAGAGAGGCTCATTATAATCTCTCATCATCACTTGGATTGGATTAGTATCTCTTATGAGATTTTCGCACTTTTTCTTGGGATGAATTGTTGGAGCTTTTCTTGATGCACTATGATGTTTGGATTTTCGTTATTGTCTTTAGAGTTCCTCTAAAGCGAAGTTGATAAATGGATATACTCTCTCTCTCTTGTAAGTCAAAAATTTGATGTTATTCTTGTTATCTTACTGTTTAACAGCATGTATGTTGTTATCTTTATTCTTGTATGGGTTAAATGTAATGCGAAATTCTTTTGGGAACTTGAATAAGTGATTAAATGCATGCGTTAACCTTTGAGGGATTGGGTGAATGTTCCTAGAGGCACCTCTTAGGTTAAAGACCTCGAAAATTTGTCTCCTTCACAAATTTGAAGTATAAATCTCTATTGATCTAGTTGTTGCCCTTAGAGAGGCTAGCGAAGATCAATTATGGCTTCTTAGCTCACAGAAATTCATGATCTATGTATGTCTTGACTCCATTAATCCCAAGCAATAAGGCATTGATCCTCGTATCCCTTTGGTGGTCAAATTTACCTCTCTTTTCTTCACTTTTCCAATTTCTAGGCCTAACCCTAGAAGGTCACCTAGGGCATCAAACGAATCTCTTTGTAGCCATCCAAACACCTTGAAAATTGGTCCGCTACTATAGTTTTCTCAAGGGGTCCTCCAGATTTCAAGCAATTCCGACAGTGGAATCTTGAGATATAGCAAGCCCTAGACACGAGACCATCTCTTGCCTTAGGCTGATTTGGGTTAGTGTCCTCGCTTGGGTCATTGTATTGGTATTTCAAAAGAAAATTAGTCCTTTGATCCTATTCCCCTCCCCAATTAGGTCAAGCCCCTCTTTGAGTGATCAACTCCATACCCTTGACTTAGTTTGGGTCCACTTGGCCTCTCTGTGGTCCCACAACTTTGTAAATCATATTCTACAAGGATTACATCTAAGCCATTTCTCCGTAAGGATCCTTAGAGCTAGGAAGCCTCTTGTCAAGAGATATTCACAAACCCTAGGCTTAAGTATACTCCTAGCCCTTCGCAGAGAGCCCATCACCTTGCTTCTTAAGCAAGTAAGCCACATAATTGAGTCTCTCTTGCAAATAGGCTCTAGGAATCACCCTTGTATCCATTCACTGATCTACTTATCCTTGTGATTCCTCTTATACCGGGTCTCCTCCCATTCGTGAAAGTCCGTAAAGAGCAGGGAGCCTTAGCTAAGGTGACTGTGGGCTATCGTTCCATTGTTGCCCCTTGACCTAGTAGTTGCTCTATAGGATCCCCTCCTAGGGCCCTTGCTAGTTTGAGTGGTAACATTTTGGCATCTTTGTCAGGGACACAAGACGTGTAGCTTGTTTCCCTTACGACATTATTGATGTATCATTTGGTGACTCATCTATCAAGCCATTTTTTTAATTCACCCTGGCGACTCCATTTTATTCCTAATATGAAAAATCATGAAAAATGGCCTGTTGTCAAGAAGAGAGTACTTGTGGCTCTCCATTTGCAAAACTCAATGATCAAGAACTGCAAAAACTACAGGAAATTGTGGACCAATATGTTGAGTTTTGTGTATATTTGTTGGAGAACATGGATAAGGAATTCATGCTCAGGTTTCATGGAGCAACACAAAAATGACTCTACATAACAATGTGTGCTTATGAGAACGATCCTAGTCATCTCTTTGAACTGGCCAGCCAAACCTGTGTTTTTGATATTCTGAGTCCTGACTGATCTTATCGAAGAAAAATATTATAATCAATCACAAAGTCCCATAGAATGTAATCAATTCGGTGATCAAGGCGACGTTGAAGAAAATCCAAATTTGGAGGACCATTATGGAAGTAGGGAATATATGGACGAATGGAATCAATTTAAAGAAGATCATGATGAGGACCTTTAGGATGTAAATTTAAGAACTGAGAAGGTGCATGGCATGAGTGAAAGCCCTATTAAAGACCATGAGGATGAACACGATGAAGTGGGGACTTTCATTCAAGAAAGGGTGCTTGAGGATATGAATATTGTATCTCCTCGTGAAGATGACATTTTTTTATTTCTTATGCATTAATGAGGGAAAATGGGATATGGGCAACCAACATTTTGACATAGACCCTATTTATGATCATGACACAAAAAATGAGGTTGAAATTGACTCTCCTTTTCTCTAGGACATCACTCATAATGATGTGACTTCTCACACCATTGAAAAGGAGGATCATTGTTTTCCCATGCACGAAGAAGGTTTGTTACAAATAGCGGGCCCCATTTATGACACCAATGATGACACTAACAAAGGCCTTGCTTTCCCATGCCTTCTCAAGGATCCCAATAGCATAGCTACCATATCCATGAGCTCTCGTCTTTGTCATTCTCGCATTATCACAATTATTGAAGATCCCTTTTCCTCTCCTAGGCATTGCTAGGGATGAACTATCCATTAGATGTACCCCTACTCCTCCCTCATACCCTCAGGATTGTAAATATGATTATCATGAGCAACATGCTTGTTGTGTCTCCCCGTTGTCATGGGTCTTCCTTTCCTCCCAGTCATGACCCTATGGTGGTCATAAAGCATGATATTAATGATGAGGACCATAATGGGGTTGATATGCCTGAGGTTGTTATCCATCGAAGGTTTATGAGCTTAATTGTTGATATCTCTATCTTTTGGATGGAGGAAAGGATCCCGTGGAATAGATTGCATCCCTTGGCTCCCTCTTCCCCAGTGGTACTCCATGTGTGGTCATTTCATTTTCCCGCCTCCCGCCCTTGTGACCTTCCATGTTGTCATTCCTACCCATGCCTATGGGTTTGTTGCATGAGTAATAAAAAAGGAAATTGTTTTCATATTGATTGGATGATATGTTGGTTGCATTGGGTCTATGATTACACTTAGTGTTTGGGTGATGTAGCATGCATGTTAGGGTAGGATGCATTGCATGTTGATTTTCTCATTAGAACTAACATCATATGATATTATCATGCTAGATTAGCTGCATTTAGATTAAGATTGCATTTGAAATTTTATTTAAATTTGATTTACTAGTTGATTTTTAGAGGCCTAATATAAGCATGTGCGATAGTGAGACGTCGCGACAGCATGTTTCCCTGTTTGTTTGATTTTTGAAATGTGCAGGTGATAGGTTTGCAGACCCAAGAGATTGTTGGAGTTCTCATGACCTCCCCTTTCAAGTACATTTGTGCACTCTGCAAAGGGAACATGTCCCAGTTGGAGCCAAATGTTACCTGCCACTCTGTGGGTGGTATCCCTAGGAGAATTTTCTTCTCCAAGATGGTCCTCAGCCGGCAGCCCCTTGCAGTCACCAGATAGCTCGATGTGCGATTTTCTCTGCCACCAGAGCCAGCCTTGTGGTCCCTTGAGGTGCCACCGCAGTAATTGGTTTAGTTGAGTAATTGTGTTTATTTATCATGGATACTTTTAGGCATGGATTGGTGGGGGGATTCGGTAGAAAGAGTGGGCTTGGATTCTACTCTTCTTTCCTTTGCCTGATTCGATAGTTAGCCTTGTATCCTAGTCTCGTGGGATCTCCTTTACTACCCATTAGCTTTAGGGATGGCACTACATGGGAAATCTCAATTTTGGTTGCATGGTCCCGCTTCTCGACACCATATACATCACTCCCTTCCACTCATTGTAACCCCATTCATCACTTTTCCCATTTGGTTCCACATTTGTCCATTGGTTCCACATAGGGTTAGTCTCCCCCTCCCCTTGTCCACACTTTGGGTTGGGCCTAGAACGATGCCCGGAGGTTGGTGCAATTAAAAAGAAAGGAAAAAGCATAATTTGGCCACTTACAACAGAAAATGTACCACAAAATGCAAAAGATGGCTGGGACATACAAATTTAGCACGTGGGAAAAAGCCAAGCGTGAGCTCTACCCCTCATTCATGGCCATCACCTTGGTTCCTATGGGCCCTAGATGAGCCCCCTTCACATTAAGGAACACATGATTGTCCCAACCCCTGGTGGGAAATGAGCTGCCCCAGCTCAAAAGGGTGTATCTACTATTATATTCCACAACTCTCATCCCTTAGAGCCTCGAGCAGTTATGAAAAAAAATCAATAAAAGGCAAAAGGCATATGAAGAAGGGTGGAAAAACAAATGTCGGGGTAACTCATGTACCGCGATTTGCTCCCTCCTACACTCATATACCCAGGTGTGGGCTTCCCTCATCATAGCTACACTTGTACAATAACATGTGGCTTGGAGTCTTAACTTGATCCCCACTTTGTCCAATCACTATATCACATGCCACCTACCCATTGGTGGATGTACCATGGACATGTCACCCCCTTTAAAGGCTGAAACCACCTAATAAGGTCCTTGGTTAACCCCCTTATTGATCTTGGAGACACTTGTACACGCCAAAGTCCAATATGGAAGGGCATGTCACCATGAAGTGCCCCATTGATTCCATGATTTGTGAGTTATTTTACTTGATTATTCTAATGATTTGTTGTATTGGAGGGCAAGAGGACTCATTGGAGCTTATGCAGGATTGTAAGTGGGTCTCCATTTGGGGATTGGTCTCCCTATATAGGGTCCAAGCCCTTCAGAGGGCCACATTGGCACTTGTAGGGTGAGAGTTAAGAGCCATGGGCCTCCACCATAGCAGAGAGTACTTCATGGATCCCAAGCGCCAGTCAGTTAGTGCTCGTGTTCCACCTTTTGGACGAGGATGACGCACCTAGTTCACCATGCCCAATCGACTCCACACTTGCACCTTACACTTGGCAGATGTTCTGGGGTCCATATGAGGATGTGTCTCACTACAACAGACAAAGGGAGGGCTTATGTCATCATCCTAGCCCTTACAGATGGTTTATAGGCATTACAGATCCACTTGGAGACCCATGAGGATGTCCTTGTGCCCCTGCACCCACTTTGGAGCACCGCATGTGACTTACTTGGGAAACAAGGGAACAACCCCTTGTCCACTATGTTTGGAGTCCATTCTCTCACCATGGCACACTTTGGACTTAATTAGGCCTCCTCAATGGCCCAACAACTCATCATATTCATTATTTTTCCCTCTTGAGAGGCTATTCTTTGTATTATCGAGCTATCTTGGTGGGCTTGTCACCAAGTCATGTTATTATTATGTATTATTTTATTATTTGGGGCTAAATTAGGCCAATTAGGAAAATCAAATCTCCTTTAGAGTTGTATAAATATGAGAGAGGCTCATTCTAACCTCTCATCATGACTTGGATTGGATTAGTATCTCTTATGAGGTTTTCACACTTTTTGTTGGGATGAATTATTGGAGCTTTTCTTGATGCACTATGATGTTTGGATTTTCGCTATTGTCTTTGGAGCTTCTCTAAGGTGAAGTTGATAAATGGATATACTTTCTCTCTCATGTAAGTCGAAATTTTGATGTTATTCTTATTATCTCACTGGTTAATTGAATGTATGTTGTTATCTTTATTCTTGTATGGGTTAAATGTAATGCGAAATTCTTATGGGACCTTGAATAAGTGATTAAATGCATGCGTTGACCTTTGAGGGATTGGTTGAATGTTCCTAAAGGCACCTCTTAGGTTAAAGACCTCGAAACTGTCTCCTTCGCAAATTTGAGGTATAAATCTCTATTGATCTAGTTGTTGCCCTTGGAAAGGCTAGCAAAGATGAATTAGGGCTCCTTAGCTCACGAAAATCATGATCTATGTGTATCTTGACTCCTTTATGCCCAAGCAATAAGGCACTGATCCTTGTATCCCTTTGGTGGTCAAATTTACGTCTTTTTTCTTCACTTTTCCAATTTCTAGGCCTAATCCTAGAAGGTCAACTAGGGCATCAAACGAATCTCTTTGTAGCCATCCAAATTGCTTTAAAGTTGGTCCACTACTGCGTTGTAGTTTGCTCAAGGGGTCCTCCAAATTTCAAGCACTTCCGATGGTGGAATCCCAAGATATAGCAAGCCCTAGCCACGAGACCATCTCTTGCCCTAGGCTATGTTGCCAGGAGATGTGGGTTCAGGGACGGGGACGAGTACGCCATTTTTTGAAACAGGGTGCGTGGGTTCGTCGGGGGTATATTATAATTTATATATATAAATATTATATTTTATAAATTATAATATATATGAATTTGTATATATTTCAACTTTAAACAAGAAAACTAAAATATTTATGATTTAACCATATTGATTTCAGAGGTTAAAGGCTGATCGAATATCCTCTTTCAAGAGATAATAGAGCCCAATTTATGTATCCTTATTCACTATCCAGATTTCAAGGTTTTTGCCAAATCTTGTAGCAGCGTGCCTACTCAAGAAATCAAGTTAATTGTAGAAGCTCTGACAATCAACAAGTTTAAGTTTTTATCAGATGGAGTATGTTCTAGGTGTGTCCTTCACAATAACATTGTAAAATTTGCTCTTAAACAATATCATACTTTGCCTTGTTAAACAAGGATTTTTCAGAGAACAAGCTATGCTTATTGCTGATCCATCTCTGCTGTAGAAGATTGATTTTAATGGCTGAAGACCTATTATTTAAAGGCTGATATTCCATTTATATACTGCTGTAATGCTACCAGGTTCCACTATTTTGACCTTCACTACATCTATTAGTGTCTAGTTAATTGTATGGCTGTTTATGCTCAGAAATTTTCATCATTTTAAGTTGGAACAACAGTGAAAATCTAATTTTGAGTTTATAAATAAGTTGTCTGGTTATTTGATGCATTTTCTCATTGCTACAATGACCCCTGTCCATGTCCCTTGAGAGAAAATATAAAACCAACATCTACAGCAGTTGTCCTTCAACTATTTGATAAAATACCTCATTTAAAATTTAAAACTCATTGAAACTCAATTAAAAACTCAGAAATTTTAAGAGACACTTGAGTATATTTGAGTTGGGAATATTACATTTACATTGACACTTTGCAATCCTTTCCGATGTATCAAAAGAACCCGGTTTATGATTTCGAAGTCTCGGGTTCTTTCAAGAAGAACTGGGTTCTTTAGGGTTCTCCTCAGAGGTACCCATTCCAGCACCCAGAACGTGGGGACGGGTTCGAGAACCCCACCCCTGGATTCAGGAACCCGTGCAACATAGCTGATTTGGGTTAGTGTCCTCACTTGGGTTATTGCATTTGTATTTCAAAAGAAAATTAGTCCTTTGATCCTATTCTCCTCCCCAATTAGGTCAAACCCCTCCTTGAGTGATCAACTCCATACCGTTGACTTAGTTTGGGTCCACTTGACTTCTTTGTGGTCCCACAACTTTGTAACTCATATTCTACAAGGATTACATCTAAGCCATTTCTCCACAAGGATCCTTAGAGCTAGGAAGCCTCTTGTCAAGAGATATTCTCAAACCCCCGACCCTAGCCCTTACCAGAGAGCCAATTACCTTGCTTCTTAAGCAAGTAAGCCACATAATTGAGTCTCTCTTGCGAATAGGCTCTAGGAATCGCCCTCTATCTATTCACTGATATCCTCATCCTTGTGATTCCTCTTATACCGGGTCTCCTCCCGTCGGTGAAAGTCCATAAAGAGCAGGGAACCTTAGTTGAGGTGACAGTGGGCTATTGCTCCATTGTTGCCTTTTGGCTTAGTAGTTGCTCTATAGGATCCCCTCCTAGGACCCCTTCTAGTTTGAGCGGTAACAATACTCACACACAAAATCCTTTGGGGTGCATGCTTTTAGTTTTCTAAATAAGTATTTTTTTGTGCTTTGTGATTTGGAAAACACATTTGTGCCCCTCCCTTGCTAATTAGGATTTCTCTTGGGCCTCATGCACTAATTGGTGACTTATTTAGTTGGGGAGGGTCACTTGGATCCCCAAGCATTTGTACGTAGCATACTCTTTGAGGAACTTACCCAGTCAAACTTTCCCCATACTTGAGTGGTCTTGACATATGTTTCAAATTACAGGTTGTTTTAAACCTACAACACTTGTTTCCAAAAAGATTCACATGTTGTTGCAATATAGAGTGCCATTTTTCTAGAAATACTTATGATGCATTGGCCAAAATCTATGTTTTGGTTTTTCTTAAAAAATCCACCTACCCAAAAACTAGTGACAAGATTGGTTTTGGCCCAAGTTTTAAAATATCAGCTTGGCTTAAACCGAAACCGGTCAAACTAGTTGATTGGATAAGTCC
This sequence comes from Pinus taeda, assembly GCA_000404065.3. Classification (NCBI taxonomy): domain Eukaryota; kingdom Viridiplantae; phylum Streptophyta; class Pinopsida; order Pinales; family Pinaceae; genus Pinus; species Pinus taeda. The sequence continues at coordinate 369,620 of APFE031364595.1, forward strand.
ATTGGTCAAATCGACTACCAAACCAAATTGGTGGATTGGTTTGTGCTAGTTTGGTATCAAATCGATCCAAATTGGTCTGAAGCAACCAACATTGTCCTGAACCAAACATGTGGTAAAAACCTAACTCCTAAACCCTAAACCTAAACAAAAAATCTAACTCAACCCTAGTAATGTTGGTAGTCAATGGTAATGTTAAATTCTTAAAATTACTATTAATTGTTTCAAGATGTTTGAGAGTGGATTCAACCTTATTAGACTTCATATGGAGAAAGTAGAATTTGATATCCCACTCAAATTTCAGCAAACATAATAGTCTTCAAGATTTGAGGATTGACAGAATCGCAACATTTTCATTGAATTCTATCATGTATGAGGGTATGGGATTGGCATTTAATCAAGAGCATTAAGCCTTTTATGTACCTTGATGTTGGTTGTATTGATTGTTGAATTCCTCTACCATAGACTTAACAAAAATGTACCCTTCTCTAAAAAAAAATGATTGGTTAGGCATGTTAAACTTTTTATACCATTTTATAAGGTTGAGGATATGAAACCTTCACTCAAACCAACATCGTCAGTTAGGAATGTTAAGCCCTTTCTACCATATTATAATGTGAAGGAATCCAAGGAGTATGAAGACTTTGATCCAGATGATGTTTATGTAGCTCCTGTTGATGATCCCATTTCTAGAAGTGGTGATGAGTTTGATGAGTGATCATGTTGATCAATGATTTGTAGTAGACCAATGGCTTAATAACTTGTAGCATGTTTGTTGGCTTCTAGAGGCCATTTAGAGCCTCATTGATTATATATTTTGTTGCTAATGTGTATTGCATTTGGTGCCATTTTGATATATTCACCCTTGCATGGTGTATAGATGAGAAAACTTCGCAATTTTGTCTCTAATGGTTTGGAATCTTAAAAAGAAAAAATCATTAAAAATTAATTATTTCATGTATTTCTTTAAAACTGGTTCATTGAATCTAGTTCAATCCAGTTCCAGTTTGATACGTGGTCGGTTCAAAGACTAGTTCTAGTTTTTAAAACTTTGATTATGCCCCTTAAGCAACCCAAAATCTACTTGTATAGTCTTTTACCTTTTTTTAAACGGTTTGTAACCTCACACTTGGATACATTGAAACTTTGTTGAATAAAACAACACCCCAATTGTGTGATCTCCTTCCTCCTTCCACATTGTTGTTCTTGCTATGATTTGTTTCCAACTTTACCCTTGTTTGGAGGCTGCTATAGTTGGTATTTGGATTATATCTATCTTTCTTGCTTTGGTTGGTTTGATTGAGATGTTTGGCATGTGTTGAGAATTCAATAGGGCAATGTATATGTTAATTCTCTTAACTTGATAACTGTTTGTGTTACCTTTTTTACTTATTAGCTTTGATCTTTATTATTCCAATGTGCAATACATCAAACAACTACCAAAATAGTAAGAACAATGACACAGTATATAGGCTGCAAACCAAGGCCAAAACCCCTCCTCTTGAGGGGAAAACTCGAAAATCTCTTCTTATCTTTCAGATCTTAATACCGTGACCTAGACTCAAACAAATACCCTCAAAGATCAAGTCTTCCTCGGCCTCCAGCTGCAATATCTTTGACCTCCCAGTAAATCTAAAATTCTGCTGCCCAACAACTGTTGTAACTATTGCTTCCTCTCTAGGAGACTTCGATCTCCCTCTAACCGCTTCCCTTGACTTCGCTTGCCTTGATATGGATCCTAGGGCTAGTGGGAAACCCGAAGAGAGCTTCGTTTGCCTTCTTGCTTCCAAAATTGAACCTTAGACTTCCCTAGTGCAAAAACCCTAACTTCACATTCCCAAAAGAATGTAGAGAGACCCAAACACTTCGACTTTCCCTGTCCTTCTCTTCTTCGCACTTCCTTCTTCGACCTTCTGTTGCCACCTTCTTCGCATGAGATATGAGTGAGAATATGATCCAAATGGAGGACGCGTTCCTCTTATATACAGGCTTCTTCAAGGGTGGGCGTTGCTCTTCATGTAGGCCAACTTGACAGCTCATTAGGCCGACTTGATCTTGGAGGTCTTTTGACACTTTCAAGACAAAATATTTTTTTCTTTACAATATACAATAGGCCCATAGGGTCTTCCATATATGACAATGACTCTTATACCTAAGAAAAACCCTAGAAGCACTCAATGGGTGCTTGAACTATAAAATAAAAGAACTTGAGCATGAAACCCATGCTTCAATAATAATAATAATTTATTTTTCATTTTATTTTTACAAGAATACATTTCATACTAATGAAGACCAAACCTAGTTACACATTTTTCAACACTCCCTCTTAACTAGGGAGGTATTCATTAGAGGTACATGGTCATTCTCAATCTGAAGGGATCTCATAAGAAGAGTCGGATTGGTAACCCATTTGTCTAGCATCATAATAACCAACATTGTCATATAGCAAGGCCTTGACTAACAACTCTACCTCTCCACAAGATCAGAGCACAATGTTGGCGAGATCAATGATGTATAGACACCATCATCATTCTCTCTCCAAGGTACATATGTGTTCACAGAGTATGACCTTCCATTGGTCTATTCTTATCTTGGGTAGCTAATCCTCAAAGAATATCGACCCACGACTACTCTTATCTTGAATGCCCTACCACATTCTCAAAGAGTATCAAATGCCAGATGGTTACACAATCTTCCATTCTTTCTTCCCAAGTGAAGACAAGAATGTTGTGTCTATCTCTCCCTCTCAATTAGGGAGGACAAATCCACCAAACCAAGCTTGTCCCTTAAGTATACAAGCTTCTTGTTTGGAAGTGATTTTGTCAATATGTTAGCTACCTGCTCATTAGTGGAGATATACCGTAGCTGCACCATGCCATTTTGTACTAGCTCTCGTATATAATGATACTTGTTGATATGCTTTGTCTTCCCATGAAACATTGGGTCCTCATACAAATGAATACAATTGGTGTTATCACAATGTATCGTTGTAGGGTTCATTGGTCCTTTAAACAAGTCAGATAGCAGCTTCCTTAACCAAACTGCTTCCCTGCTGACTTCGCATGCTGCAACATACTCAACTTCAGCACTACTTAACGCAATGGTGTCTTGTTTTCTATTTATCCATGAGACCATAGAAGATCCTAAGCTGAAACATCCTCCCGTAGTGCTTCTCCCATCTTGTTTGTTGCCTCCCCAGTCGGAATTTGTATAACCAGTTAGTTGAACATCATTCCTTCTATCATACTTCAAGCAGTAGTTGATGGTTCCTCGTAGATATCTCATAATATGTTTTGCTGCTATCCAATTGTTATGCTTCAGTTCCACTTGGAACTAACTGAGTACATTTACTGCAAAGCATATGTCCGGTCTAGTATTCACTAATTACATTAGTGAGTCAATGAGTTGTCTGTATCTGGAGGGATCCGCAGGGCTTGATTCGAAACTTCTTAGTTTCTTCAAGTTAGTGATCATTGGAGTGGTCATTTGTTTACAGTCCATCATGTCGAAGTTCTTCAATATCTCAATCACATACTTTCCTTGACTTAAATAGATTTCATTAGGTTTTTGTCAAACTTCCAGTCCCAAATAGTAATGCATCAACCCAAGGTCCTTCATGTCAAATTTAGCTACCAATTGCTTCTTACATTCTTCAATTCGAGCTTCTACACCTGTCAAGAGAAGATCATCTACATATAGAAGAATGATTACAGGTTCATTTGGATGTAGAGGTTTGAGTCAACACAGCTTTTCCTGAAGCCTAATCTCTGTAGGTATGCATCCATCCTAGCATACCACGCCCTTGGTGCTTGCTTGAGGCCATATAGTGCCTTCTTCAATCTTCAAACATACACCTTCATGTCCTTTGCTTCAAAACCCAAGGGTTGTTCTATATAGACTTATTCATCTATTGTGCCTTTCAAAAATGCAGTCTTGACATCCATTTGGTGGATGTTCCATCCCATTGATGCTGCCAGAGAGACTAATGATCGAATTGTAGTATATCTTGTTGTTGGAGCAAATGTTTTTTCATAGTCGATGCCTTCAAGTTGAGAGAAACCTCTGGCTACAAATCTTGCTTTATATTTATCTATACTTCCATCGGCTGCATGCTTGATCTTATAAATCCATTTGGAAGTAACCACAAATTTGTCCTCGGGCCTAGGTACGATCTCCTAGACTCCATTCTTCATTATAGATTGATATTCCTCATTCATGGCATCTTTCCATTCTCAATGTTTTATAGCCTCCTCAAATGTTGATGGTTATGCTTCTATTAACTTTGTCATGTATGCAGCATACCCAAAATATCTCTTGGGTCTTTTACTTTCTCTAAATGATCCTTGCGCTTGCCCCATGACCTTCTGCATCAATCAGTGTAGACTTCAACCAGTTAGGTCTTTTCCTTGATTCTTGAATGACCATAGGTTGACTAGGTCCTTCTTCCTCATGGTGAGATTCTTCTTCTTCCTTCTCAGTTCTTCCTCAAATATAGGAAGTTCTTCGTCATCAAAATATATAGAAAGTTCTTTTGATTTCTTGAATGCTATGCTTTCATCAAATATGACATCACGACTAACTTCAATGTGATGTCCATCTTTCATGTAGATTCTATAGGCTTTAGATGAGTTACACATCGGAAGGATCCAACTTCTTTCTTTTGTCTTTAGGTATATGTATATACACAGAACACCCAAAGATTCGAAGATGATCTACAGATGGCTTCTTCCCAGTGAACACTTCTTTCGGAGTCTTTTTGTCTAGAGATTTGTGAGGACATCGATTTTGTATGTAGATTGTTGTCTTTGTTGCCTCACCCCACATAAACTTCGGTAGATCTTGATCGTGTAACATTGCTTTTACACTTTCTTCAATGGATCGGTTCTTTCTTTCTGCAACTCCATTTTGTTCGGGATTATATTGAACTATCAGCTCCCTCTTAATCCTAGATTCCTTACAGAATGTTATATCTCTTTGGATGTATATTCTCCTCCATTATCAAATCTTAGTATCTTGATTCTTCTTTCTGTAAGTTTCTCCACTTCTGCTATGAATTCTTGAAATTTAGTAAATACTTCATCCTTGGTTTTCATTATGTAAACCCAGGTTTTTCTTGAATGATCATCTATGAATGTGACATAATAAAGATGGCCTCCAAGTGATTTGGGAGACATAGGGCCACATACATTAGAGTGAATAAGATCCAAGATTTCTTTTGACTGTGAAGCACTGCTTCCAAATGGTGTCTTGGTATTCTTGCCTAATGCACATCCTTTGCAGACACCTTCGTGATTCTCCTTTAGATTTGGTATTCCATCTACTATGGAATTTAGAGTTGGTAGAATCTTGAAATGTAAATGACTGAACGTTCGTTGCCAAAGTTCACATGGGCTAATCCTAGTGTGGACTAGGGCATGCTTTATGGGAGATATTAATCTGTAGAACCTTCCTTCTCGGAGGCCAATTACTTTTGCTTGTTCTATGCTTGTGCCTGGAATGAATAGAATGTTGTTGAGGTGGACGTTGCTTCCATCTTCAAGCTTTATAGATGATGATCCAATGCCTTTCACTGGATATTGTTGTCTCCAAGTTCCACAAAGTATGTGGATTTTCCTTTTGACAAGGTCTTCAATTGGTGGGAGTGACTAGTCATGTGTCTTGATGCACCACTATCAATCACCCAAATATCTTCGTCTTGGAATGTCCCAGAGAGAGTCGAGAAGAGTTCTTCATCCTTTTCTTTGAGTGATACCTTTTTTGAAGAGAATATGAGACTCCATACTTCTTTGATACCTTTCTTGAGATGGCTTGCAATCCTTTTGATGACCTTCTTCATTGTAGAGGAGATCTTCATGATGCCCTTAGAGAACCTTAGCTCTGTTTCCATGTCGAGAATTCAATAGGGCAATGTCTATGTTAATTCTCTTAACTTGATAACTGCTTGTGTTACCTTTTTACTTATTTGCTTTGATCTTTATTATTCCAATGTGCAATACATCAAACAACTACCAAAACAGTAAGAACAGTGACACAGTAAATAGGTTGCAAGCCAGGGCCAAAACCCCTCCTCTTGAGGGAAAAACTTGAAAATCTCTTCTTATCTTTCAGATCTTTCAATTGACGAATACCATGACCTAGTCTTAGACAAATACCCTCCAAGATCAAGTCTTCCTCGGCCTCCAGCTGCAATATCTTCGACCTCCCAGTAAATCCGAAATTTTGGTTGCCCAACAACTCATTAGGGGAATTTTGAGGTCTAAAATGGGCCTCCTAAGAAAAATGTACAACCAAAATAAACTTTATAAGAACCAATAGGATTCAATATGATGATGTCAACCATGGGGGATGATTCACCATTTTTGGAGTACAAAAGTAAAAAGATTAAAAAAGATTAAAATAATAAAATTACTTTTTCAATTCGTATTTTCAACTTATCTCCCTAAGGTTTTACTCAAATTTTGAGCGGGAGTACTTGTTGGATGCAAAATTTAATTCCTCATCCAAGGAGTACCCATGTTGCATACTTTTGATGCACCCTGTTATACGAAAAATGAGAAATACATGAAAAAACATAATTGCAATCACATTTTTCATGTATTTATCATTTTTCGTGGAGTAGGGTCTATCGAAAATATGCAACATGGGTACTCCTTGGATGAGGAATCAAATTTTGAATCCAACAAGTGTTTCTGCTCGAAATTTGAGTAAATCCATAGGGAGATAGGTTGAAAATACGAGTTGAAAAAATAGTTTTTTCTTTTTCCCTCTAAAATTTGATGATGTAATCTAATCTCCCTGTAACTAATATTCCCTTGATTTCGCTTGCCTTGATATGGACCCTAGGGCTAGTAGGAAACCTTAAGAGACCTTCACTTTCCTTCTTGCTCTTCTTACTTCCAAAATGGAACCTTGGACTTCCCCAGTGCAAAAGCCCTAACTTGGGATTCCCAGAAGAATGTAGGGAGACCCAAACACTTTGACTTTCCTTGTCCTTCTCTTCTTCGCACTTCCTTCTTCGACCTTCTACTGCTCCCTTCTTCACATGAGATATGAGTGAGAATATGATCCAAATGGAGGACGAGTTCCTCTTATATATAGGGTTCTTCAAGGGATGTAGGCTGGCTTGACAACTCATTAAGCCGACTTGATCTTGGAGGTATTTTGACACTTTCAAGACAAAATAATTTTTTCTTTAAAATCTACAATATTCTCATAGGGTCTTCCATATATGACAATGACTCTTACACCTAGGACAAACACTACAAGCACTCAATGGGTGCTTGACCTATAAAATAAAAGAACTTGAGCATGAAACCCATGCTTCAATAATAATAATAATTTCTTTTTCATTTTATATTTACAAGAATACATTTCATACTAATGAAGACCGAACCTAGTTACACATTTTTCAACAACATGGTCCCTTGTTCACACTTGATCATCCTTTTTCTCTTACTCAAGGAGTTTCAACACAAATATATGGGTAAAGAGGTAACCTTCTCAACTGAGGGCATACAGGTTTTCCATACTTGCATTTCCTTGATTTATATTTAGTTGTATAGGTTTCTTGTTGCTCTTGTTTCACTTCATTTGGAGATAGCATATCCTAGTTTATTTTCACAATAGGAGAAGCACTCCATAGATCTTGGAAAATGTAACTAGTTTTGGTCTTCATAATTGTTATTGAACTCATGTCATTATGTATATGTTATGTAACAAGCAAAAGAAGAAAGAAAAATTGGTACTTTCAAGCATGTGTTTCATGCTTCTTTTGATTGGTCATCTAGGTTAAGCATGTTCTTCATGCTTCTTTTGATTGGTCATCTAGGTTAAGCATGTTCTTCATGCTTCTAGGGTTTTTCATGTCATAAGGATTATTGTCATGAGTCAAGAGAGTCAATATAATTTATATAAGACCTGATTGGGCAATTTATATCAAGAAAGAAACATTATATTTGTGTCAAAGTTGTCCTCTAAGACCAAGTTGGCCTTGCCAATCAAAGTCGGCCGAGAGGAGGCCATTTGACCCCTTGAGAAGGGTATAAATAGAGTGAACTTCGACCTCATTAGTCAACCATAAAAAGCAAGTTTGATCTGATCATGAAGAAGTGCAAAATACAAGGAAGTCGAGAAAGTCAAGGAGAAGTTGAAGCAAGGAAGAAAAATCGAGTTTTTATCTAGTTTTTTCCCTAATTTCTCTCACACATGTGAAGTTACTGGACTGCTGCGGGGGCCGAAGCTGCAGACCTACTGCATGTCTGAAATATTGTTGCTGGGGGCTGAAATTTTGAGTTTGCAGCAGTTCTGGAAGGGTTTGACTAATTGACCTGGTTTGACTTTGACTAGTTGGAGGAACTTTGTTGGAGGGCTGACTTGGTGCTCAGAGGAGGTCTTGGTTTTTTTATTTGAAGCAGATTGTATAAGAAGAAAAGAGATTCTTTATGGGTTTTGCCCTGGCTTGGAGCCTACTTCTTGTGTCCATTGTCTTTACTATTTTGCTCTTGATAATTGTTTGATGAAAAGATCTAATAAAGAAACATAAGAAGATAACTAAAGTTCACAAGCAATTATTAAGGTTAAGGAGCATTTGAATTAATAAGCTGCCCTATTGCATTCTCCAACAATAGATACATAGAGTAGGCTTCACCCTTCTTTGTGACTTGTTATTTATCTCTTTTTCCCTAGTACCTTGTAGCTCCTATATATTTAAATTATGTTGGGGTTTGATTAGAGATCAAACCTAGTTAATTTATTCTGCCCACCTAGAACAGTAATAAACCTATGTTTTTTTTTTTGAAGTTTGCTTTCCCATCAACAGAAATCGATGAATCTATTTAATGCTTGGTTTTTGCTGTTTGCAATCAGTGGAGCAAGGGGTTTATTAAGTTTGTATACTTTTATTTCTAACTCTCCTTTCTTTCATGCACATAGTTTTTGCTGTTTGCAATTAGTGGAACAAGGGGTTTATTAAGTTGGCATACTTTTATTTCTAACTCTCCTTTCTTTCATGCACATAGTTAAATTGGCAAACCGAAGAGAAAGAGGAGAATAAACCATAATTTTCTTATTTCCTTCGTGAAAAATTGTTGGTTATTTTACTTGTTGCCTCAATAAGCCTAAATAAACTCACACATATACCCTAATAACAACCATAGGTCATGAAGAACAAGATTAAGTTCTCAAATAAACTTGTTGGACCACTTCTCCTATCCTTGTTTTCCCGATTTGCCACAAAATTAGGTGGCAAATCCACTTCCCTTCCAAGCACTCATTCTTGGGCTTGCTAGTACCTAATGGTACTGTTGTATCTCACTTTAGCAATCACGCTACACTTTCAAGTGTTGAAATATAGAAATTTTTAGAGTGGGAATCTACCTTATGCCTTTTAGCACAGGGAAACTACGTTGTTGAAAGATGATATATGGCTACTTGTTTCCCCACTAAAGAATGTGTTGATTGTACGTTGAAATTTGCTTTTCTAAGTGGTGTTGCACTCTCCAAAGTTTTATTTTTCAGAAATGCATGGATGAGTTATCGAAGTATGTTTGCTTTTGACCTCTTATTCTTTTCTAGATATCTAAGTCGTTATACAAGATCTTTACTAATCTGACAAGTATATAGGAATATTAATTAATCAGTAGTGCATCTATAATTCATTATCAGTCATTCTCCTTCATTCCAGTTCTAAAACTAGATATTGGCTACAGAAACAAAGGTTTTTCTTAAAAAAAGAAAAAACTGTCAATGAGCTAGTTCTAAAAATAAATGCACCCAGATAGAATAATAAGTCTAGTAATTTTTGTATTTTCAGGTCTGAGTAATACCATATTTTTAATGATTAATGTAATACAATATCAATCATTCTCTTCCATTCCAATTTTGAAACTTTATATTGGCTGCTGCACAAATGAAGTTTTTTTCTAGAAAGATTGTCGTAGAGCTATTTTCTGATAAAATCATCCATGATTGAATAATAAGTTATGGTAGTAATGTTTTGTATTTTCATCTCTGATCAATAACTTTTATTGTTATATTCTGAAAGTAAAATGAGTCATTGCTCTGTTTTTGAATTCTTGTGATGGCATTTTTCTCTTTGATGCAGAGAATTTCATGACAGGTTATCAGCTTGTCTTTGACCGTGAACAAAGCCTACTGGGATGGAAGGAAGCTAACTGTAAGTACCTTGCTTATATAGTTCTAGAAAACTGATATATAGATCTATATGGAGTTTCTCTATACAATTCATGAAATTTTTATCACATTAAATAATAGTCATCAACCAAATCCTAACATCATCCTTCCTGTAGCCCACTGTTGAGAATGGATGTTTGTAAGTTGCAAAACTTCACTCCCTGCCCCCGCCCTCATTGATGTTGACAGTGGTCGACTACTGAGAATGGATATTTGTTGGGGGCAAAAGAAAAGCATATTCATTGAATAAATTCTGTCTTTTATTATGGAGAGTTTCAGAACATTGCTTTAACTAATTGCCTCATATCTTGCGTGGTTCAGGTTATGACTTGACGTATAACAACAGTATAGCAAATTCACCTTCAAAGCAAGCCGTACCCCCTGCTAATGATGCAACCCATTTAAGCTTATCTGTTTTGCACATTGCACTCTCATTTTTATTTTTGATCACCATTCTTACAATTCTCTTTTAAATGATCTATTGGCAATGAAGATATCTATGGCCACATGTATTTTTCCGTCCCCTTTTTTCCAATCAAAGTTATTATAGAATCTCCACAGTTAATTCTCTTTCGCTGATGTACATATAAACAATTTTAATCATAATAATGGGACATGTATTAGACCTTTCATTTACAACATTAAGTTCCATGATTGTGAGTACGGTTGATATAAAATTTGAGTTTTTGTTTGAACCTCAATTAGCAATGGTTGAGAAGGGTTGGTGGTTAATATGATTGTATAAAATTTCATTTTTTATTTGAACTTTAATTGTCAATGGTTGAATATGGTCTTTGATGTATCTGGTCCGCATGTCATATATGCAAGCAACAGTCAAAAGATGGATTTCTCATCACGTAGTGAGGAAGATGTTTAGGTTGTATTTTATGGAAACGTTTATGTATCATATAGACTCCTAATGATTGCTGCCTAAAATTGAGTGGAATGATGCACACAATGGTTGGAACCATCACCCATTAATATTTCTAATAAGCCCTATGCATGGTTTCACCATAATAATCATGATCAACTTGCATGGTGGATAATGTTTGTTGTAGTTTATTATGCAAAGAACTCCTATCTTGATTATGTGTACCAACTAAATTTAGATTCAAAAGTCCCTAGATTGGATAAAGCACATACTATACCATGTGCACCCAACATAAATGGATAATTTCTTCAAATCCTAAGACATTGAGTACAAAATCCAGAGCTACAAAAGCAACAAAGTATCAACATTATCAAAATGGTTCACAAGAAAGCATGTGTAACTAAAAATGGGAGTACCTTAGAAAACCTAGCTTCCAATTGATTGATTACCTTCTAATGCCAAATATTGAAATCAAAAGATCCACGCAATTTAAAGAGCATGCCTTGCTAACAAAAACCAATGAGGTGAGCAGTTGCAATTATCAATTTAAATATAAAACTAGCACTTGAGATCAGCAATTCTCCAATTGTAATGAAATGGTAGATCAAATAGAAACATTGGAAATGCAATTGATGTGGAATAACACAATAAAATAAGGTGTTTAATATAAACCAAATCAACCCAAAATGAAATTAGGAAGATCAAGCAACAATTTAGATACAAGGGAACCACCACAAGTTCGTCATAAACAACGAGAAGAGTAGAATATTAGTGTTTATACAACTAAACAAGGAGGTATTGCATCCTCTTATGTAAATGCTCATTTGTACCTCCAACCAAAATCCATAATAAATCAACCCATTACAATGTGGATCTACGAGGGTTTGCACTAAGGGCTTTCCATTGATCGAGAAAAGTTCGAAGGAAGGCGTTGACAAACATTATAGAGAAGTTTGTCGAGATTGTGGACAAGGTTGAACATTTGAAGCTAAAGTGTTCCCCTCTCAAGGTACCTCTACAAGCATGGACATGCCAATAATGTGCTAGCAAAAATGCTTTGGAAAGAGAGAGAGAGAGAGAGAGAGCATGCATGCATGTGCTTGCTATGGAAAATCTTCTACAATAGCAAATTATTTGGGCCTTGGAGAGAGAGAGAGAGAGAGAGAGAGAGAGAGGCTGCATGCATGCATGTGCTTGCTATGGAAAATCTTCTATAATAGCAAATTATTTGGGCATTTGTAGATCTGGGTGCATCATTGTTGAGTTATAGAGGGAGAGGGTCTATGCATGCTCCTACCAACTAGCCTTTGATAAGGCATGCACAACTAGTTTAGCTTAGATGCATGCACCGCCTATTAAAGATAGATAGGAGTCAAAATAAAAATAAAAATTAAATATAGTTTGGTTTTATTTTTTAGTAAATTATATATATGGGTTTGGGTCACACACAAACCTATTTTGTAGACCATTGTATGCCCTTCTTAGAGCGATAAGGGAGAGGACAGAGATATGGATTTGTTCATTGAGCCTTGAATCTAGCAATGAACAATTTAGGGGTGTTTTCACATAGCAATTTTTTTCTTTTCTTTTAAGATGTTCAAATTAATAAAAACAATGACAGGTTTTGACAATCGTATTTTGTATTATGTGTTTTCTACAACATGTGTTAATAGATTTTAGCATTTATTAACAAAGTTGACTTGATATGTTCTAGGTTCTATTCTTTTTTAGTTTCCTATAGGAATTGTAGTACAGTGAAAAAATTGTTTACCAAGAGTAAAAAAAGTTTCTACATGGTATCAAAGTGGTTTGTTGGAAACTTCTATGAACCTATTGACGGTGCTGGACTTGCCAACATGTCAAAGGGATCTCCCCGGCAAGAAGTCCCAATTAGACCTCAAACCATTTGGTTTAAGAGTCCCAGCAGTGGGTCGTAAGGTAATGCCTTGACAACGATGTCGCACAGAGGCAAGTAAGATAACTCTGTCAGTAGCAAGGGTGTGACTGATGCAGTGAGTCAAGGAAGGTGTATGAGAGGTTCTAACACTTCGAAGGGAGAAAAAGGTGAAGGTGAGTTCCAGGTTGAAAGGGATTAGTCCCAATTTAGCTAGGAACACACAACACAAAGGACATGCACAACTTTTGGCGGAGCAGTGTACTCGAATGCGGCAGTCACATCATACAAGGTAAGATAACACGTACAACACTCACAGATCAATCCGAGACGAGTGCGACAGTTGTTACAGCAAGGTTCATGTGAAAGGTCTGTCTGATGTTTGGCAGAGCAGTCGACACGGACAGTGACAACATTAACAACATATGCAACATCTGTCTTACATCGGGTAGAGCTTTGTAATGAAGGTGGGCAAACCTCCGAGGCCAAAGTTCAGACTAAAGAGATGTGTCATAAGACATGACACCTAGCAGACTTCCATCGACCTAATATAATGAATCAACACTAAACCCAAGAGTAAAGGCATCTTTAACATTATTTTTCCATATACTTACCTTGCCATCGCTGAAGGTAACCTTGTAGCCTTTGTCTTCCGTTCCCGAGAGGGACACTAGGTTCTTTTTGAGGTCAGGTGCATTTAGTACACCCTGGACTTTCTAGCCTTCTTGAATGGTTGTCCTCTTCCTCGATCCCTAGCTCTCCTCTTACCTTTGCTATTGAATTTGTCATTCCTTTGATTTGCCATCAGAGGGATTTTGATTATCGTCCCGGCGTGAGTCCTTTCTATTGTTTTGACTTCTCCATTTTTCCATTTGTTCCAGGCAGCAACGGATGCATTTGATGGAGGCTCAACAATATTTCCTCTCACATGATCCAACACTCCTTGATTCTCAAGGGTTAGATCAATAGACATCTTCCATCTATGATAATTAGCTTCTCACAGAGCTTGTCTTCAGCAGGAAAGAGTGTTGAGGACCCCATAGTTCTTTTAGGATAGCCTTGCCAATCTTCTCTTTGATGATGTTCTTGCTCTTGCTCGGGCTTTGTCTTCACCTCAGCTCTGATACCAGGTTAAGTTATGGTATGTTCTATGCTTATAACAATTTACTTCTTTTTCTTATTGTATTCCACAGATTAGCAATCACATATATATAAAGTAAAGTGCAGATAGAACATTAAACGATCGACAGAAAACAAGCCAAGACAAGAGACACAAGATATGGCGGCTAGCCAGGGAACCCTTTGATCAAATCTTCTTTTATATTCAATAATTCAGCAGAGAGAAATAGTACAATGAATCTGATTCATATCAGCAGTAGCAAACCCTAGATCAGCAGCATCAGCATTAGCGGCTTCATTATCAAACTAGGGCAGACGATATCTCACAAACCGACCGTGGGATTGACTTCATTCCACCACCAAAAATTGTGGCTTTTAGAGGAGGTTCAAATGAACCTACAGTTCATTTCAGCTGAGGAGATCTTCTAGGCCACGTAGGTCAATCTTTACTTCTGCAGTTGCAGCTTCAGTTTCAGCAGTTTCCGGCTTCAAACTAGGGCAGTCGATATCTTGCAAACCGTTTATCAGATTGACTTCATTCCACCACCAAAAGTTGCGGCTTTCAGAGGAGGTTCAGATGAACCTATAGCACAATTCCAAAGAGGATATCTTCTAGGCCACATAGGTCAATCTTTACTTCTGCAGTTGTAGCTTTAGTTTCAGCAGTTTCCGGTTTCAAACTAGGGCAGTCGATATCTTGCAAACCGTTTATCGGATTGACTTCATTCCACCACCAAAAGTTGCGGCTTTCAGAGGAGGTTCAGATGAACCTACAGCTCAATTTCAAAGAGGAGATCTTCTAGGCCTCGCAATTCAATATTTACTTCTGCAGTTGCAGCTTCAGTTTCAGCAGCTTCTGACTTCAAACTAGGGCAGTCGATATCTTGCAAACCGTTCATCGGATTGACTTCATTCCACCACCAAAAGTTGCGGCTTTTAGAGGAGGTTCAGATGAACCTATAGTGCAATTCCAAAGAGGAGATCTTCTAGGCCTCGCAAGTCAATCTTTACTTCTGCAGTTGCAGCTAATTTCAGCAGTTTCCGGCTTCAAACGTGTGAGAGAGAGAGACCCATTTCAGTGGAGTAGAGAAGAGACTCATATCTGTGCAGTAGAGAGAGAGAGATGTGATGATATGAGTGAGTCCAAATGAGGAAAAGTCCTCTTATATTTATACACAACGTTGGTGGGTGAATAGATGTGACTGTTGGGCT
>APFE031364595.1:384923-425295 GCA_000404065.3 Pinus taeda
CCAAGACAAGAGACACAAGATGTGGCGGCTAGCCAGGGACAAACACCACAATGTGTGGGGAAACCCTTTGATCAAATCTTCTTTTATCTTCAATAATTCAGCAAAGAGAAATAATACAATAAATTTGATTCATATCAGCAGTAGCAAACCCTAGATCAGCAGCGTCAGCATTAGCGGCTTCATTATCAAACTAGGGCAGACGATATCTCACAAACCAACCGTCAGATCGACTTGATTCCACCACCAAAAGTCGCGGCTTCTAGAGGAGGTTCAGATGAACCTACAACACAGTTCAGATGAGGAGATCTTCTAGGCCACGCAGGTCAATCTTTACTTCTGAGTTTCCGGCTTCAAACTAGGGCAATCGATATCTTGCAAACCGTTCGTCGGATTGACTTCATTCCACCACCAAAAGTTGCGGCTTTCAGAGGAGGTTCAGATGAACCTACAACGTAGTTCCAAAGAGGAGATCTTCTAGGCCGCATAGGTTAATCTTTACTTCTGCAGTTACAACTTCAGTTTCAACAGTTTCCGCTTCACATGTGTGAGAGAGAGAGACCCTTTTCTGCGTAGTAGAGAAGAGACTCATTTCTGCGCAGTAGAGAGAGAGATGTGATGAGATGAGTGAGTCCAAATGAGGAAAAGTCCTCTTATATTTATACACAGCGTTGGTGTTTGAATAGATGCGACTGTTGGGCTTCTGAGCCTACATGAGTTGTAGGTCGGCTTGATAATAATTCCTTAATCAAAATAAATTCATATCTCCATGAATACTTATCGGAATCGGATGATCTTTATATCAATCCTACACCTCTCGACGAGAGGAATCTAATAAAAATATTATCAGCCATGAATAAGATGATCCACATGAATTTTTTCCCTGGTTTCCAATTTTAACATAATAACATGACTATGTAACTCAACTATGTGAGTATGACCTTCCTATCACCAATGACTCATACATACATCAATCTCCCAACCAAGTGGGGATATGCCAAATTTGACTCATCTACCCAACCAAGTGGGGATATACCAAATGTTTATACATGACTGAAATACAACAATTATTACATCATCCTTCCCATGCATAGTGGGGGTATAAATTACCTCATATGACCAAAAAGGACTCATTAAAAGACTGTGACAGACACAGACATATGATTACATCATGGGTCTTTACATGACCTTTATAGCAAATGATATACATGACATTTATAACGAAGACCAAAGATCTAAAAAAGAACATGATAGTCATCAGCAACTATCATACACCATATATGATATGCACCATACGCATATGTCAGCAGCATCGGAACTAGCAACCTATATATGTCCATCATCAGTTCCCAAGATATGAAAATGTAAATATCATCAACCTGTGACAAAGTATGTCGCATATAGATATCAACTCATCCTCTTGATCTCATCAAGATCAACTTGCTCAGTTTCCTTAGTAGAAAAAGCCTTATCATAACCTTCCATGAATCAATTAGGCATATGTCATATCTCCAAGCAGTAACACAAAGTCATTCGCATCATATCATATGTATGTGAAAACACCATAGTCATCATCTATGATCATAACATCATCATCAAGAAATGCATGATATTTCCATAAGAGCCCTCAATATATCAACCATGTATCATCGCTAGGGAACATCCCACATCTTATAAGCATTAATCATGATAATCAACATATGTGAGTATCAAACCTATCATCATAAAGTAATAAAGCATCATGATTACGTGACTATGTAAGCCATGTCTTCGAATATCCATGTCTTCAAATACCTGTCTTCATGAGTCTTGCAATAACACCATTCTCTTGGCCAACCAACAATATTTATCAATATGCAACTTAAGTAATCATCCATGTATCCAGCATAATGTGTATCCATCAAAGAGATAGAAATATGTATCTAGCAAACCATGAGCTCATAGCCATTTGTCAAGATTTCTTGATACCATCAACAAAAACAATCCTCAACCATGTGAGAGCCAAGAACTATAGGAATCCTACATCATAACTGCACCATATGAACTTTATGCATCTTTGAAGGCATGATGATAGCAACATAAAAGAAATGAGTGGCTCATCATCAAATAATGAAGTTGTGTACTTAGGCTTTGTACTTCTCCTTGTCCTTATGAAGATCACCATGTAAGCAACATATATGCATCATCAAAAGTCATCCACAATCACCCATAAATATGATCTGAATAACAACTATGTAACCCCAAGCAATACAAGTATCATCATCATAGGCAACTCATAACTGCAACATAGCATGATGTTTCATTTAAACATTTTAACCACATAAGCATCATCACCATTGATAAGAATCATTAGGTACCAAATACTTCTAAACATAATGCCAACAATGCAATATTAGAAGCATAGCATATTCTCCTCCCGAACCTATGCCACCTGTTCACTGTCAAATCTGATCATATTAGTAAGAAATATCAAGGCATCATCATCAATCAAATATACATCAAGTCATCAACAACTTATGAGGATCAAAAGGACTTCTAAATAACATCCATAGACTGTTGTCATCAATCATCAAGACAAAAAAGATAATTGATAATTGTCTGAACCATATCAGATCATTTTTCTGAGTCTATCCCACTACTTCTTCATTAAACCTACATATACGCGACTGTGCAACTTCGAACTCGCGTATATACGCGACTTGTCTTCATGATTACTGCGTATGAGAATTAGAACACTGAAATTTCATACTCTCAGTTTCTCCTGAGTCTATTCTTTCTGTACACTGAGCTATGCCACATATTTCTAGTTGTACTTCCTTCTTCTTCCATACCTTGGAGTGTGATGATGTTTGCTCCTTTTGGTATGTTGGCCGAATTTTTCTCCTACATTCTTTTGCTATATGCCCAAACGTGTTACAAGCATAACATCTTATATGTTTCATATCCCCTCTATATAAGTTAATGGCTTTGTGACCAAACATATTGCAAGAAAAACAATATCCCTTAAACTTCCTGGAAGTTGATGATCTTTCTGTGTGATGGTTATTAGCTTGAATCATTTTACTTCTGCATCTGGATGCAACATCAAATCAACTCCAAATCAGAAAATTCAAAGTGTTCCAGAAACTAGACAGGAAGAGATTTCTAACAAGCCATCTTGGGCCTGATTTGGGTGAGTGGAAGGCCTCCAAAAGCTTCCCTAAAGCGGCGTTGCGCATCAGGCAGATTTTGTCAATTTTGCCTAAAACTCAAAATTGTGCACAGTTTCTTCAGTGGTTGACTTTTCTTCTTGTTTAGGTAAATGTATGCATGGTAAATGATGTATTTGATGTAAGTATATATGAAAATCACCTCATAGGGTAGATACATCAAGTTCCAAGTGGTTTTGAGCTGTAATGAATTGGTTCCCTAAGTTTTAGAGGCAAGCTGTTCCACTGCCTATTTTTGTGTTCCTAGTTCAGATATGGTTGAAACCACCCCTTTTCTCATGGATTCGACCCTGATAGCTAGCATGAGTGGTTTCCTTGCCTATATTATGTAATTTCTTAGTCATTTGTAAAGGTTGGACTTTGGTAGAAGTGGTTTATGTATTGTTTCTTCTTTGTAATGAGATTTCCTTATGTTTTATATGTATCCAAATCCAATTTTCTCTTCTAAAAACTAAATGAATCAAGGTGAATGGACAAAATACATTGTTGTGCTTTGTCTTGGGAATGCATTTGGTTTTCAATGTTTTCAACTGTTTGAAGAGGATTCATAGTTTCTTTATGCCCTCCTCAACTCCTCAGTTGTCTTAATTTACCATCTTAATCCATTTCTAGTACATAAACCCTTGTCTACCCCGCCCCACAGAACATGACTGTGTCCCTGAGTTGATTTCCCAAACCTATTCTGCCTTCTTCAATTGATCCAGCAACCAAAACCTAAAAATCAAACCAGAAACCCTGAGCTACTATACCTAGCCCAAAATATACATTAAATTCAGTCATCTCAAGCCCTAATTGCCAATATCCTAATTGAGATTGACAAGGAGAGAGCTCTCTCCTGACCTGGTAGGGCTAGCTACCAGGTTAAGCGTGGTTTGATGTTACCTTAGACCTACCTTCCTTCAGCCTGAGGTAGATCCGGGCCCTAACACCATCATCAAACACTCAGGTGCATTCTTAGTTCAAATTAAGCAAAGCATCAGAAACCCATAACATGCATATTTGCTTTTGATCTAACACTTCATAAGATATTCATTACTTCTACTCTTAGCCATTTGATCTTCTCCTCCTTATATAGTTTTTGGCCTTTCTCAATACCTCGGACCAAAACGCTTAGAACTGGTGGTATTCTTGGACGGGATCAAATAGTCATTACTCTGCTCAATATTGTGGGCTAATACCATGGTATTGACCCTTGGTATTATTTCACCTTAATTTCCTTAATTTTTCATTCCATGTGCACTTTTTCTTCTATGTGCATACATATACGCTCTTTTTGTACAATGAACCCGCGTGTGATGCTCTTTTTGTACTGTGAACCTGCGTATACAACTTAACATACCTGAAAATGTCCTTTTTCTTCAACTTCTTGATTTTGATATGTAGTCCTTTGTTCCTTCATCTATTCTTTTTTACCAATACTTTGTTCCCTCTGAATAGACATGTTATAATGCGATTTTCCATTGTACATTACTTCTGAACTGATTCCTTTGAACTGCCCTGCATTTTGTGACATCTGCAAACACAACAGCCACGCATTCTGTCACATCTGATATCTCTCTTGTAGATTCATCTAGTTACCATATACAAGTCAGTTGTTCTGCTACAAGTGGGTTGCCATCAAATACAACACATGCATCATAATGCCAACATAAAGTCCTTTGGAAAGGGTTGTAATTCTTCTCATAAGGTCTTCATTGAAGTAAATATCTATCCCTTGGATTGCATTAACAAGCTCATGTCCCTCAAGATTTTATAAATTCATGGAAAATTCGAGTGCCACTTCATCATCAAAGCCCCTAAGTTTTTCAAGGTATCGTAACCAATTTTAATTTTCAAAGAGGGAAACAACTCTAGGGTTCTAGTGAATCCTATTGGTATTAGTGGCTTCCCTTCTATTAAAACTACCCCTCATTATGTAGGTAGAGAAGAAATAGAATTGTCCTCTTAAAGGCTTCCCACAGTCAAGTTTTGGAGGCTAATTTTCAAACCACACTCAAAGGTTTTTCTTCTTATAACTCCTAGAAGCTCATTTGAACTTCATCAAATGGTTTTTTTCTTTGTGGTTGTGACAATTATGGAGAGAATTGTGTTATTGTGCTACTACAAGAAATAAGGTTCTTGGATGCAACACTTATGTGTCATTTTAATGGACGAAACTTCAATGTGTAGGAGCACAATTTTTACCAAAGGATCTTTCAACCATATATCTTCAACAAATTTGAAATTAAATATAAAAGAAATGGAAAACCTCTTCTTCCTATCACTCATTGTTTAGCCAATATAACTCAGAAAAAATACCTAGTTTGACACATAATAGAGTTTTATGTAGACTGTGTAATTCTTTTTGGAATATGATTGATAGGAAATCAAGATATTTTTTTTGCACTAACCTTTCAAGATATGCAGAGGGTTTAATTGATTTTCGAGGTAAATTTTGCAGCATTCTACACAGTCCTATAATAAACTCTATTGTAGTCATGTAGCACCCTATAATAGTCATGTAACAACTTGTGGTGATCTTGTAGCTGTTTGTGATAGTTTTGTAGTTCTTCATTATGGCATGCAATTAATTAAAGGAGAGATTAACCCATTTTTGTTTTTAAAATAACAGTGATTATGAGTGTGTAGTGTGGTTATAGGGTGGTATGGATGGGATCCAGTGTGTAATGCTAGTTGTCCCCTCTACCACTCCACTATTCAGCATGATTAGAGAACATACTCACCACCTCATCCTCCTCTAACCATTACATAATGAAAACAATGGCTAGGTTTTTTGAATGAGAAAAAGAGATAACTTGCTTGTCTTACTCACCTACCACACTTGGGGGGACTTAAACTATTATTTAGCTGTTGGCTGGTAGCTTATTTGTACCCATTTGTGCACAAAAAGGAAGTTTTCACTATGTTTAGGATGATTTTAGAGAGAGTTTGGGGCTCCATACCTTGTGTTTATCTTTTGGAAGCTTTTTGTTGATGAATTTTATGGTTGCAAGTGTTTTAGAGACTAGGTTGATGCTACTGGTTGTGTGCAGTTCATCCCATAGCACCCTACAAGGGATATTGTAGATGCTTGGGACTTCTTCACCAATCCTGGAGGTGGCTTCTGGAGCTATGGAGTTGTTGAAAAAAATGGGTCCCTTAGAGGATTCCTTTATGCTGGAAAAAGATGGGTGCTGCAAGGATTTTGCAGCTTGCTACAAGACTATGTAGTTCACTATAGCAGGCACAAAGGCCTTTCAAGCTCAATGAAAAATATTCTTAGTTGATGTTGATGAGAAGGATGAATGAAATGTGGATGGAGAAGGATTTTAAGTTGTACGTAATGAAAAAGTGAAGGAAATAGGATGCTACATGGTTAAATAGGGCTAACAAAGTGAGAGGAACACATTTGTGCAGCTTGGAAATGGAAAGGGTAATTATTAGGACCCTCTTGGTGCTCTCCTTTAGATAAGATAACTAAAAAACTTGGATTTGTATCATTTTCATAGACTAGTTTCTCTTGTAGCAGTTTTGGACTTTCCTGTAGAATTTTAGGAATGTTGTTAAAAATATATGGAATATGAGGAATATGAAATGGATGGTGTTGGAAATGATGTAAGGGAATGGAAAATGATACATGGATACCAATAAAGCCAAGATTGAGAAAAATTGTGTTGATGAATTGAAATATGTGTCAACATGTCCCCTTTATTTATAATTTTTGTAGTATGTTCATTTTGGATTACCTAGTTATTATTTCTTCTTCTATTTGAAGGCGAAAATGTTCCTACAAATAAATCAATGTGAAAGATTTTTAAAATTCAATAAGTTTTTACCTTTTTTATTTCTTCTTTTTTATGGGCTCAATGGCTTCCTCGTGGAGGTTTTCAGCTAGAGAACCTACTTCAGGTTCCTCAAAAGAGGTTTTCACCTACAACCTTATTATCTTTCTATTTTTTTTTTATGTTTTATCAAAGTCAATGATTGCCTCATGGAGTTTTTCATCCAATGATCTTGTCTCAAGTGTCTCAAAGGAGGTTTTCACTTGAGACTTTATTAATTTTCTTTTTTTTTTTCTTTCTTTCTATATAGGTCAGGAGATGGATGGATTGAGAGCATCAATGATGTCAATCATATTCAGCTCCTTACTTATTAAAACTGTAAATGCAGCCCTAGAAATTAGCTTCCTATAAACTTTTAGTCTATAACCACTCACAAACAATGGGATATGCTCCTCATCATTAGTTATAATCCTGAAAAAGCCATTCTCATAGCATTTTCCCACTAGGTAGGGTCCCAACCATCTAGTCATGAACTTTCCTTTAAATTCATTGAACCTAGATTCATATAAGAGATCCAATCACCCTCTTGGAAGGCTTTATTTTTAATGTGTCTATCATGCTATATTTTTCTTTGTATCTAGAATACCTCAGTATGCAACAATTCCTACATTATGTGCTCATCTAAGGAATTTAGTTGTTGTACCCTTTCAGTTTGTGCCTTGGTCAAATACATATGTAGTTGAGATGTCATCCCTAAAGTGTTGTATTCAAACTCAACTAGTGACAAAGACTTATTTCCATAAGCCAGCTCATAGGGAGTGAAATAAGAGGTGGTTTTCCAGGTGGTATTGTAGGCCCACGTGGCCTCAACTAGTCTTTCTTCCCAGTCTTTCGTGTTGCCACTAATTACCTCAGTAAGAGTGTTCTCTAAGGCTTTGTTGGTGACCTTTATTTAGGCATTTTCTTAGGGGCAGTAGGGAGTGGACTTCTGATGCAGAATGTGACGTTGCTTCATTATCCCTCAATCAGGCTGGAAGTAAATTAGGTGCCTTAATCTATCACTAACTCTCTTTGAAATCCAAACTTATAGAAAATTCTCTCCCTTAAGAACTTAGTTTCCTTTTCTCTATTGCTACCTTTATTATTTTTCCTTCAGCTTATTTAGATAAATAATCAGCGTTTACAATGATATACCTTTTTCGTCCATATGCGGGATCAATAGGACCAATGAAATCCATGCCCCATTTCTCAAATGGCTCAAAAGACACTTGAGGTTGAATGGGAATTTCATCCTTCCTTATAGGCTTCCCCATTCTCTTGAACACATCACATTGTGTAGTGTATCTACTGACATCCTTATGAAGAGTTGGCCAAAAGTATCCTACTTGCAAGATCTTGTAGGCTATACTTATTATATAAAAATGACCTCCATAAAGGTCCATCGTGACAAGATAATATTATATTATAGACTTCATCCTTCCTCACACATCTTCTTGAAACCTAATCAAGTCTTAACTTGAAGAGGCATCCAGCAATCCAAGTATAGGAGGCACGTTGTCTAATGATCTTGCTTTTCTCCCTTGGAGACAAGTGAGGAGGGAGTTTGCTAGTGACTAGGTGGTTGGAAATGATAGAAAACCATGAAGAAATATGTGAGATAGCAAAAAGATGCTCATTTAGAAGCTAGTCATTAGCCAACCCTTCATCTACAAAAAAGGATAATGCTGACAAGAAATCTACAACAACATTTTATTTTCCTAGTTTGTCAACAATGGTTAAATCAAATTGTCGTAAATGTAGTAGCCACCTTATTAACCTAACATTTACATATGGTTCATTCATCAAATATTTAATTTTTGCATGATCATTATGTATAAAGGCTTGGTAATCAATAATATAATATTTAACCTTATTCAAAGAATGTACAACAGTGAAAAAAAAATCAATTATAGTGTATTTAAATTCAACATTTGACATATTCTTACTAATGAAGTAGATTGCATAAGGAAGTCTACCCTCAAGTTGACTTAAAGTTGCTCCAATATCCCTATCAAATGCATTTGTGTGAATGTGAAAGGGTAAGGTCCAATTAGGACCTCTAATAACAAGTGTTATGATTAACTTTTCCTCTATGCACCCAAATGCTTTTTAGCATGGATATGTCCAACAAAACTCAACATATTTTGTCAACAAGGAAAATAAAGAAGAGAAAAAATTACTAAAATCCTTTGTAAACCTCCTATAGTATCTTGAAAGGCCTAAGAAACTTTTGACATCTCTTTGTTTTTTAGGTATAGGAAGTTGTTTAATGATTTCCAACTTACTAGGATCCACTTGAATCCCTTTTGAGGAGAGGAAATTTCCTAGAACAATTCCCTTAACCATTAAGACGAACATTTTTCACGGCTTAAGGAGAGCTTCATCGCCCCACATCATTGCAAGACCTTCCTGAGATTGGAAATAGCTTCTTGAAAGTGATTCTCATAGGGTGTGAAGTCATCCATATAAATTTCTATTGAATCATGTACAAGATCAGAAAAGATGTTAATCACAACCCTTTTGAAAGTCGCAGATGCATTACATAATCCAAATGGAAAGACCTTATAAGAAAAGTCCCCCAAGGACAAGTGAAAGCGGTCTTATCATGATCTTTAAGACTAATCTGGATCGATTTTACCCAGTAAACCCATCTAAGAAGGAAATTATATTTTTCTCAACAAGCACATCAAGGACTTGGTGAATGAAGGGAAAGGGAAAATGATCTTTCCTTATGGCTTCATTAAGTCCTATAGTCAACAAAAATTTTCCATTTTTCATTATTTTTGCAAAAAATAACCAAAAGAGATACCCATTTACTACTTGAAATTGGATAGATGAATCTTGCATCAAGTAATTCTTGCAATTCTTCTTTAACAAAGTCCTTTAAAGTAGGATTCATTCACCTTTGAGGTTGGTGAATGGGCTTATGATATTATTGTATGTATATGTTGGGTTGTGTTATATTCTTTCCATGACTACCCCCCTTATTGGGGGGTATGCAGGGGGGCAGTAGCCTCCCTACACTGGGTCCGTGACAACACCTCGAGAAATTTTTTTTGGACCCTATATTAGGTGGGCAGACCTACCTATGGTTTTGTGCATGGATTTCGCACATGGTTTTGGGCATGATGGTTTTCAGTCCATGGTATTTTGTAGATTTGTTCAAGGGAACTACATTTATGTTCTAATCCAGGGTTAATGGATTGAGGTTTGTAGATTCTTCAGCACGTATATATATGTATTGTAACATTGAAAGGAATATAATGAAATATCAATCTGGTAGTCCCGATTTTGGGATCCAAGGGAAAATCTTTGTGTATATTTGTTTTATGTTTTATGCTCTCACCATTGTTTTTTTTCTGTTTTTAGAATTTGTATGCAAGTAATTTATGTACGGGGTTAAAACCTACATTTGGTATCAGAGTTGTTTTGGATTCAAGGGGACGCCTTTGCTACTGAGGGGTTTTTTGCTCGGACCTGTGCTAGATCATGTTCAGTGGGAGATCTGCGGGATCGATTCTTGTGGTGGAAGAAGATGGCAAGCAGTGGAAAGATAGAGATCGAGAAATTTAATGGTAAGAGTTTTGAGTTGTGGAAACTCAAGATGGAGGATCTGTTGGTGGATAAAGATCAATGGATCACGATAGATCCAGGTACCGAAACCAATAGCAATGTCAGCTCAAGACTCGGTGAAGTTGGATAAGAAGGAAAAGGCAACAATACGATTGTGTGTCTCAGATTCAGTATTATTGAATGTATCAGGGGAAGCTTCGGCGAAGGATTTGTGTGACAAGTTAGGGACTTTGTATCAATCTAAGTCTCTGGTGAATAAATTGTTCCTATGGAAAAAGATGTATACCCTGAGGATGAAAGATGGAGACTCGGTGACAAAGCATCTGAAAGCATTTAATATTGTGGTAAGCCAGTTATTATATGTTGATATTAAAATTTTAGATGAAGATAAGTGCATCAGTTTTTTGTGTTCTCTATGAGATTCGAGGGATAGTATGGTTGTTGCAATGGGTAGCAATGCAACTACCTTGCAGTTTGATGAAATAGTCTCATCCTTGTTATCAGAAGAGATGAGACGGAAAAATATGGAGGGCTAGAATAGTGATCCCTTGTCTGCACGAGGACGGTCCCAGAACATAAACAAAAATAAGTCCTCAGGTGGGAGATCTAAATCTAGAGGGATATCTAAAGCTCCAGGAAAACTTGTAAAGGTGTGCTAGAAATGCAGAAAGGAAGGGAAATTCAAAAGGGACTGTAAATCTAAAGCTCCTGAGAAATGAAAGGGATCTAATGATTCTCCTTCTACAGAGGCGAAAACCACCTCATATGAAGGTAGGGATGTGTACTTGGCTTCTTCTTCAAGTACATATGTAGATCATGAGGCATGGTTGATTGACTCAGGTGCATTCTTTAACTTCACTCCCCATAGAGAGTGGTTCTGCGAGTATGAGAAATATGATGGTGGTGATATCTTCTCAGGGGGTGAGAGGAAGGCTAGAATCGTTGTTCGCGGAAAAGTCAAGTTGAAGTTGCAAGGTGGAAGTATTAGAACACTTTCGAGTGTTCTGCATATTCCTGCATTGGCCAGAAATATGATTTTTGTAAGCAAGCTAGATGATGCAGGTCTAAAAAATAGTGTTCGAGAAAGATACTTGCAAGACAGTTCGGGGAGCACTGGTATTGATGTGGGGAGTTGGGATTGGAACTTTGTACAAGATTCAAGGTAGAATTGTTATTGATGGGTGCAATGGTTCTGTGGTTCTTGAAAGTGGAGCATAAAATCTAGTGGCCTATTGCATCAAAGCCTTGGACATATTGGAGAGAAGGGCCTTTGAATACTTCATGGTAATGGTATGGTAGAAGGTATGTCTAATTTCTCTCTAGATTTTGATTATTGTGAAAATTGTGTATATGGGAAGCAGAATCGGGCGAGTTTCCCCTTTTGTGGTAAGAGGGTGAAACAGATATTAGAGCTTGTGCACAACGATGTGTTTGGACCTGTGTCACTTCCATCATTGGGTAATTCTATGTACTATGTACTATGTATCATTTATACATGACTTCTCAAGGAATACATTGATATATTTCCTCAATAAGAAATCTGAAGTCTTTGACAAGTTTAAAGAATTTAAGGCTCTAGTGGAAAAATAGACAAAAAATAAGATAAAGGTGTTGAGGACAAATAACGGTGGAGAGCTTTGTAAGAAGGAATTTGAAGAGTCATGTAAGAAGTGTGGTATAGCACAGTAGAAGACTACTCCATACACACCTGAGAAAAATGGAGTTGTAGAACGAAGGAACAAGACGTTGATGGAAAGGGCAAGAAGCATGCTTAGTGGGGTCGGGTTAGGACAGGAATTCTGGGCAGAGACGATGGAGACTGCATGTTACCTAGTCAACAAATCACCTTCATCAGCGTTGGAGGATAAGACTCCACAAGAGGTATGGACTGGCAAGAAACATTCTCTTTCACATTTGAGGGTATTTGGATGTGATACATATGTACATGTTCCAAAGGAGAAAAGAACAAAGTTTGATAGTAAATCTTAAAAGTGCATCTTTATTGGATATAAGGATGGTTTAAATGGTTATAAGCTTTGGAACCCAAAAACAAGGAAGGTTGTGTACAACCGAGATGTGGTGTTTAGAGAGGTGAAAGATGTTATTAAACATGATGTCCTACCAAAGGAACTTGAGAAGATAGTGTTTGAGCTAAAGGAGGAAGGATTAGACTCTACAAGAAAAGAGGAATAAGAAGATGAAGAGCCACAAACCCCAGCTGTGAGAAGTTCAGTTCAAGAAAGAATACATCCAGAAAGGCATAGTCCATCTACTTTCTATTCAAATTTTTCTTTATCTATTACTGACGATGATCCTAGAACTGTGAGGGAAGTAGTAGATTCAGAGGATGGCAAACTCTGGAAAGAGCCCATGGTTGATGAAATGGAATCTTTGCACAAAATTGAGACTTGGGATCTGGTGGAGTTGTCGGCTGGAAGGAAACCCATTGGCAAAAATGGGTGTTTAAGAAGAAGATGAGAAGGAAAGGTGGAGAAATACAAAGCTCGGTTGGTAGCAAAAGGTTATTCCCAGGTGCTGGGAATTGATTTTGGTGATATTTTTTCTCATGTTGCCAAGGTAGCTTCTATTAGATTACTTTTATTTGTTGTTGTTTCTTTTGATTTCGAGGTAGAACAGACGGATGTGAAGACAACATTTCTTCACGAGGATTTGGAAGAAGAGATCTACATGAAGCAACATGAAGGCTTTGTGGTGAAGGGTCATAAAGAACTAGTATGCAAGTTAAAAAAAGTCTTTGTATGGGTTAAATTAGCCACCAAGGATGTGGTATCAAAAATTTGATACATTTATACATGGACTTGGCTTCACTAGTAGCAAAGCACATCACTGTGTGTATTTTAAATTAATTGGTGATCGTGTTATTTATCTGGTCTTGTATGTGGATGATATGTTCCTGGTTGGAAATGACAAAGAAATAATCCAGGATTTGAAGACCCAATCATCCTCCAAATTCGACATGAAATATCTTAGTGTTGCAAACTATATTTTGGGCATGGAAATTAAACGAGATCGGGCAAAGAGTAAGCTTGGGTTAAACCAGAGGGAGTATGTTGAGACAATACTGCAGAGGTTTAATAAGCAGGATAGTAAACTAGTAAAGGTTCATATTCTTGTAGGTAAAATTTATATGTTGAATAGTGTCCCAAGACACAAGAAGAGGAAGAGGACATGTCCCGTGTTCCATATGCAAGTGAAATCGGTAGCATGATGTATGCAATGGTCTGTACTAGACCAGACATTTCACATGAAGTGGGAGTATTGGCCAGGTTTATGTCAAAACCATGGAAGGAGCATTGGACAACAGTGAAGCGGGTTTTCAGGTATTTGCGTGGCACTAGTGATTATGGTTTGTGTTACCAAGGAAGACCAGGATTGGATAGATTTTTGGATATTCGTAGCTTTTTTAATGCAAACTGAGCTGGAGATCTGGATCAGAGAAGATCTGCAAGTGGGTATGTGTTTAACCTATTTGGAGGTGCAGTCGATTGGATGAGTAAGAGATAGTCTGTAGTGGCACTTTCAACTAGAGAGACAGAATACATGGCAGCCACTCATGCAATCAAGGAAGCAGTTTGGCTGCAGAGATTATGTTCAAGTATGGGGTTAGTATAGTGAGCTATAAGGATAGGGTGTGGCATCCAAAGTGTAATTTTCTTGGCAAAGAAGCATGCCTATCATTCAAAGACA
This sequence comes from Pinus taeda, assembly GCA_000404065.3. Classification (NCBI taxonomy): domain Eukaryota; kingdom Viridiplantae; phylum Streptophyta; class Pinopsida; order Pinales; family Pinaceae; genus Pinus; species Pinus taeda. Next base: position 399,211 of record APFE031364595.1, read on the forward strand.
AAAAAAATTGATGTTCAATATCACTTTGTGATGGATATGGTTGAGGACAAAAAGGTGTTGCTAGTAAAGGTGGACACTTTGAAGAATATTGTAGATGCATTGAAATAGTCTGTGAGCACTGAGAAGTTCTATGGGTGTAGAGAAATAATGGGCGTTGCATGGCTGGATCAATGACTAAGCTCTCGTGTGGCCGAAAATAACAAGTGGAAGAATGTTGGGTTGTGTTATATTCTTTCCACAACTACCCCACGCATGGTAGGGTCACAGGGGAGGTGGTATCTCCCCCTGTATGTTTTGCGGGGCATTGCCAGGGGGTATGCAGGGGGTTTAGGGCAGCGTCTTGTAAAAAAAAATTTGGACCCTATATTAGGTGGGCGGACCTACCTATGGTTTTGTGCATGGTTTTGGGCATGATGGTTTTTAGTCCATGGTATTTTGTAGATCTGGTCAAGGGAACTACGGTTATGTTCTAATCCAGGGTTAATGGATTGGGGTTTATGGATGCTTCGACATGTATATATATGTATTGTAACATTGAAAGGAATATAATGAAATATCAATCTAGTAGTCTCGGATTTGGGATCCAGGGGAAAATATTTGTGTATATATGTTTTATGTTTTATGCTCTCGCCATTGTTTATTTCCTATTTTTAGAATTTGTATGCAAGTAATTTTTGTACGGGGTTAAAACCTACAATATATGTGATGGGTGCATATAGATGGATGTGTACCTTCCATATCCTTGTAATCCCATGCAAATGCATTATTGTGTTGCCTCAAGGCAATGAGCAGTGATCTTCTTGATCAACTGAAAGTGAGGAGCTGAATTTTAATAGTTTGGAGGGGATGATTTCCACCATTTTTATGTTGTTCTGACCGAAATAAGTAGTCAATAATTCCCCCCACAAATTGTTCTTAGAACAACTAGGCTATCATAGGGATAACTCCTCTTTTAGCCCATCAAATTTCATAATAGAAAGATACTGATTTTGCATCAAATTGTCAATTAAGTCACCTTCATCAACCTAGTTATTATTGAGGGCTATTTATATGGTACATATAGGATAGTGTGATGAGAGTTCAGAATCTTCTTATTATTCTTCTACTGCCCATGTAGGAAAATCAACTTCAATAAGAGGTTGAGTTGGGGGCTATAGTACAAGATTTTTTCGGGACAGCCCATTAGTAAATGGCATGTTTCCAAACATACAACTAATATATGCATCAACAATAGCTAAATAAGATCACCCTAGAATGAGTGGATAACCATCTAACTTGGTCTTAGGCTAGAGGACAAGGAATTTTTTAGGATATTCCCAAGAGCCTATGGAGACAATTACATCTTCAATTATGCCTTCTAGCTCTATTATGGATTTGTCAGCAAGCTACAATAGAGTAGTGGTCTTTCTCAAGGACTCTTGGAGGTTAAGTTTAAACATAGTTTCCATGGTCATGACATTAATTTCAACTCCCAGATAAATGAGAGTGTTTGGAATCACAATAGTGTTTATATGTGCATCTACCACTGGGATTCCAGGATCTAAAGACTTAGGGATTATTATGCTCCCAAGCATAAGATCATCCAGCTACCCAATAACATTAATGGTAGGGTTGTCCCTTCTCTTCCTTATAGGCCTTATAAGACATTATTTTTTGATGAAATTATTATAAATGGGAACATCCATGATAGCTCAAAGGAGAGGTATTTTTACACACATTTTTTTTAGTTCTCCCAGAAGTTCATCTTCTTTTGGGGTGTATGTCTTTTGAGTTGCCAACCTTTCGAGATATGGAGGTTTTTCGAGAACTATATGTGGCACAAGAACCTCCTTCTCTTTCTTAGGATATTCATTGGGAGAAGTAGATGGAAATTTGGAAGAACCTTCCCTAACCTAAGGTTAATCTCTTGGTTCTATACATAATATGGTTGATAAGCAATCTCTCCATTGTAAATAGGTCAAGTCTACTTGTTATTAGGATTGGGATTGGTTGAGTAGACATTTGGGGTTGCTTTGGAGGAACACTCTAGGGTACTTGTTGTTGCTGAGGAGGAGGCATCAAAGCAGGTGGTTGGGCCACCTAAGGCCTCCATCCTTGTGATGGATTACCCCATTGAGGAGGCTAGTTGAATATGGCTAGAAGGGAGGAACAACTAGTGAGGAGGAACAAGAAGTTCATGAGAATATGGCCAAGGAGTGTAAATGGACCATGGTGAAGGATTAGGGGGTACTAAGGCTTATATTGAGCATTGTAATTATTATTGAAATGAGAAACAAAATTTGTACCTTCTTGAAATTGTCTTGGGGCTTGAGGTCTCTTTTGATTGATGAAGCATGGTTGCTCCATGCCCCCTTCTATTCCTCAACTACCATCAAACTTGGTAGATATGGAAATTGTCAATAGAATTATTTTCTTCACATAAAGAACAAATTTCTATAACATTTAAAGGACATTCATTCCTAGGGTGTCTCTTTGTGTAGTGGGACAAAACATAGCCAATTTTTTTTCTGCTTCTTCTTACTTTTTTTGTAACGACCAAGAATCAAAACATACAATTAATTACATCAATCTATGATGTTAATAATAACACAAAATATTCAACTAATTAGCATATAATTTATGAAAACATGTGAAGATAAGACTTACCTATAAAGCAACAATATACATTACTGGTGATTTCGAAGTTATAATGCTATTGAGATCATGTTGACCGCAACAAAGTTAGAGGGACAACTCTCCACCCAACCATAGGCTCAGCTACACAAATTTGTTCTACAACTAGCCATGCCTGAGTCCTCAATCAACTACTACTGCCAGCGACTCCTTTGTCTCTCAACATTCTCACCTTGGAAGAATGAATGCTTCTCATCTCCCTTTTTAGCCATTAAATAGAACAAATTGTTCCAAAAATGGAAACGGGATTGGGAAGGGGATCCCCATGCACACAATCTATGTGTGATCATAACCTTTGTTTTTTTTGTCTTAAGTTTTCCTTAACTCAGCATTTTTCTTAATTTAACTCTTGCTTATTTATTCTTTTTACTTTTTGTTAACTTTGCTTATTCTTATAATTTATTTTTATATGTTTATTTGAAACTTCAGTTTATTGTTTATCACTTTATATATTTATTAGTATTATGTTTTCGTTATTATTTATTATTTTATTTACTTACTATTATTATATTTTCTTTATTATTTATTGTTTTATCTATTTATATTATTATTATTTGTTGATTTATTAATACGAGGCATTACCTTTTCTTAATTTGCAAAGTATCCAATTGTATGGCAAACATGTGTAATATTTATGTTTTCATATCTTCTAACATTGCTCCTATTTCTTTTTTAATGAGCATAGAGGAAGAAGGCCTTACCAAGCAATTTCCCATTCTACCTTTTTTCCTAGTGGCTCTAGAATGATTTTTAAAAACTTGCTTACTCTCATCATAGATGAGTTGGTAGATATCTCCATTAGCCAATAAGTTGAGAGTTTCCATGAGATCTTATTTGACTCCTCTCAATAGTACAAGCTTTAACGAGTCTAGTCCCAAAGTAAAATTGTGTGCCCTTATGTAACTTAGTTGGAACCTTTCCTCATAGTCCTCTAAGGACTCATTTTCCCCATGAGCCATTTTAAAATTTTCATCTCTAGTGTCCCTTGCTCTACAATAATCTCAACATTTATTGTTAAAATCTTATTGCATTTGGTCCCAAGTGATGATATTATTACCTTCAAGATTTTTGAACCACCAGAGAGTTGCATCCTTTAAGGTGGAAGGAAAAATATTGAGATTTTGCTCATTTGTGGTGTAGTCATAAGTTCTACACACAACAACAAACTCGAACATAAAGGGGTTAGGATCCTCTGTGATTAGGCCATGGAAATTTGGAAATACATATGGGTTAATATTTTTCATTTTTGTTTCTCCATATGTCTCTCTAATGGGGAATACAAACACTTCAGACTATCTTTCTTCAGCCATAATAGTAGTAGGGGTTGAAGGAATTTATCCCTCTACAAGCACCTCAGAGATGCTTGTTTTCTTACTAAAAAAGGCCACAAATGTCTTTGTGGACATGGCAAAAGGCTAACAATCAATTAAAAAGGGTTGGATGCTAGTAGAAGTGGGGTTTTAGAGGAAATTTTCCTGATTTGTCCCTATGTCTACAAGGTATACAAGAAAAATTCCGAAATATATATATATTTTTTTAAATATTGGAAAGGATGCTAATATTTTTCTATTTTTCTTTTTGAAGAAGACAAAATAAAGAAAGAGGTAGTTGATACCTTGAAACTGCCATGACAATGGCGCCAAAAAGTCATGTCCCTCAATATTGCAACAATAATGTTGCAACTCCAAGAATATCATCTTTAATTATTAACTCAGAAATTGTGTAAATTTTAGAGGGGTCGACACTATATGTGCAAGAAACATTATCTCTTTCCTTTTCCAGTCCTCATGCATGTGAGAGATGTTATAATGTAGATTCAATGAACATAAATCCAGTCAAGTTTCCAAGATAACCATGCTAAATGAAAGTGAAATTGCAGAAATGAAATGGCACACACCTATGCTAATTGCGAGAAATGGAAAACAATCTTTGCTTGAAAATAAAAGATTTGGAAAGTAAACCTAAAATTTATGTTCTAGAAGTTAAAAACAACACTCATAAAACATACAGTAAAAGCATCTAAAGGAAACTTTAATAGATCTCTACTCTTCCAAACTTCATCTTAATCATCCCAAACATGTTCTAATATGATAAGGAAACTAAATCAAGAGTTTATTGATAAATTAGATGAGGAAAATGGGTTGTTTGTTGGTTGCTACAAGATTCCCTATTTTTCTACACGAAAAACCAGCAAGTCAAAAAAACTGCTAAAATGAAAATCTGAGATGAGAGAAGGGGGTAGGAAAGATGAGAAATGATATTTTTTAGCTAGTAAAATAATAGAACTAAGTCTAAGCTTCAGCACTATGAAACCAAGTTTTTTTCACCCTCTATAACCATAATCTTGGTTGCACAGTAAAATAGAAAATTGCAGAAATCGTAACAACAAATGAAATGAAATGGACAGAGACTTCAAAATTTAGTGATAAGTAATATGAGTGATCCAAGATGTTGACAGATTCTATAAATGACCTGCAAAGAAAATTAGCTCATAAAACTACCTACTTAATCAAGCATAAAGCTATCAAACGGTAATTTCCGTAAATGATTATTCAAGAGCTAAACAAAGCAAATGCAAAGCATGAAAATGAAAGTAACATAAATAGAAGAGGGTTATGAAGCTCCTGGTGTGGCCCAACCCAAGGATGCTTAAATTCGTTGAGGAGGAACCTAGCTAGAAACTGAAATGAGGAACTACTTCCATTAACTTAGAATTTTTCTTACATTAGGAATTACCATGCTACAAAATTTCTTCAAAATTTTCCAAAGCCTAAGCTTCTTTCTGATCTATTCTTTTCTCATTTCCTATCCTCAAGGTACAACTTGATTCTCCTATTTATATATCAGGCGGGGGAGAATTCTCCTTGAGAGGAGGGTTGTACTTCCCCTAAAAACAAGGGATCTTTCCCTAGATATAACTCGCAATAGCACGAGGAGGCATTAGATGCCCTAAGGTAGCAGAGTTTGAGTATTCCTGCAGCAGGGAGAAAGTCCCTAGAATCTCCCTGATGTTGGATTATTCATAATCGACTCATAATCTTTATAAATCCTGCATAATAAACATATTAAGGAATATAAAGCATGAAAACTACATTGAATCCTCTAGGAACTCATTAAGCTAGGAAAATATACCATTAAGTGCAAAAGTGAGGTCAAAACATTGTTTTTGTGCTTAAAAGTAGACTAACAAGCCTTATGATTTACCTATTTTAGAGCCCCTTCAAATTTGTATATAGAAATTCATGAATTTAGTATGTATTTATATTGTATGATTTTTAAGGAATCCTAAGTTATTACACATATGATATTTTTTAAGTTATTAAACTTAACAAGTTATGCTTAATGTCAAAAAGCGACTTCCTCATCATATGGATTTTCAAATTAAGTCTACTTATCGAAAGATTAACATTTTTCGAACAGTTGTAGATGAGGGAGCTTCCACATCTGTAATGTCGATGTCATGTTGGAAAGCCATTGGATCGCCTTCGGCTATTCCTTCACCTACTCTCCTGATAGCATTTGACGGGCATTCTCATAGGCCGCATGGGATTATCCCGGCCTTTCCTATATGTGTTGGGGGAAGGTCATTAATATCGAAGTAGAATTCATTGATGCTAACCTAGATTACAATCTCCTCTTAGGATGAAACTGGATCTACAAAATGGATGTCGTTCTTTCGACTCTGTTTTGTGTCATTTGCTTTCCTTATGAGGGGAAAATTGTTAAGGTTGATCAATTGGATTATTCTCTAGTTGATCCTCGAGAAACTTCGGATTCTACTGTTCCTTTAGTGGATAACCCCCGTTCGCCTATAAATAATTTAGGAGTTGGGATATATTCCTCATTGATGGGTACATTTGATTTCCCTCTCCTATTGCTAGAATTAATGTCATTTCATCATCCAAAGAGTCTGCATGGAAAGAGTTCCTCCGAACTCATTATTTTTCAGACCCTTGGACCTTGCCTTCGCCTACAACCACATTAGATGAAGGACAAGTTGGTGGAATGGCATTTCCTATGTCTGCAGTAGAGCTTAGCTATCAATTCATCGCTAACTCTGTAGACAACCATTCTACTTCTTTCTCTGAGGAGGAGTTAGACGGTGATGTGGCCCCAGCTTGGACCCTTGACTCTACTTCTGTTATGGATTGCTTAGATACAGTTTTACCATTTGAGGAAGCAATCTTAGAAGCAACGATGGGTGTAGATCGACCTTGGGAAGACTTACACCATCGTTCATATTTTCTTCCCCCATTGCGAGAAGTTGAATCTAGGTTTTCCGAGCTGTTTACTAGTGATGTTTGTAAGGTATCCAATCCTTTGGCTCCAACACACATTCGTGTCGAAGGTAATATGTCGGTGATTTCAAAAATGATACCTATAAACATCTCTAGGAACCCTAAAGTGATAGAAAATGTCTTCATCGGAGCCGAGTGTTCCCCTGAAGAGATTCAAATTTACACCAACCTCTTTAAAGAGTTTCAGGATGTATTTGCTTGGTCTTATGAGGAAATGCATGGTATTGATCCATCCATTGTTCAGCATGAGATCAAGACGTATGAAAACACTAAGCCGATTTGTCAGAAGCTTCGGCCGGTCAATCCTAGGAAAGCAACAGCTATTAAAGCTGAAGTAGAAAAGCTGCTCAAGGCAGGTTTCATATACCCCGTTCCTCTCACGGATTGGGTTTCTAATCCAGTCCCGGTTGATAAAAAACAAGGAATGATCCGTGTATGCATTGACTTTAGGGACTTGAACAAAGCTTGTCCAAAAGATAACTACCCCATGCTGTTTATTGATCAGATAATTGATGAATGTGCGGGTAACGAGATTTTTTCCTTCATGGATGGATTCTCCGGTTATAATCAGATATCTATCCATCCAGAAGACCAGCATAAGATAACTTTCATATGTCCCTGGGGTACCTTTACGTACAAAAAGATGCCTTTTGGTCTTAAAAATGCTAGAGCGACATTTCAGTGGGCCATGTCATATGCTTTCCACGACATCAAGCATGTCATCGAAGCATACTTAGATGATTTAGCTGCTCGTTCTCGAAAGAAATTCGATCATCTTGGTCATCTTTGGTTGGTTTTCGAACGATGTTAATTTTACAAGATCCGGTTGAATCCCAATAAGTGCGTTTTCACAGTTACATCTGGTCGGTTATTAGGGTTCATTGTGTCAACTGAAGGGATTCGAGTTGATTCCTTCAAGGTAGAGGCAATAATCCAGTTCCCTCCCTCGTCCTCTATTCGGCAAATTCAAAGTCTTCAGGGGAAGGCTAATTTCGTAAGAAGGTTTATAGTGAATTATGCCAAGAACACTAAAGGGTTTATGCATTTGCTGTGAAAAGGAGTTCCATTTGTATGGGATGACTTTTCCCAATGGTCGTTTGATGCCTTGAAAAAGGCATTAGTCTCTGCCCTGCTTTTGAGTCCACCGAATTATGGTAGGGATTTCCTTTTATATCTCGCAGCTGCAGAATCAACCATTGGTATGGTTCTTTTTCAGGAAGATGATGCTCTTATTGAGCATGTGATTTATTACTTGAGCCGAGGCTTGGTAGGTCCTGAACTTCGCTATTCTCCTATTGAGAAGTTAGCCTTGGCATCTATCCATGTTGTCCAGCAGCTCCGCCATTATATCTTGCTATGCAAAACTTTTGTCTTAGCGAAAGTCAATCCGTTCCAATTTGTCCTCAGTAGGCGAGTGATTGGGGGCAAATACAATCGATGGATCGTCATTTTACAAGAATTCGATCTCGAGTTCTTGTCCACCAAGTCTAAGAAATATTTGGTTTTCGTGGAATTAATTTCCAAGCTACCTTGTGGAGAGGATATTGTTTATGAGGAAAGTTTTCCCAACAAACATTTATTCCTTATCTCTTCACAAGACCCCTGGTATGGAGATATAATTGTCTATCTCCAGACTTTGAAGTTTCCCTCTACTTTCTCTAAGGATGAACATCGAAAATTACGTCACCTGGCTAAGAACTATGTGATCATTGGTGATACATTATATTTTCGAGGGGTTGATTCGGTCCTTAGGCGTTGTTTAACCTTAGAGGAAGCAGAGTTTGTGCTTAATGATTGCCACAGTGGAGCTTGTGGCGGTCATCTTTCAGGGCTTGCTACAGCCCAGCACATCCTCTGTGCCGTCTACTTTTAGCCTTCGCTCTTCAAAGATTATGTTGAAGCGGTCAAACGTTGCCACCCTTGTCAAGTCTATACTCAGAAGATGTGCGTGCATCTAGCTCCTCTTTTCCCTGTTGTCATTGTTGGTCCTTTTACTAAGAGGGGTATTGATTTTACTACTTGTAATCTGCCTTCAGCAACAAATCACAAGTACATTATAGTGGCCGTGGACTACTTCACGAAGTGGGCTGAGGCCATGCCCACTTATAAAAATGATAGTGAAACAGCGGCATTGTTCCTCTTCAGTCAGATTGTCTCAAGGTTTGGTATCACGAGAGAGATTGTCACTGACCATGGCAGTCATTTCTAGAATCAACTAATGTCTAAATTAACTCTTAAATTTGGTTTCCAGTAGGAGCATTCCTCTTCGTATTATCCTCAGGCCAATGGACAGGTCAAGGCTGTGAACAAAACCCTTAAGATGATCCTGCAAAGGACGATCAATAAAAACCGGTCCAATTGGCATCTTATGTTGTCCGGCTCTTTGGGCATACCGAACCTCAGTAAATACTACGACAGGTTTTACACCTTTTCAGTTAGTTTACGAGCTGGAATCTATCTTTCCTGTTGAATGTGAAATTCCATCTCTTAAGCTAGTTGTTGAGCTCCTTCCAGAGACCTCTAGTCTCAAAGAGCACCTCCTTCATTTGGAACATCTTGATGAGCAGCGTTGAGATGCTGCCACAATTAATGAGGCTCATAAGAAAAGGGTTAAAACTCAGTACGATAAAGTTGTCCATCCTCGAGTCTTTTCTTAAGGTGACCTTGTCTTGGTCTATGACCAAGATAAGGACACCTTAGGGGCAGGCAAGTACAAGCCTATGTGGTACGGTCCATTTATAATTAAACAACTTTTAGAAAAATGGGCGTATGAGTTAGTCGATTTTGAAGGGAAAAAGTTGGCAAAGCCCTGAAATGGGCTCTACCTCAAGAAGTACTTTGCTTAAGTAGCAGTTAGGCAATGGCTTCTTTGTATATTTTGTATTTTTTTACATATCTCATAGGGAGTTTTTGATATCAACACTTTTTGATCTGCTGTGGCAAGTGTTGATGGATGACTTGGTCTATTTTGGATTCGCCGATGGTGCTAGTCGGCACACTCAGAACCTTGCTTCCGCAGCTTGGGTGATCTACTATCCAACTGTTCAGTTGATGGTGTCAAGGGGAGTATGCATTGGTCCTGCATCAAATAATATGGCTGACTATACTACTGTTATTAATCTACTATCTGAAGCTATTTCTTTTGGAATTGATTCGTTAGTAGTATATCTTGATTCACAGCTGGTAGTGTCTCAATTGAATAACATTTATCGGGTTAGGGATCCATGTTTATATCGCCAATATTTAAGAGTGAGGTTGTTGCAAAAATTATTTGTTTATATTACTTATTTTCACATTCCAAGATCTCATAATTGGTTAGCTGATTCTATTTTGAATCAGGCTGTAGATTGGCACATCATTCATTCATCGACATAAAATCAAACATCAAAAATTCAAATATGTATATATATATATATATATATCATAAAACATCCCGAGTGTACATAAGTGTGTCCAAAATAATATACAAAAATTGGGACTCAAATGCCCATAATCATGTCAAGGCTATCTATGACCCGGCTCAGGATGAGCAGCCATGTATGTGACTACAGCATTAGCCACATGCCTAAGAGTCTGAACCCAATCCCGTGGTACTCCAACCACGTGATGCTGCATATCCTCAGGGAGATCCTCTTTCGCCACCATCGGTACTCGGTGAGTCAATCTCACCAAGTTTTGTTGAACTGCATATAGGACCCGCTCTGTATCGGCAGCAACCTCTTCGGCACCTCTGCCACAACATCCATGCCATGGGAATCCATCTGGTCATACTGGCCCAATATCTGGAATATGATCATTACATTAGTCATTTGAATCCCATCAAAAATATTGTTAAGTTCATTTTCATATTTGAAAAATCATAAAATCATAAAATCAAAAATATTTGTTACCTATATCTCCGCATGTCGTGCCTGGTGGTGATGCCAAATCAGGATCTCCCCTGAAGTCCATGTCGGCATAACGGTAATCATCCACTGCGATGATTTGTTGCTCCCACCAGGAGAAGAAATCATCGTCGAATGTTGTCTGCGGTACGTCCCCAACTCTTAGACATTTCATCAAATCGACCCACCTGCCCATCCATGGATCTTGTGGGCTACTAATCGGAATTGGTACTCTAGGGCATAGTGCTGTGACCTTCTCGAAAAAGAAGGAGCACAAAATAGTCCCATACCCAAAGTTTTTGGTCTGGCCCTTTTTGATAGATGACAGCTGGCTCTTCAAGTTGGTGAGAAGAGGAGTACACCAATCAACTACTGTGGTGAGACAGTCTACAGCCAAGCTCATGGCAAGTCGTGAAGCCTGGTGTAAGGAGGCTGATCCATTCACTTTGTCTATAGTGAAATGAATGATCCTCAATGACAAACTCTCTATGTGCTTGATTGGAATTTGGCTTCCAATCTTTTATGGATGTCCTAGGCAGTATATATGCACATAGTCCTCGATAGATAGGCTACCTCGTGATCGGCTCGTATAATGTACTACCTCTCCCCTCTGAGAAAGGCCTATGATGAAATAGATACCCTCAATCTCTATCCTCAGTGGCATCTGATCAATCATGAATGAATCGTCCTCGATACTCTAGTAATGAATAAGCATTTCGAGTAAGCGAGTATTTCCCTTCATATTTGGCATTTTGAAAAATTTTAGCAAACTGCATCCTCTTAAGGCATCCAAGGCTTGTTGATCGTTCATAACCTCATCATCAAAAGTGGCATGCTCCCTTTCCCTCCAGGTGATTGTCATCCTGAAGAAAAACCAAGTTTGGACCGTTAGTTTTTTGTTTTGAAATTAAAAAGGCATATACGCGCCGGGTCTATTTTATACACAGTCACGTCTAGGGCCTGCGTATACGCAAGTTGCATATAGTCAACCTGTGTTTACGCCACGAAAAAAATTTTTGACATAAATTCAATAGTGAAAATTTAATTAAAATTCTTAAAAACAATCACAAATTGATGCAAGATAAATTTGGGGGTTACCTGGTGGTTTTGACAAAATTTGAACGGTCGGATTCGACAAAAGGCAAGCTTGCTTCTTTTTCTCCACTCCTTGTGCTCTCAACTCAAACGGTAACAATGGTGAGTCAAAAAAAGTCATTTTATAGACTTTGAAATGTCAAAAAAATTCAAATTTTTATTTTTTCCCTCTCATGTATCTTTTAACTTGGGAGCTCGAATTGTCGAGGATAGGTTGTTTTTCAGGACTTTTTGGACACTTCTTCGAATATTTCAAGTTGGTTCCATGACTGCTGACCCATCATGGCAAGTATCATTTACTTACTAGCATAGGTTAGGGAAGCCATTCTTCCGTTGCATTTTGCATAACTAGCCTCCATCTACCGATATACTTGCCATAGGGTCGATCCCATTGTGTCATTGTTAGTAAACCAACTTCACTCGCCGACTTTTTAAACTTTGACACGATGGTAGAGCCATCCTTTTCATGGGCATCGTAGTTAGCACCTCACTGACATTTGTTGTCCATGCTGCTTCGTTTGAGTAGGCTCGGGAATCCTCTGTAGTCTCGTCATGACTTATGCGCTGAAGACTCATCCCTCTTTGCTTCTTCACTTTGTTCTGGTCGTATACCCTAGAGGCTCCTTCGTGTTGAGTTGTACTACTGCATTACATATTGACTATTTTCACCCTTTGGCCTTTAGTGGGCTTCACTTGGACTCGTGTTTAAGCCAACTTTTGACCATGACGTCTGCAAAATCAAACTTACATCCCCTTGACTTTTGCAACTTGACACCCAATGACCCGTGGAAGGAACATACTTTTGAGTGTCTTTGACCAGTTTTTGCCTCCCTGCATTGAGCATAGGATTGTTCCAATCCCAGGAACTAGATCATCTCCTTCACCAACACTCGTTCTTTCCGTTGTACTATAGCATTCTTTTATTCTTTTCCCAGCTTAAAGAAAAAGACAAAAAAAATTACATATTCCAAAAAAGTAGGAACAAGACAATATTTCCATTTATTGTTGGTAGCTAGAGTTAGTGGTGTCGCCCTTGAACAAAGAACTAAAAATAAAGTCTCCTCTGTTTAGGGGGGATCTAGTTTGGCTTAGGTATGCCTTAACCTTGTTATTGAGTCAGTCCTCCTCCGATTGGTTATCTCTTCCAATCATATGGAGAGTTCGTTCATGCCTCCTGTGTGGCGAACTTATACAAAGTTATCATACGCTGCCACAAAGTCGTCATTTGAGTCATGCTTTTGTTCAAGGGAAGTAAGCTTGAGTCAACCTCTCTGTGGTATCTCTTGACTCATTTTTCAATCGGCCATCCCTGGTTGTCAGTGTCTTGTCTATCATCACATCAGTTATATTTGTCCTTTACTCGTGCCAGTTTGAGAAGGTCTCCATTGACTTCTTGCTCGCGGGTCTTGTCCTGATCGACGGATGACATCTTGCTCTGAGGACAAGCCTAGAGCCGCACCCTGGCCCTATTTTCAATATTGGTAGGTCACCTTGTGCTCAGCATCGATCAGTATCATGGGTCTTTGACTGAGTGCTTTCCCCTGTGTTCGACGTCAGCTTACAATATCACACATTGGGATTCATGCAGTACCTTGGTTTCCATTTGACCCTATTGGTGGATACCTCGCCTCTGTGTCATATTTCATTATTGGTTGGCTCAGAATCTTGTGTATGCCGAAAACGTGCTTCGGTTGGGTTACTACATCTTTTTCGTCTGATTCCTTCCACATTATTGGCCTGCAAGTTACACTCGTGCTAGATTGATGAAGGATGCCTTAATGCCTTCCTTCTAGTGGATCTTTCCCCATCGACTACGACTCATTGCTCTGGGGCAAAGGTCTAGAGTCCATTCGGAAGTACCTTGGGGTTTGCAGTCATTAGTGGCAGATCCTTCACTATCGACAGTGGGAAACCATCATTGTCTCCTAATCGATAGATGCTTCAAGGTGTTCGACTATAGCTCATTTATTCGCACTTGTTAGATTGTGCTGGGGTACCTTGACTCTCATTATCATCATCGATGAGTAGTCTCACGTTTGTTAACGGTATGCATCAATGACCGGTAATCAAACGATTTCTCATATGGTCGACTTCAGCTCATTCATTCCCATTGTGTAGAAATGTACCACGGTGGTTGGTGAAGACCTCGAGTTGCATCAGCGTTCATTGGTTCACTTGACAGTTGCTCCTGTTGCTGCTAGTTGATACCATTCCACCTTATATGTTGCAATCACTCACGGTGACATTCTATATGCTGGCACCCGAGTTTGCAGTGTAATACCATCTTATTCCATCATGTTCATTTGGTGCTATTGGGATCAGTCTTTGATATGAGTGATCATCTTCATCCTTCAGCATCATTGACATTCTTATATGTGATATACAGACATGTACTTATTCGATCGTGATCAGATGATCCATTATGTATTTCCAGTCTTTTATACTTGTATACTTAGTGGATTCGCTTGTACTTGATATGTGGACATGCTTTACTTTCTCTAAGCATGGGTATGCCCCCCTCAGACAATGTTTCTTTCTGATCTCCTTTTGTGGCTTGGCAGGCTGAAATCTGGTGAAGTTCTTCTCAGGTTTTGACAGGTTTCCTTTCCATGTACTTAATACATTTCGGCCATCATGTAGCCCTTCTGACCTTATATATTAGGGGGCATCTATTATAGCTCCAAATCTGACTCTTGATATTTGTGATGCTGCATGTATGGCCTATTGCAACCCCTCCTTCTAGACTTGGTCCACATACTTAAAAAACAGTGTTTTACTACCTATACGTGACATTTCCCTAAGCTAAACGCGTGCGTATGTGGGTCCGTGTATACCCAACCCATGTATATGTCTTAAAACACTTAAAAAATTTAAAGCTCCTTAATTTCGGGCGAAGATCATGGGTTTTACCTGTTGATTACCTATTAGTGCCCGTGTCCCAACGAATTCCCAACTGAAAAACTACTTTGGGAGAAGTATAAAAAGGCTTCAATGGAAAGACCTAAGGGAGGAGAGAAGAGAGAGAATTACTCTGTGGAGATTATCCCTGATCAAGTCTGAAGATCCTTGTGCTTCCAGCACTTCTCCCACTACAGGAAACTCTTGTTCCTTGAGTTATGATGTCATTTCACTAGTTGAGATATCCTTGTGTGAGTCATGGAAGGAACCTTTTGAAGACTTGGGATTGGACGGACCCGGAGGACAGTTCCGCTTGGAGCCAGCAAGAGGAAGATTCAGGTGATATCATTCCTTGCTTTGTTTTAGTTATATGCAATAAAGAAACATTTGTCTTGTTCCCGAAATCAATCTTCTTTATGCATATGATGTTATTGTTATGGTTTACATATGAATAATTGTTTCAATGTATAATTAACCATCTTTCAATAAGTTATGAAGTTGATTTATATATGATACTTTGTCCATATATTGCTATGCTTCTTTGAATTGGTTGTTTTGCAAGTTCAAGGATCGAAAGGAACTCCAAGAGGGTTTGGACCCTGGCTAGATCTACCCGAACGAAGGACCCCCAAGTGCACCTCTCTTCGTGTAGTTTGCTTATTTAAGTATCATGGCTATGTGGAATGCTTATTTTTTACTATAGATAACCCCCACTCTGCTATGGTCTTGACCCAAAACCCTAGGGGATTTAATCCCTCAACAGTTATTCCATGGCTTAGTCAATTGGAGATACAAAGTCAAATAAACATGGTTTTATATAATGCATTTCTTCGTGCATTAGAGAATTTATTAAAGTGGCTTCTTGTATTGATGGTGGAAAAAGTTAAAATAATAATTATTATTATTGTATCTAAATAACATTTAATAATAAAAAATTAATCTATGTTATGAATCAAGATCAAAATAACACAGAAACATAAGAAAATATAGAGCAACGACTTAATAATAAGCCACTTCGAGGGCCCCGGCTGCAGGTGATTAATTGGCAATTTAATGCGGGGGCGGCCTCATTACTGGGCAAGTGGCCGCCCAAATCCGCCAGATGGCCAAGTGATCCTCGAGCCTCCTTCCTGCATCTGGTCATGATCAATGCGGCCTTTAATTCGCGTGGGCGATCTGTTGTTTACAGTTCTATATCAGTTATTTACCTCGGCCTGCAGGTGCACTGTGTGTAGTTGGAGTGCGTTGGGATGTTAAGCGTCTGGAATGTTGTTTCTTGGGATGTTAAGTCTCTGTGGTCTATGCTTTGTTTTCTCTGGTCATGGATGATTTGCTCCTGGGCGACCAAGCCGACAATTGAGTCGTGGTTGCGATTGCCAAGATTCAGACCTCCGCCCTCTGTACAGAAGGCCTTGGTCTTTACCTTGGGGCGCCCAGGCTTTCTCGTCTGCCCGCTTCGGTTTGTTCTGGTCTCTGTGTGCAATTCGCCCTTCGGTGCTCTGGGAGATCCTCTGCTTCAGTTCAGGGTGGTAAGTCTTGTCCCACTCACTTGCGTTATTTCAAAGGTTTATTTTCTTCCTTGTAAGCTTCTGCGCATTAATCCGCCCCTAGACAAGGACAACTGGTCCACGGCGCTTTGTGGCGAGGGGCAAACTAGTTTTCTGGGTAGCATTGTGTGCAGTTTTGCTTCAGGATGCCGAGTGAACGGAAACGCCTCATCAGTCGACAAGGTGGTTCCAGGGGAGGCGCAAGAGGAAGAGCTTCCTCGCCACGATCCTTAGCCTCATTTGACTCCCCTTCTGAAGAAATCAGTTCCCATGGAGCTAGACAGGGACGTGGCAGAGGAAGAGGGCGGGGACGGGAAGCTGCGTGCTTGCTTGGTTCTCACCCCTCCACCCCCCGCTTCCGGTTCCCATGCGCCTTGGACAATGCCATTTACTATGTATCAGTTCAGATTGAAAAATGTGAACATGCAGCCTCTCCAGAGGTCCCTGCGGAGCCACGGCCACCCTCGCCTGTTCAGTGTCCAAGACTACAGCCTGCAGAAGCCTCGGGTGCGGTGGCGGGAACAATGGTGGGAATAAGCGAGCCAGCAAAGAACGATGCCCCATATACAGATTCGAGTGCGCCCGAACAGTATGGTTGTCAAGTGGTGGAGGAGCAACCATCCACCTCCGTGGATGCTTAAGCCTGTTGCTTGGCTGTTCTGGAGACCGCTCTTACAGTTTCAGGATGTCGGCACGGTTGTCATAGTGCACAATGTTTGTTATGAGTCAGTCCTGTTCTTTTTGGGTCGATTCACGTCGAAGTATGTATGTAGTTACGTCTGTTGGTACTTCAATGTCTGTAAGTTTCCCCTCGCCTCGGCAGGGATTGGGAGTTTTCGCCATGTGTCTAGTTTTCCATGGGTTCCATTTTGTGTTCAATGGACAGTCTCATAGTCCTTCAGTCTCTCAGGTTCTTTTTCAGTCATGGTCTGTACTACTGTTCAGCTATAACCATCTCAGCATGGCAGATGTAAACTTTTTGTACTCCTTTTTTGTATAATATTAGAAGTAGCATAAATTACACACAAAAAAATAAGCCACTTCGAGGGGGGAACCTCCCTTTACATCACATAAATAGGCAATTCTTGGATGATTCAAATGACAAGATGTTAGGTCCCTATAATACTAGTGTATTCCCTTATTATTATTGTCTTTGTACCCTTATTTTTATTGTTGTGCCCATGTTGTCCCCATATTGTTTTATTATGCCCCATATAATCCCACTATTGTTATTATTGTGCCATTACATTATTATTGTTATGTCGGCTCTGATTATATTGTGACCCCTTAGACTCCTATATATAGAAAGGAGGTCTTATCATTTGTATCATCCAAGAATTGTTCATTTGTGTAATGTAAAGGAGGTTTATCCCTCAAAGAGGCTAAGTTTTAAGTCGTTGATCTATATCATTCTTCTATTTTGTGCGGTGGTTGCATAACAATTGGAATGAGAGCTTTGGATTCTAGGGTTTCGCTGCTTCAAACAAGTTATCGTCTAATTTTCGCTACAACTTTTTTTATACGAAACTTCAGAAGCTAAAATTAAAACCCATTTGACACGAAACCCTGACGAACGTCGTGACTGAATTTCAGATCTTGTCTCTCTATATTTTCGGAGATATTAACTGAGGAAGTTAGGGTTTTTGCAGTCTCCCGAATTGGGTCTCAAACAGGTCACCTTGGGAGAATCGTCATAACTTTCTCTTTGAGAATATGATTCAAATTTCGAAAAAAGTTATAGAAAGAATACACACTATAGTTTGTTGGGGATTGTTTTCATAACCTAAGGTCAAAACAGTGACACGTGGCACATCGTACAAGTTTGCTCTACTGAACTAGTCTATAATTAGGTCATCGTGGGATATTGGGCATAACTCTTTCTTCGGGAATCCAATTGTGATCAGACTTGTGAGGTTGGAAATAATAATCAAAGGGCTATCATAGGCTGAAATTTAAAAACTTGGAGATCCGAAATTACAGAGTTACAAGCATTTCAAGATCGAGCTCATACAAAGTGTAAAAAAAAATAAAAAATAAAAATAAAAAAATGTGATTTTTTTTTTTTTAATTTGCATAAGCCTTGTTTGAAAAAGTAGTTTGAAGTGATTCAAAGGGAATTGTGAAGCATAATTATCATTCATTGATGACCCGAAGAAAGAAAATGGAAACACCTAGTAAGCAACCTAAAATCTCTACTATGACACATGAAGAAGAGGAAGAAATGCAACATGATATATCAATATTAGGAGACCAAGTGCAAAAAATTTCACTCTCACAAAAAGTCACTGAAGCTAATATGGATGGTTTAAAGAATTGAATGGAAGCTAAGATGGATGGTATAGAAGCAAAACTTAAAGGCAACATGGAAGATTTAAGATAGATTTGACAAAGTTGCTACAAGAAATGCTTACTAATGGCGAAAGGGTAGTAAAGGAAACTCATGATGAGAACAAAAGAAATGTTATTCATGATTTCATAAACTCTAACATTGTATTGAAGACCCAATATGTTCCAAATATTACTATGAGGAAGTTTGATGGCAAGGATCCCATAACATGGATACTACAGATGGAGCAATATTTCGATCTCCATAATGTGCAAAGCACACAAAAGGCATGTATTGGAACATTATATTTGGAACCCAATCAATTTGTATGGTATCGATGGCTTTGCTCTCGTAAACAAATTGTCACTTGGGAAATTTTTATGGAAGAAATAATAGCACATTATGAGGATACAAAAAGCAACACCCATTTTAGCCAATTGATAAATCTCAAACAAAAGGGTTCAATGGTGGAGCACATTGAGGACTTCCAAAAATTGAATATAAGGGTAAAATATATTCCATAGGAGGATAGGATTGATGTGTTCATAGGGAATTTAAAGGATAAAATCCAACATGAGGTTCGCCTTTGAGAACCTGATTCATTGGAGAAGGCATTCAAGTTGGGAAGAAAAATTGAAAGAAAAATTATGGAAACAAGGAAGCCTACCACTCACAACTACAAAAATGGAAGTGTTGTTGCCCCTAGCCTTCCACAACCTACAAGGTTGACACCATAACAATTGGAAGACAAAAGAGAAAAAGGCTTTGTTACAGTTGTGATAGCAAATACACTAAAGGTCATAAGTGTGCTGAGAATAAATTATTTTACATAGATTGTGAAGAGGAGGAAGAAAAGGAACAAGAAACATCAAAAGAAGAGGATACACACAAGGAACAAACCCTGGAGAAAGAAGAAGTGAATCCGACCATATTTTGTAATGCATTGGCGAGAATTACCACTCCTCAAACTATCAAGATAGAAGGACATATCAAGAATAAAAAGGTAATAGTGTTGATTGATTCGGGAAATACCCATAATTTTATTCATTGTAAGATAGCCAAGGAATTGAATTGCTTCCTATATTCAGCACCAAAGTCTCAAGTGATGGTTGCAAATGGAGGAACCATAAATTTCTTTGGAAATTGTCATAATACTAAGCTATCCATGGGAGAATATGTGTTGAATAGTCCAATGCTTTCCATTCCAATGGGTGGTGCTCATATTGTACTAGGAGTCCAATGGCTACAATCTTTGGGTATGATAACTTTTAATTTTCAAGAACTTTTCTTGATTTTTTTTTTGGAAGGAAAGGCCGTTGAATTAAGAGGTATCACAGGGAAACCAAGAAAGATAATCAGCTCTAATAGCATGACAAAGCTTCTAAATAAAGAACAATGAAGCATAATTGCACAATTATGTTCACTAGAGGTTCCCACATTGGAATCATCTATTTCTCCAGATCTCCAAAAAGTCTTGGACAATCATTCCACGGTATTTGAGACTCCCAAAGGCCTCCCACCTATTCATGATCATGATCATGCTATTCATTTGATTCCAGGAATTGTTCCTCCAAACATTAGGCCTTATAGGTATCCCTATGCCCAAAAGAGTGAAATTGAACGCATGGTTGCAGAAATGCTAGAGGCTGGTATAATTCAACCTAGTCAAAGTTCTTTCTCTGCTCCAATAGTATTGGTTCACAATAAGGATGGATCATGATGCATGTGTTCAAATTATAGGGAGCTCAACAAGCTCAGTATTAATGATAAATTCCACATTCCTGTCATTGACGAATTATTGGATGAATTACATGGAGCAATTTACTTAACCGAGTTAGACTGTCGTTCAGGATATCAAAAAATCAGAATGAAGACTAAAGACATTCTGAAAACAGCATTTAGAACTCATGAGGGTCATTATGAATTTTTGGTCATGCCTTTTTGCCTTACCAATGCACCTTCTACATTTCAAGGTTTGATGAATTCCATTTTCAAACCCTTACTTAGAAAATTTGTGTTCGTATTTTTTGATGATATACTAATCTACAACAAGTCTTGGAAGGATCATATTCAATATGTTGATAGAGTGCTCAAACTATTGGAGGAGAAACAATTATATGCAAAAACCTCCAAATGTTTCTTTGGAGTACAATAGGTGGAATATTTGGTTCATATTATATCTCATGAAGGTGTTAAGGTAGACCCTAGCAATATTAAAGCCATTAAGGAATGGAAAATCCGCACATCCATAAAGCATCTGCAAGGATTTCTCAGGTTGACAGGGTATTATCGCAAGTTTGTTAAGAATTATGGGAGTATAGTAGCACCTCTAACAACATTACTAAAGAAAGATTCATTTTCTTGGACTCTAGAAGCAACGAAGGCCTTTGAACATCTTAAAGAGGCAATGTGCGAAGCACTAGCCTTAGCTATGCCAGATTTCACAAAAACCTTTATTGTGGAATGTGATGCCTCGGGAAATGAAATTGGTGTTGTTTTAATGCAAGAAGAATGACCCATTTCTTTCGAAATTCATCCAATCAAAGGAAAATATTTACACAAAGCTATTTGTGAGAAGGAAATGTTGGCAATACTACATGCACTTAAGAAATGGCGACCTTACCTAATGGGAAGACACTTCAAGGAAAAAAGATATCATGATAGTCTTAAATACTTTTTAGAACAAAGATTATCTTCAGAAGAGCATCAAAAATAGGTCACAAAGATGTTGAGTTATGACTTTAAAATCATCTACAAAAAAGGGAAGCAAAATGTTGTTGCAGATGCACTCTCAAGAAAGGATGAGGATGTAGAAGCATTGCTTTGTTGCATTTCTATTATCCAATCAGATTGGATAAATGAAGCAAGGGATGAATGGAAGAATGACGAAGAAGTTTGGGCACTCATTCAAAATTTGTGGCAAGATCCCAGTACATCTGATACATTTAGCTGGAACAATGTTTCGTTATGGTACAAAGATCGCTTATAACTCTATAAGAATTCCCAACTCAAACAAAAGATTCTTAGGGGATTGCACACATCTCCCCTAGGAGGGCATTCAAGATTTTTAAAAACTTACCACAGGGTTAAGAAGGATTTTTTTTTGGATGGTCTTAAATCTAATATTCAAAAGTTTGTGGTGGAATGTTTGGTTTTCCAACAAAATAAAGTTGAGACAATTAAGACCCCGAGTCTATTACAACCTTTATCCGTTCCAAGTCAACGTTGGGAGGAGGTTTCAATGGATTTTATCACAAGTTTACCCAAGTCTAAAGGAAAGAGTGTCATTATGGTGGTAGTTGATAGACTTACCAAGTATGAACATTTTTGTGCATTATATCATCCATTTAAATGCAGTACGGTTGCTACTGCATTTATGGAAACAATTCAAAAGCTACATGGAAACCCAAAGATTATTGTAAGTGACAGAGATCCTATTTTCACTGGAATTTTTGGACATAATTATTTTCTTGTCTGGGTACTCAGTTAGCTCATAGCTCATCTTATCATCTCAATCTGATGGGAAAACTGAGATAGTGAACAAACGTTTGGAAGTATATCTCCATTGCTTTGTATCTGATAAACAAACACAATGGGTCAAATAGTTGCCTCTCGCTGAATGGTGGTATAAAACTTCCTTCCATACTGCAACAAAAATGACCCCATTTATGGCGCTTTATGGATATCATCCACCATCCATAACATCATATTTAAGAGAAAATTCTAAGGTTCAAGTAGTGGAAGATCACATCAAGAATCAATAAAAAGCTCTCCAACTCTTAAAGGATAACCTCACTTTGGCGCAGACTAGAATGAAACAATAGGCAGATCAAAATTGTAGCGAAAGAAGTTTTGACGTATGTGACTGGGTATTTCTATGGCTACAACCATATAAACGAATGTCCCTCAAGCAAGCTAAAAAATATGATAAAGTATCACCAAAGTATTATGGCCTATACAAGGTGTTGCAAAATATTGGTACTATGGCATACAAATTGGAACTTCCTGCATCTTCCCGAGTGCACCCAGTTTTCCATGTTTCATGCTTAAAGAAGGTTATAGGTGACAAGTTCCCAGTTCAAAAAATATTGGCAGAGCTTGACAAGGAAGGAAAAATCATATTGGAACTTGAAGTAGTCACAGAAACAAGAACTCGATAGCTGCAAAATCGATCAATTTCAGAGTATCTCATCAAGTGGAAGAACTTACCCACTGAAGATTCTACATGGGAGGATGAGAATTTTATACAGAAGCATCCAGAACTACTCAAGCGTTGAGGACAACACTTTTTTTAAGGAGAGGGGCACGTTAGGTCCCTATAATACTAGTGTATTCCCTTATTATTATTGTCATTGTACCCTTTATTGTTATTGTTGTGCCCATGTTATCCCCATATTGTTATTATTGTGCCCCATAGAAGCCCATTATTATTATTGTTGTGCCCTTACATTATTATTGTTGTGTTGGCTCTGATTATATTATGACCCCTTAGACTCCTATATATAGAAAGGAGGTCTTGTCATTTGTATCATCCAAGAATTTTTCATTTGTGTAATGTAAAGGAGGTTGCCCCCTCGAAGAGACTACGTTTTAAGTCGTTGATCTATCTCTTTCTTCTATTTTGTGAGTTGGTTGCATAACACAAGACCTCTTTGGTATATATAGGAGTCTAAAGGGTCAAAATATAATTAGGGCCTATATAACAACAATAATGTAAGGGTGCAATAATAACAATAGTGGGCTTCTATGGGACACAACAATAACAATATAGGGGCTCTAGTGGTATTATAGGGACCTAACATGCCCCTATTCTTCAAAAAAGTGTTGTCCTCAATGCTTGAGTAGTTCTTGATGCTTCTATATAAATACTCAGCCTCCCATGCAGATTCTTTAGCAAGTAAGTTCTTCCACTTAATGAGACACTCTGAAATTGATCGATTTCGTAGCTATCAAACTCTTATTTCAATGATTTATTTATGATCCAATATGAGTTTTCCTTTCTCGTCAAGTTCTGGAAATATAGTTTGAACTAGGAGGTTATCACCTATAACCTTCTTTAAGCATGAAACATGGAAAACTGGGTGTACTTTCGAAGATGCAAGCAACTCCAATTTGTATGCCATAGTACAAATCTTTTGCAACACCTTGGTAGGGTCATAGTACTTGGGTGATAATTCATTATCTTTCTTAGATTTCTTGAGGGACATTTGTTTGTATGGTTGTATCCATAAAAACGCCCAATCTCCGATGTCAAAACTTATTTCACTATGATGTTCATATTCCTGTTATTTCATTTGATAGTGTTTCGGTGTCAGGTTATCATTTAAGAGTTGGAGAACTTGTTGTTGATGCTCGACGTGATCTTCCATTGCTCGAACCGTAGAATTGTCTCTTAAATACGATGTGATGGATGGTGGATGATATCCATAAAGCACCATAAATGGGGTCATTTTTGTTTTGGTATGGAAGGAAGTGTTATACCACCATTCTGCCAGATGTAACCACTTGACCCATTGTGTTTGTTTACCATATACAAAGAAACGAAGATATCCTTCCAAACATTTTCTCACTATCTCAGTTTTCCCGTCAGATTGAGGATGATAAGATGAGTTATGAGCTAATTGAGTACCAAGACCAAAAAAAAAAAAAACATGTCCAAAAATTCCTAATGAAAATGGGTTCTTTGTCACTTACAAGAATCTTTGAGTTTCCATGTAGCTTTTGAACTATTTCCACAAATGCAATAGCAACTGTACTAGTTTTCAAAGGATGGGATAGTGTACAAAAGTGTGCATACTCGGAGATTCTATCAACTACCACCATGATGACACTCCTTCCTTCAGACTTGGGTAGACCTGTGATAAAATCCAATGAGACCTCCTGCCAATGTTGACTTGGAATAGCTAATGGTTGTAAAATACCTAGGGTCTTAATTGTCTTGACTTTATTTTATTGGAAAACCAAACATTCTACCACAAACTTTGAATATCAGATTTAAGGCCATCCTAAAAAAATTCCTTCTTGACCATGTGGTAAGTTTTCAAAAATCTGGTGTAGCTAAGACCGGAGCTCGAGACATTTCCTCTTTAAGATGTTCAAAGGCCTTAGTTTCTTCTGGAGTACAAAAAAATACATCTTTCTTGAGCAATGTTGTTAGAGTTGCTGCTATTTTCCCATAATTCTTAACAAACTTGTGAAAATATATTGTCAACCCGAGAAATCCTCGAAGATGCCTTAAGGTTTTGGGGATTTTCCATTCCTTAGATGGCTTTAATTTTGTTAGGATATACCTTAAAACCCTCATGAGATACAATATGACCCAAATGTTCCACCTCTTGTATCCAAAAGAAACATTTGGAGTGTTTTGCATACAATTATTTCTCCTCCAATAGTTTGAGCACCCTATCAACATGTTGAACATGATCTTTCTAAGACTTGTTGTAGATTAGTATGTTGACAATAATACTGAGAGGGGGGGGGGTGAATCAGTATTATTTTAATTCTTTTACTAAATCTTTCTTATTTATACTTTGAATTATTTTTGCATACCAATACCATAAATAATGAGCATGAACAAGAAAAGCAGACAGTCACATCAAAGAACACCAGATATAAGGTGGAAACCCAATGTGGGTGAAAACCACCTGCTGCAATATGTCTCTATCTTCTTTCAAATTAGAAACTCCTTTTACAATGGTCTTGTACTGGTGCAGTCCTTTACCAGTACGCAGGCTACAACCTGCTGAGAGCTGCAACTCTCTCTCGTTTTCCAGTCTTTCCTGAAAGGGAGCTACAACCCCCTACTTCTTTTCAAGGACCACTTTTCATAAATTTTCAAACTGGATCCATATACATCAAATGATCATCAAGTACATGTAAATTATACGGTCAGCTGTAATAACCAGATCAACAATAACAGAACAGAACCCAGAACACCTTATCAACAGAAAAATTCAACCAACAGAAGATCTTAACACAGATACGCAGTTTTTCTTTTACTGGCCTGCATTGCTACGCAGTTCACCTTCTGCTTCTCTGCGTATACCCGCAGATCTCCTTCTTCTGGACTGCGTGGCCACGCACTGCTCCTTTCACTGAACTGCGTACAGTACGCACCCAATGGCACTATCACGCCGCGTACCTGCCAGGAGATACGCACTCAAAAGAACAACCGCGCTGCGTACTTTCACAGCAGGTACGCACCCAGAAGAATAATCGCGCCGCGTGCTGCTACAGAAAGCACGCACCTGAACCACTGTTGCCCTGTGTACCTACGCACTGAGCCTTCGCCGCTTCTGCGTACCCACACACAGAACCTTCGGCGCCTCTGCGTACCCCCGCACTGAACCTTTGGCGCCTCTGCG
>APFE031364595.1:435289-455282 GCA_000404065.3 Pinus taeda
CCGGTTTTCCAAATAAAATTCTGAAGGTAGATTGGTCAAGGAATTTGCCTACATTCAATGATGATGGTAAGAAGGATGCCGCTTTACATCTAGTTAGATTTCACATGCATATTCGCAAGTTGAAGGTGGATTTTCTGGAAGATTGCTTGATGAAGATATTCCAGGCCACTCTGGAAGGTAAAGCCCAATCATGGTATGAAAGTTTTCCGCCTGCTTGTATTTACTGTTTAAAGGATTTTCATGCTATGTTCATTGAAAGATACAAGGACTCTTATCCATCATTAAACTTAGTTCAAGAATGTTGCAAGCATGCTTATAGTTTTATTGAAAGCCTCGAGAAATATTACGAAGATGATAATTTTATGGACGTTGAGATCATGGAGGCTCTGTACGAAAATCCATTTCAGCAGCATAAAGAAAACTTAGAGAATTCCCATCAAGATGATCAGGACATTTTGTAGCAAAATCAAGATCAGCAGGTTGAAGATCATATGGCTGAAATTGATGAAAGAGAAGAGCTTGTTTCAGATCTGCCCACAGAAGGCAGCAGCATGCAACCCATCAAAGAGAGTTTGTTTGTTGAGACCATAGACAAAGCTTTTGATCCAAATGTTCTCATGCCATCAGAACAGAGCCTGCATGAGGAGGTAATTCAGTCAGTTCATGAAAATCAAGATGTGATCTTTATTCAAGTAAGTGAAACAGTTCCTTTGGATGAATTTATAGTAGATGATAGAAATGTCATTTTTGCACCTCAAGAATCAGTTGAAGTTTCTTTCCTTATGATTGAAGAATGTAATAAGGAACTTGATAATTTGGTTGTGATATCATGTGAAGATGACCTACCATACTGTCAGACTACAGAAGATCATAGCATACAGGATTACCTTTCAGATTCTTCATATGTTTCATGTGTTGAAAGGTTCTTACAAGAAGAGATCTGCTCATCTACTTGTTCAGAGTTTTTTGAAGCCCATGAGCATACTTTTATCGAAGCACATGATGAAGGTAAATCAGAATTCGAAATAAAGGAAACCTTGTTCTTTCAGCAGGAGGTGGCAGTGGCCAATATTCATGTTTTTCACGATCCTCTAGCAAGTTTGTTGCAGCCAGTAGTGATAGTGTTTATTGCAGTGTTCAGTGATGAAGGAGATCATGGTCAGCTATGTTTTTGGATGCTCAGTTATAGGTTTGTATTGTTGACCAACAGATCTGATAAGAAGAATCAGTCAAGAAGCCATCTTCTTGATTGGTTACATTGGAATTATGATACAGTTTGATGGTATATTGTCTTGTAAGAAACACAGGTGGTTGTCATCATGATTTCAAATCTTGATGGACTGCTGCCCTTCAAAAAGCTTTGTAAAGTTTTGTTTTAAGTCAGTCATGAGTCATTTGTGTTTGGTCTGTTGAGTGAGTTTTTCAAGTTATTTCAGTTTGCCATCGAGTCAGTTTGAGTCAAGCTTCAAGTCAGTTTTCAGTCAAGTTTTCATTCAATAAATAAGTTAAAGTCTTGTGTCGTTTGCCGAAATAATGACTCCATCGCCCAATGGTTGAAAGCACTGGTCTGCTCTCCCAGAGGTCTGAGGTTCTTGGCACCTCCAAGGAGCTACCATCCCCATTGGAGCAAATGTTAGTGTCAGTCTTTCCAGCCTTCCTCCAGTGATCAAATATGCTCTTACAAAGTTATTTTGAAGTGTCAAGGTCAAATTTTGTCATTTCAGTGAGTTTCAAGCAAAATTTGGTCATTAGGCATTAGGTCTAGGGTTTGCTTTAACTCCTTCTAAAGTTGTCCAAATGTCGGTCTATGTCATCATTCAGCTGAGTGTATCATCATTCAGAGGGTTGTCATCATCATATTAGATTCCATTGGGTCATGTTACACCTTGTTCATGCTTCAGTTGTGCCTTGGCAAGCTCATTTCCCTCTCTTAGGGTTTTGAAAGTTAATTTCTCTTGAATGTTCAAATCATCAGCAAAACTTGTATCCAGATGTTCATACACCTTCCCCTATCCTTAAAGTACCCTATCAAACACTTCCCATCCCATAGATCCGCCAAATTCCTCATTTTTGCACAAATCCTAGTTTCTAGCTACAACTTGGCAATTTTCTAGGTTGGGCCTGTGTTTTGCCCTTTTGGACCCTTTCCCCTCACTCAATCTCTTAGATTCCACTTTCCCCTACTTCCTAACATCCCTCCCTACTCCCAAACATTTCCCCAAGAATTTAGAAGCCCCCTATCCCCTTCATTTCGCTCCATTTCGACAAAATTCCTTGTTTCACACATCGGGGCAAGTTTCACTCAAATGATGTTTCAGAGCGGTCAAAGATGAATTTTGGAAACCTGAGAGAGGTTTTTGTCCAAAACATGCCAAAGAAGAAAAAACTCCTTCACTTTTTACACAGGTGTCATAGTTTTAAAGAAATGTCAAAAATATCAGCGAGAACGAAGGTGCTCCAAGGACGGTTGGCCAAAACACAAAAACGAAGGAAAACGCCCGATCCACTCCAAATTTTGGCCAAAGACTCTTTGATTGAGCATGGTACTTGATTGGGGACTCCCAGCCCAAATTTCAAGAAATTTGGAGAAAATTTTGTCATTTGTGGTATTTTTTGGAATATTACAGGTTTTGGCCATTTGACTGGTCTCACCCTGCGCCTGACCAGTCATGGGGACATCTCAGATCGGGGAAAAATCTACCTTTTTGGAATTTTCATGCAAAAATACACTTGCCTATGGATGGGTTTCAGATTTTATGAAGATTTGGGCTCCCAAAAGCTCAAAATACATGCACATTTTGACTTTCTGCCCCTTTTTTGAGTTGCAGAAAGCTGCCTTGGGAGAAATGACTTTTAAGGGCTAAAATCAACTCCAAATTCAGAAATTCCAGTGGGGTTGGCAAGTAGACTCACAGACATTTCCAATGAGCTATCTAGCACCTGATTTGGACAATGGGAAGGCCCTCAAACAGAGCTGTCAATGCGCGCGACCAGTCAAAGTGAGGGGCGCGACCACTCAGGGAAATTTCACTGTTTTGACCAGTTCGGCCAACAAAACACTGTTTTTACTTTGGTTGACTTTTGAGGCATGTAAATGATGGATTTTTGTGTAATTTTCATGGCACTTAGATACTTTTACTCTCCTTGAACACTTCTAGAAGTTTCCTTGATGTAAATGGTAAATATTTAATGCATGGATAGGTTTCCTAAGTTTTAGAGGCAAGTTGTTTTGACTGCCTATTATCTAGTGATTAGTTTAGAATTAGTTGAAACAGCTCCTAGGAAGCTGAGCTCGACCCCTAGAGGTGGGGAAAGGAGTTAGATCTTCTATATTATGCCTTCTCTTACTCATTTTCATGGTTGGACTCTTGAGGGAGAAGCTCTATTGTATATTTTACTTGTATCTCTGCAATTTGAGGAAAAGGAAGGCCAGGGTTTTGCAGACATCATTGTGGATTCTTGTGGATTATTGTGTTGATGGTGTGTTTCCTACTTGTCATTGTAAGTGTGTTTATGTGTTCCATCTCTTATTCTATTGCTGCTAATTAAACAAAAGAAGTGATAAAGTTTGAATTCATGCATGCCATGCTCAGCTTTCAATTTTGTTTAATATTTATGTTTTCCACTGTCTAGAGAGGATTCAAATTCATTGTTTGCCTTCTTTAGCTTCTCTTCTTTCCTCCTTGATCATCCATCTCAGCTAAAGGCATCAGCACAAACTCCTACCTTGCCCCAAAGACCCACCTGCAAAACTGAGCTCAATCCCCGCACCCTGAATTGCACTCCCTCCAATTGCCACCAAAAACCCCAAAAACTTTAAATCAACCCTCCTTATCAGTTTACTAGCCTAATATCAGTGTTTCTAATTGGTCAACTCATCCTATTGAAAAATCCATCGAGTTTGACCGGAGAGAGCCTTCTCCTGCCTCGTAGGGCTAGCTACGAGGCTGAATGGTTTGATGTAGCCTTGAGATTTGTCTATCTCAGCCTAGGTGAAATCTCAAGCGCTAACACTATCTATATTAGGATGTTATTATTAGGATTTTGCAATGCTCAATTGAGCTTGAACGCCCATTGGGATAGTTTAATTCCCACCAAAAATGGCTTCCATCCTCAACTGCTCCCCACAAGGTTTGAACTAGAGACCTACTGGGGACCAAACCCCATTCAAACCAACTGATTTACACCTCATGGGTTTTAATAAATAATTACAATTACAAAGTTTTAAATAGTATTTGATTATTTAAAAAAATTATTAAAGTATGTTTTTTTTTGTAAGTAGGTTGAGCCTAGGGTTGGCTTGTTTTTTTTAGTAACTAGGTTGAGCCCAGGCTAAGGCCAACCAGTCTATTATATGGAAGAACAATTTATCCACAGTGAGATGTTATCACCAAGACTGGTCAAGGGTATCTTATCCATTGGATGAAAGAACAATTTACCTATAGTGGGATGGTATCACTAGGATCAATCAGGCCATCCCATCCATTGGATGAAAGG
Organism: Pinus taeda; assembly: GCA_000404065.3. NCBI lineage: Eukaryota > Viridiplantae > Streptophyta > Pinopsida > Pinales > Pinaceae > Pinus > Pinus taeda. Next base: position 439,787 of record APFE031364595.1, read on the forward strand.
ATGATTTACCCACAATGTGATGCTATCATAAGGATCAGTCAAGCTTGGATGCCCCTTGAGATAGTTTAATTCCCCCAAAAATGGCTTCCATTCTCAATCCCTCCCCATGAGGTTTGAACCTGAGATGTGGTGGCGACTAAATCCCATTTAAACCAACTAATCTACATCCATAGTCTTAAGATATATACTTAAATTCAATTAAATTTTTTAAGGGTATTAGTTATTGTAAAAGGAAGCGGTTGAGTGTACCTTCACACACACACACACACATATATTATTTAAATAAGAATAAATAAAATTTAGAAACTTGATTATGAATATTTCATAAAATCCAACTGATTCCTAGTTAATTTTAAACTATTGTAAGTGTTCTTGTCAACCTCCTCATTTAGAAATAAACAGGTTTGGGAGTGCATTCTATGAAACTTGGGTTCAATTCCTAACAAATATGTAAAATGTTTCAATTAGGGAAAATTTTAAGGAAAATAATTTATTTTAAAGTGTAGAAATATTGGTGAATTTTACTAGTCCTGAAAATGCAAATTGTAAAATGTTTGGTGATATTTTTGTAAAAAAATTCAAAATTTCAAGGATTTGATATAGTTTCTATAAAATTTTGGCAATTTTTAAGTAAAATAATTGGATCCTATAGAATTTGGGCTAATCATTTAAAAAATGAAAATTTGCAAAAAAAACATGGAAAATTAGTCCATTGGTGAAATTTAGCCCCTAAATTTTCCTTTATTTTAATTCTATTATGTTTGTTTTACGTTCCAAAGTAAATGGAGGGAAGAGTTAGGTGATTTAGCATGGATTAAGGAAGCAAAATTATCATGATTAATGAAAGTAGAGATATGAGGAAGTAAGATATGTAATAGTAGATGAAAAGTGAATATTATATTGGCATCAACATAATTGATATGTAAATCGATAAAATTATGAAAACGTTGTTGGAGTATATAAATATTGCATGTCTTATGTGTGTGATCATATTTAATTGTTAGGATTATTGATCATTATTAGGTAGAGATGGTTTTTTATGAGAACAGTTTGTTCTCAGTTTGTAGGAGGATGTTGAGGCCTAGTTGGATGTGAAGATTCTCTCTGTCAAGTTAGCTTCCTAGATAGGTGTGTGGTTAAGATATTTCATTAACAATTAGATTATGTGTCCAATATAGTTTTTCTATCTTGAAACAAAGCTTCTTGTATTTATATTTGAACTTTTAAATTGTTTAATGTAGAGCACTTTACACATTTTTTGTGTCTAATAAGGGCTACTCTCTTGAACTTAACATGGTATCAGAGCAGTGAGTTTTTGTTTGACTCCTTCATTGGAGGGCCCATGGATATGAAGCTTGTGGAGAGATGGGAGAGTAGAGTAGTTTGTTATGAGTGAACATATTGCTTGTTATGTGGTTATTCCATTATTTGATGAGAGTTTCCACATTGTAGAGGAGTTATCTATGGAGATGCTTTAAGATCATTTGGGTTCATTGATCTTGAAGTTAGATGAGCACTGAAAGCCATGGCATAAAGGAGGCACATCAAGCAAGCGGATGAGAACAACCACCATGAATGGCAATGATTCCGTGTGTGAGTTCATGTGACTATTATATAAATCCATATCCCGCTACTATATTTAGATATTGACCATTGTTGGCAAAGGATTTAGGGATCTAGATTTCACAAAGCTCAAGGGGTTTCTTGACATCACATATTTTATTGATCATGTATGAGTCTTCACAAGGATGTTGTTGTCTTCATTCATGTCGATGTCAAGGGGGTTACTTAATTCAACCAAGAAGGAGATGGACCTTAGTCTCCATTGTTTCCATGTTCGTGCACTAGGTGACACAACAAATAGATGCATGTCAACTAGAACACATCTGATATGTCAATTATCATGGATATTCCACTAGATAGTTCATCACAGCATATCTACTAAAATATATTAAAAGACCCAAAATCTACATTATGATGGTTAATTTATCCTTAGATTTTTAGATATGTTAATTATTCTTTATTTCGTATGCATGCAAATTATAATTATATAGAAAATAGAGAACAACGAAACATAACTCACAAACCAAAAATTAACACAAATATAATGTGGAAAACCCTTATGGGAGAAAACCCAGTTAGAAGGTGAGGTTACTTTGCTCTCTTTCTCTAAATGGAAAATGGATGCAAGTAAAAATAAGTGAGGCTTGTGGACTGTGGGATGATATAGTGCACAAACCCTCTTCATTTTATCTCTCCCTATCCACTCTAGGTTACTCTGCTCAAATATGGAACAAATTGCACTTGAATAGAATGGAACCCATTTTCCTCCTAGTGGCCCAATTATAGCATAGCTTGATAGCTCGCTAGTGGTTAAGTTTGACTCCTTCAACACTTAACTAGAGTTACAATATGGACTCTTCTAGAGTATTTTTCATCTTGATCAAATGATTATCCCATTTTACTTGAATAACTGGGTGACATGGCATCCCCTCAAAATATGGTGGTCAAAACAGGAAGGTCAAATTTTGAGTGGCATAACTTCTACATACAGACTCAGTTTGAGGAAATTATTGCACCATTATAAAGGTATTCTATGTGTAGAATAGCACTAAAAAGTGCACATTTAAATACTAAATTTTTACCTCCAAAAAACATCATTTAATGCCTCCAACTACTTTCGGAAAGTTTAAGGCCCCAATTCACCAAACTGGGACCCACCAATAAAAATGGTCATGTGAGCTTGTTTATTTTTTCCACCCTGAAAGAATCAAGATGAATGAAAAACAATATAATGATCCAATCCACATCACACCTCCCATTTTTGGAGGCTTTTGGTCCCCAAAAGCTTCTATTGAATGAGGTGAGGAAATTTTTACTCCACCTTCTGTCGGGTGTAGCATTTACATTTTCTTGGAAGTTGTCCTTTCAACCCAATCTAGCAAAGGTCATGCTACCCTTATCTTGTATTTTTGGACCTCCTCTGCAAAATTGTATCCTGTGTCAACCCTACCTAAGCATTTTTTTCAAAATCCTCTACAAAAGGTAGCACTTGTGCCTCTTCCTGTTCTAGCATGGAAGGCTCATAGAGCTTCATATTCTCTACATTCACCATTGAGTAAATGTGCATGTATGGGTGTAGACTGAGTCTATAGGGATTATCTCCCATTTTATTTAGTATCTCAAAGGGATGATAATGCCAAGCCTTGATTTTCTTATTAGTACCTTGTAGCCTCCCCTTGTTCAATTGTGACCATACTAAGTCTCCCACCATGAGCGGCCTCTCTATTTCTTGTTGATCATGCCTTGAATTTAATTTTTCACATGTCTTCTATAGTGTCCCTTGTACATGTATATGGATTTTTCTAAACAAATTTTTATGCCTTAAGTCATCCCCTATAAGATCCTCCCTCACTCCTCTTTGCTTCCCATATGTAATATTCAAATGTGAAGGTGGAAAATATCCAAAATAAGTTTCAAATGAGGACATACCAATAGAAGTGTGGACTACTATATTATAAGAGTGTCATATATATACTAGATTTTCATCCCAAGCCTTCATATGCTTCTAATTGTAACCCCTCAGAAGCTGCACCAAAGTCTTATTGAGTACCCCTATCTTCCATCTATATGTGGATGGAAGGTTGTAGACCTATTCAATTTCATGTCCATCTTCTCCCACATTCCAATCCAAAATGCTCTGAGAAATCTTGTGTCCCTATCTAAAACAATGCTCCTTGGTATCCCAAAGTGCACACAGACCTATCCAAAGAACAAGTTCATTGCATCTACCCCCTGATGATATTTTTACATGGCATCAGAACACACATCTTGCTAAACATGTCAACTACCACAAATAAGTAGTCATGTCCCTTCCTGTTTGTTGGTAAAACTCCCAAAAATTCCGTAGAAATACTTTCCCTAGGATGAGTGGGTACAAGAAACACATATAGTGTTGGCATTATGATACAAGTGTTGTCCTTGATGGCAACTCACTCACAGTGCAACAGGTATATTCAGAGGTTATAGGGCAATGATACAGAAGAACAGGAATATGGAACTAAGGTCTACTGATCAGAATAAAGAAGGTAAAGGAAAAAGTTGATACATGCTGGTCCACTTAGTCAAAATAGTGTATACACATTGTTCCACAGAACAAAAAGAAAGTATACATATACACGCACTCCCATAGAAAGAAAAGCACGTACATGACTGGAAAACCTAGGTTTTGGTCCGTGGTATTGACCCTAGGTATTTGGTCCATGGTATTGACCCTAGGTATTTGGTCCAAGGTATTGGTCCTAAGTGGTTTTGGTCCTAGATATTGACAAAAGGCCTAATGCTATATAAGGAGGAGAAGATCATAAGGCCAAGGGGGAAAGTGTATGGTTTTCTAAGGAATACTTCTATCTGAAGTATATTTTATGTTGCAGGGGCTATGTTTGTGATTTGATCTAAAATACTTTGTTCACCTTGAATTCAATGTTGGATCGGGATCATGAGACCTAAAGTGACTTATTATTGGATGATCTGATATTGGTTGGGCTAGATCTAACTGTGTACACCTATTTTATTCTTTAAATGTTGTGGTCTGGGTTTGTTTGAAGTTCAGAAGTGCAACAAAGTTATGAGTTGATATTTGCATATATGTACACTGGTTCATCTCTTCAAAAGAGTGTGTAAATGCAAGTTATACTCTTCAAAATAGCGTGTACAAAAGAAAAGCTTCTTTTTCAGATCTGACTGATCTATTTGATCAAATTCTGTTGTTTTACTGTTGTCTGTCAATGAAGTCTTCTTCGATCTGAATGTAAAACTGAATGCATAAGGAGGTTGGTATTTGATTGATTGATTGTATAAGTGAGAAGAAGTGATCTCTGTCGCTTCCAATGTAAAGCTCTGTAAGTTGACAGTAGATATTCAGTATATTGTTGGTTGGTACAGACTTGATTCAAAATTTTATGTTTGCAGTAGTTTTAAAGGTATACACAGGTTTGATTAAAGGAAGTAGCGTATACACATAGTTTGGGTTAAGCCAAGTAGCATATACACTCTAATGCATGGTTTTTGAGGTTATCGCTGGTTCTAAATGATGATGCAGGTTTCTGGGTTCAACACAGTGTTCTGGTGTCATTGATATGATTATTCAGATTAACTTAATGTTGTTTGATGCAGTTTAAGTTTAAAAAAAAATTATGGGTCCAGTATGAAAATTGGATGAAATGTGGCCTTCAGATTGTGTTGTTGTGATCCAGGAGTATCCAGTCTGAAAAATTCATGAAACATGGTCCTTGGAGGAAGAAAGAAGGTCGTAGCCTTCTGTAGGTCGGCGCCTACATACTAGTAAACAAATTGGCTTGTACAAGAGCTAGGGGGTTGTAGCTCCCTTCCAGTAGAAGCTAGGAAGCGAGAGAAGGTTGTAGCCTTCTGCAGGTGGGTGCCTGCGTACTGGTATGAGTCTACACCAGTACAAGATTGTAAACAGATTTTCTTATTATTAAAAGAAGACAGAGACGACAACAGTAAGTGGTTTTCACCCACATTGGGTTTCCACCTTAAATCTTGGTGTCTATGTGTGTTGCTTAGGTGTGATGCTTTATCCTGCTTTTACTGCACTGTCTAATAAGTTACTGATGTATTGGTTTAAGATCAATATATGATAAATTGTCTAAATCACAAGTTCTTTGGATAAACGTTGGTTTCTCTAATCACAGTTGTGTGGAAGGAGGATATCAATTTCTAGCATCAATTCCTACAGACTCTGCAATAAGAAGTTATACGAAGCTAATGCCAAAGCTGTCAATAAATTACTGGGAAGTCTGTCAAAATTAGAATTTGTCAAGGTCATGCAACTCAAGACAGCCAAAGAAATATGGGACAAAATCATTCAGAGCTACGAAGGAGACTCTCAGGTAAAACATGCTAAGCTTCAAACTCTCATAATTCAATATGAAACTCTTAAGATGCATAATGATGAGAGTGTAGCGAGTTACTTTTTACGTATAGATGAGATTGTTAATTGTATGAAGAATATGGGTGAAGAAATAAAGGAAGTTACTTTAGTTGAGAAAATTTTGAGATCTTTGCCTTCTAAATTTCAATCAAAAGTGTCTGCCATAGAAGAAAAATAGGATCTTCAAACTATCACTATGACTCAACTTCATGGAATCCTAACTGCCTTTGAAATGAGAAAAGGAGGTCCATCAAATATGAGAGAAGCTACATTTAAAGCATCAACAAAGGGAAAAGAAAAGGAAGAGAACAATGAATCATGACACATTTCTGAAGAAGAAGATGAGGTAAATTTTGTCAAGAAGCTTCAACGAGGTTCTGGAAGGTTTAGAGGTAAGCTACCTTTCAAATGCTTTGCTTGTGGTATTGTCGGTCATTATGCTACCAAATTTCCTCATAAAGATAAATATGAAAAAGGGAAGGAATATGCAAAAGGCAATAGGAAACAGGTTGTGAATAGAAGGAGTTACTATACGCATGAAGATAGTGATGGTTTATCTAATAGTGATGAAGATGAAACTGAACAAGATTATAGACTTCTCATGGCCTATGACAATGATGAATTTTTGGATGCATTAGAAGAGGAATACTTTCATGAAGAAATCACTAAACTCAAAATCTGTTTAGAAGAAAAGAATATGATCATAGATACTTTGACACACCAACTTGTTAAAAGAGAAAAACATAATGAAAATCTAGAATGTGAAATTGTGGGTCTAAGAAAATATCTTGAGAAGACAAAATCTCTCAATCTTAGATTTGCTAAAGGATCAGAAACTTTAAATGAAATTATCAAAGTTCAATGTTCTCCTCTGATAAATACAGGTCTTGGATATACTGAAGAATCATCTCAATCACAAAAGTCGTCAACCTCCACCAGAAGCTATCTTGATGCAGCAAAGACCAGTGAACAGTATGTCAATCGTCAGCAAAGGCCTAAAACCCATTATCAAGTAAATCATACTATATTTACTCCAAGGATGACTATCAATAGGAGCGATGGTCACAAAAACTTCTTTAATGGGCAATGTTTTTCATGTCATAACATTGGGCACAAGGCTGCTCAATGCATTTCTTAGAAAACCATCATGGCTAGAGAATCACGAAATCAAAGGAGTGTAACAGGAATCAAGAAAAGTTCCTATAATAACTTTTTCTCCTCTTGAAAATGAAATAGAATGCTTGATTTTTAACAATTTTGGTCATGAAGAATCTGAATGCAGGAGCAAATTTCGGCAAACACTTCAAAAGGAGCAAATGGCATTAAATCCCAAGATATGGAGAAGGAAGGAATCTCAATCAGAAAGATGTGGTATAGCCCTGTATGTAGAAGGGAAAGAAAATCAGTGGTACATCGACAGTGGATGCTCCAAACACATGACAGGTGATAAAGAGAAACTTCACTCATATAATGCTTTAGAAAAAAGAAAAGAATGTCTCATTTGGAAATGACACTCTAGCTGTCATTAAAGAAAAGACCGTGATCAAAGGTACAAGAACTCCAAACAACTTATACATACTCAAAGGAGGACAACAACAATGCTATCTAAGCAAGATAGATGAAAATTGGCCGTGGCGTAGAAGATTAGGACATCTAAGCTTTTCTAAAATAGGAAAAGCATGTAGGCTCAAGGCAATTCGTGATCTTCCAAATATCAGCATCCCAGAAAATACCATATGCAAACTATGTCAAATCGGCAAGCAAACTAGAGTTCACTTCATTGAAAAGGAAGGGTCAGCAAGTAAGCCTCTTGAAATTATCCATACTAATTTATGTGGACCAACAAGGAAAGAGTCACCTCGTGGAGAAGAATAATTTATTTTCTTTGTTGACAATTTTTCTAGATTGTGTTGGATAGGTCTTCTAAAGCATAAAGATGGAGCATTTGAAAAGTTTAAAGCCTTCAAAACTTTGGTTGATAATGAATCAGATTGAAAAATCAAATGTCTCAGATCTGATCGAGGGGGAGAGTTCATATCAGATGAATTCTTTGACTTTTGTGAGCAACATGGAATAAAAAGGCAATTCTCCACTGTAAGGACTCCTCAGTAAAATGGTGTGGTAGAAAGGATGAACAGAACAATTCAACAAATGGCTTGAGCTATGCTAGATGAATCTGGAACTCCTGCAACCTTCTGGGGTGAAGCTGCATTTGTTGCCGTGACTATTCTGAACAAAGAAAATGTTTGGAGCAGATGAAGGTATTCTTCTTCGTTATTCTTCCAGAAGTAAAGGATACAAATGTTATAATAAAAGACTTTGGAAAATTGTTGAAAGCATTGATGTTATAGTTGATGAAGCATGCAGAAATCTAGAACAGATGAAATCAACAGAGGAATATGACAATGAGGAATATGGGGATTGCTTTCCTGCATCAAATCAAAATGATATTGAAGAAGAAACCAATGAAGCACTAGAAGAAGATACAACAGATAGGGAAAAGACTCCATCCAGGATGCAGTCTCAACTCTAATGATGAATAACTAGCAGTAAACCAACCAACTTATAGATCTATGATTGGAAGTCTCCTTTATCTTATAGGTACCAGACCTAACATCATGCATGCAATAGCAAATGTTGGAAGGTTCCAAGCAAATCCAAAGGAATCACATCTCCAGGCAGTCAAAAGAATTTTCAAATGTCTTCAAGGAACTTAGGACTTTGGACTATGGTATCCTAAAGATACAGACCTTACTCTTCATGCATATACAGATGCAGATTGGGCAGGAATTGTTGATGATTGAAAGAGAACTACTGGTGGTGCATTCTATATGGGTTCTCGATTAGTATCTTGGTTAAGCAAGAAACAAAGTTCAATTGTTTTATCTACAGCTGAAACAGAATATATGGTTGTTGCATCTTGCTGCACGCAACTACTTTGGATGATGCAAACTTTGCTAGACATTCAGATCACATATACTCCACCCATCGCCATTCTATGTGATAATACAAGTGCCATCAATATTTCAAAAAATCCAGTCATGCACTCCAAGACCAAGCACATACCCATCAAGTACCATTTTTCTACGAGAACAAGTGCTTGAACAAAAGGTAAAATTGGAGTATGTTCCCTCCAAAGAACAGGTTGCTGATATATTCACTAAACCACTGCCCAGAGAATCATTTGAATATCTCAGACAAAAGCTAGTAGTATTTGCTGCATCATCCTGCTGTTAATTCCAGTTTTTCAGAGGAAGGTTATTATACGCGAGTTTCATGAAGTATATCCACGTATACACATGGGTTTCTGTGGCTAAAGAAGCGTATATGTTTTTCTGACAGGAAAAACAGTGGGTCAAACTCTGATATGGGTGTTATGTCTGATGTTGATGATTACAGTCTAACGATATGCTTTGTTCATTAATTTTTATCTTACTGACAAAGATGCCTTGATTAATGACTTGTTAACTAACAATGCACAGGTAGCCGAGGTTCAGGGGAGCATTAGCCTTCACACGCATTCTGCATTGTTGGCATTATGGTTGCTGAGTCCAACTATGGCTTTAGATATTTATACCATTTGTTGCTTAAGTCATGTAAAAGTCTAGGGTGTGATATGACTTCTCATACATTTGAATGAGTCCTATTGGACAAATTATGTAATTTGTATCCCCACTTTGCATGGGATGGATGATGTAATATTTATTATATTTCTATCATGTATAAACAATTGGTATATCCCCACTTGGTTGGGTGGATGAGTGAAATTTGGTATATCCCCACTTGATTGGGAGATTGATGTATGTTTGCGTCATTAGTGATAGGAAGGTGAAACTCACATAGTTGAGTTATAGAGTCATGTTATTCTTTTGGAAAATATTTTTGCAGACTCTGCATGTGCTCAGGGGGAGCATGGACAATTAGTGCATCACAGCATGTACAATGATATCACAACATGCACAAAGAGGGAGTTTAATCAGAGAATCCAACATGTGCCTAGGGGGAGCATGATCATATTCAATTGTTCAGATATGAAGAGTATCCTAGTTTTCCCTTTGTCCTTGATGTCAAAGGGGGAGAGAATTTTGGTGTTGCTTGTTATCTCTAACAATTTCTACAGCTTGTAGAAATCAACACTATCATGGTTGCCATCAAGTCCAAAGGGGGAGATTGTTGGCATTATGATACAAGTGTTGTCCTTGATGGAAACTCACTCACAGGTCAATTCAGTTTTGGTAAAAGGCAACTCACAGTACAACAGGTATATTCAGAGGTTACAGGGCAATGTACAAAAGAATAGGAAGATGGAACTAAGGTATACTGATCAGAATAAAGAAGGTAAAGGAAAAAGTTGATACACGCTGGTCCACTTAGTCAAAACAATGTATACACGATGTTCCACATAACAAAAAAAGCATATACATATACACGCACTCCCACAGAAAGAAAAGCGTGTACATGATTGGAAAACCTAGGTTTTGGTCCGAGGTATTTGGTCTGTGGTATTGACCCTAGGTATTTGGTCTGAGGTATTTGGTCTGTGGTATTGACCCTAGGTATTTGGTCCAAGGTATTGGTCCTAAGTGGTTTTGCTCCAAGGTATTGACAAAGGGCCTAAAGAAATATAAGGAGGAGAAGATCATGAGGCCAAGGGGGCAAGTGTATGGGTTTCTAAGGAATACTTCTATCTGAAGTATATTTTATGTTGCAGGGGCTATGTTTGTGATTTGATCTAAAATACTTTGTGCACCTTGAATTCAATGTTGGATTAGGATCATGAGACCTGAAGTGACCTATTATTGGATGATATGATATTGGTTGGGCTAGATCTAACTATGTACACCTATTTTATTCTTTAAATGTTGTGATCTGGGTTTGTCTAAAGTTTAGAAGTGCAACAAAGTTATGAGTTGATATTTGCAGATATGTACGTTGGTTCGTCTATTCAAAACCGTGTGCACACGAAGGTTATACTCTTCAAAATAGCGTGTACAAAAGAAAAGCTTCTTTTTCAAATCTGATTAATCTATCTGATCAAATTATGTTGTTTTACTGTTGTTTGTCGATGAAGTCTTCTTAGATCTGAATGTAAAACTGAATGCATAAGGAGGCTGGTATTTGATTAATTGATTGTATAAGTGAGAAGAAGTGATCTCTGTAGCTGTCTGTGTAAAACTCTGTAAGTTGACAGTAGATATTCAGTATATTGCTGGTTGGTACAGACTTGATTCAAAAATTTATGTTTGCAGTAGTTTTGAAGGTATATGCAGGTTTGATTAACGGAAGTAGCATATACACGCAGTTTGGGTTAAGCCAAGTAGTGTATACACTCTGATGCATGGTTTTTGAGGTTACATTTGGCTCTGAATGATGATGCAGGTTTTTGGGTTCAACACAATGTTCTAGTGTCAGTGATCTGATTGTTTATATTAATTGAATGTTGGTTGATGCAGTTTAAGTTTAAAAGTTTTTTATGGGTCCAATATGAAAATTGGATGAAACATGGCCTTCAGATTGTGGTGTTGTGATCCAAGAGTATCCAGTCTGAAAAATTCATGAAACGTGGTCCCTGGAGGAAGAAATAAGGTCGTAGCCTTTTGTAGGTCAGCGCCTACGTTCTAGTAAACAAATTGGCTTTCAGAAGAGCTAGGGCATTGCAGCTCCCTTCCAATAGAAGCTGGAAAATGAGAGAAGGTTGTAGCCTTCTGCAGGTGGGTGCCTACGTACTAGTATGATTTTGCACTAGTACAAGATTGTAAACAGATTTTCTTATTATTAAAAGAAGATAGAGACGACAACAACAAGTAGTTTTCACCGACATTGAGTTTCCACCTTAAATCTTGGTGTCCATGTGTGTTTCTTATGTGTGATGCTTTATTCTGCTTTTACTGCACTGTCTAATAAGTTACTAATGTATTGGTTTAAGATCAACACATGATAAATTGTCTAAATCACAAGTTCTCTGGATATACATTGGTTTCTCTAATCACAGTTGCATGCACACGCTAGTTCACTTCACTGAAGTAGCGTATATAAATCTGTTTGGGAAATAAAATTATTGATCTGATAATATTGATTCCCCCCCCCCCCCCCCCCTTTCAGTATTATTTCCAACATATAGGCCTTGTTTCTTGTTGGTACAACAAAGCCTACATACTCTTATGAACCTAGCTACCTCTTCTTGCATCTCAGGCTAATACACATACCTCTACATGTTGGAAACTATCTTCCCTACACCAAAGTTCCCTACAACCTTGGAGGAGTGAGCCTCTTTAATCAGTTGCATATACTCACCTTTAGGAACACATAACTTATCTAGCCTGTAAAGTAACCCAACTAGAGATGATAGTCAACTATGTTGTCACCATGTTGCACCTGACTCTAGATCTGCAACTGTTGAAACACCTCCTTGAATTCCACATCCTTTGAATATGCCTGCATCATGGATGAATGGCCCATGTGCATCAAAGTTCCCAAAGTTGTGATCTTTAATGTGGGTGGCCTTCAAATCATGTTAGAAAATTTATTTTTGTTTCCCTTCTTGTAGTTCATCACTAAATGAAACTATTGTAAAAACCCCATCCACTTGTGATGATTGGCATGTTTCATTTTTCTCTGGTCATGTAGGTACTATAGTGGTTGGTGATCTATGTGGATTATTATCTCCTTTCCCATCATATAATGTTTCCACTTCTTCACAACTTGCACTAGGGCATAGAGCTCCTTTTCATAGGCAGGGTAGATAAAAATCACCCCATGAAATACTTCAAAATGGTAGCTTTCAATCCTTCCTCGCTACATAGGGACTTCCCCCATTGCATACCCACTTGCATTTGTCAACATTTCAAAAGGTTCCTACAATTTTGATAATGCCAAAACTAGTGCTTGACTAATATTCTTCTTTAAAACCTCAAAGGCCCTTTGCTTACCCTTTCCCCACTAGAAACTCTTACCACTCATTGTTATGGCATGGAGAGGTGTTGCTACTACTGAAAATGAGGCTATGAATTTCCTCAGGTACTTTTATGCCCAAAATAAACTCTTGACCTAAGAAACATTAGTAGGCATCAACCACTTCATGATGGTCTCCATCTTGGAAATATCTATCTTCAGATCTCCCCCACCTGTCAAATACCCCAGATACACCAAAGACTGTTATGCAAACTCACACTTCTTGAGATTTTCCCATAGTTGGCGCTTCTTCGTTGTCTCTAGCACCTACATCAAATGTGATATGTGCTCATCCTAGGTAGCATTATACACCTATATATCATCCAAATAGGTAATAATAAATGAATCTATAAAAAGGTGCAGTATATCCATCAACCTCATAAACGTAGTTGGTTCATTTCATAAGCCAAACAACATGACTAATCACTCATACAAACCTTCCTTGGTTTTGAAGGTGGTATTCCAAGTATATTCTTCTATAACTCAAACCTGGTGATATGCAGTCTTTAAGTCCAATTTGGTGAATGATTTGGCTTGTTGCAACTGATCTAATATATCATATGTTCTAGGAAAGGGGTATCTATTCTTGATTGTTATTTTGTTTAATGCCCTATAATCAATACACATCTGACAAATGTTGTCTTTCTTCGGCACAATGATGGTGATTGACTCAAATTATGAGATACTTGGTAGAATGACACCCTAATCTAGTAGTCCATGTCCTCTAACTCCACGTCAACCTACCTTCACTGCATCTTGTGGACATCATACTAACATCAAGGTGATGTCACCCTGCCATGTGGCATCCCTAGTGGTGCCATGAGTTATCCAAAAGCTAACCACTTGCCCCTCCAAAAGGATCACTTCTACATGCCATATGTCACATCGATATTGTGCCACATTATCAACCTTACCACATCATTATACATGTGTGGCTTCCACGTAGGATGACATGGCTGTTGTGTGTTGGCATTATGACTTAGATTTGTCACTATGACACAGGTGTTGTCGTTGATGGCAACCCACTCAGATGACAGATCACAGTTCAGCAGGTTAACAACTCAGAGGTACATATCAGACTTCACAGAATGAGGAAAGAGAGGTATATGCAGGTTCACCTTGACAAAGTAGCATATACATGCGGGTTAACAGACCAAAAGGAGTGTATACGTACACATGCACTTTCAAAAAATGAAAGGCACGTATATCTTGGAAAACTAAGTTTTGGTCCAAGGTATTTGGTCCATGGTATTTTGATCCAATGTATTGGTCCAAGATATATGGTCCGAGGTATTGACCCTAAGTATTTGGTCCAAGGTATTGATCCTAAGTGGTTTTGGTCCATGGTATTGAGTAAGGCCTAAGACTATAAAAGGATGAGATGATCATTAGGCAAAGGCACTCAAGTATTGAATATCTGATGAAGAGCAAGATCTAGTGTACAGGTTATTGGGTTATGGTGCATAGCTGGATCTGAATCAAGGATGAAACTTAGCGCTTAATGAAGGATAAGATCTAATGATGGGTCAAGATCTTAAAGCTTGAAGTGAAGTATCTTTATGTGGTTTGATCATTTATCTGAATAACTGCCGCATGTTGTAGTCTGTAAAATATGATGATCTAGGTATAACTGAAGTTTGGAATTGTTGTAATGTTTAAATCATCATTTACAGATCTATAGGCAGGTTCACTTTAGAAAAGGTGCGTATACACACTGGTTATGAATATCAAAACAACATATACATCTTAAATTTGATTTACAGATCTGTACGCATGTTCGCCTTGAGAAAACAGCGTATGCACACAGGTTCGACACATGGAAGTAGCGTACACCTTATAAAATATGTTTTAGCTACTTCTGTTTGCTGTTGCAGTGTTCTGGGTTCTAGCTTGGGTTCTGGTTACTATATTCTGGTTACAACATTCTAAAAGATCAGATTGAAGGGTTGTCAAAGTGATTGATTGATTCAGTTGTGGTTGGTGCAAAGGAGATTGGTTGATACATATATATTTGATGATTGAATGATGTTATTGATGGATCCAGTTTGAAAATTTATGAAACGTCGTCCTTGGAAGAAAATAGAAGGTTGTAGTCTTCTGTAGGTCGGCACCTACGTACCAGTAAACATATCAGCTAGTACAAGAGTTAGGGGGTTGTAGCTCCCTTCCAGGAGAAGCTGGAAAACGAGAGAAGGTTGTAGCCTTCTGCAGGTAGAAGCCTGCGTACTGGTATAAGACTGCACCAATATAAAAATTGTAAAAGGAAGTTTCTTATTATTAAAAAGAAGATACAGATGATTGCAGCAGGTGGTTTTCACCCACATTGGGTTTCCACCTTATATCTTGTGTTCATATGTGCGATTATCTGTTCTATTTTTGCTACACCTGGTTACTGTTTATATGGTTCTAATGCACTAATTAAAGATCAACATATGAAGAATTAACTAAATCATAAGTTTGCAGGATATACGCTAGTTGCCTTAAACACAGTTGCGTATACACGCTCCATTAACTAAAGTAGCGTATATGAATCTGATTATAGGAATGAAAAATTATTGATTTGCTAATACTGATTCACCCCCCCCCCCCCCC
>APFE031364602.1:0-10067 GCA_000404065.3 Pinus taeda
AAGAGGAAGACTATTTTGTTGCTTGTGGAACTGCATGTGAAGCAGTGTTAGTGAATCCCTCTGTTAAGAGGAAGACTCTTTTGCAACAGCAGCATGTCAAGGAGTTGAGGAAGTGCTTGGGTAAGATTGAATGCCCAAAAGGTGAAATTAAAGGGGAGTGTTGGAATTGGTAATTTCCCCTGTGCGCAGGAGACCAGCAGTTAAGGCGCGAGGCAAAACCACCCAGCTGCTAACCAGAAACCGGCCGCCTGAAACCTATCGGGCCAGCTCTCCGGCGATGGAACATTCCGACGAGGGGCTCCGATGCAATTTGGTGCAGCCACGTGGACTTCCATGACGTAAGCACTTGACACTTATCGGAAGGTAACCTTCAGTTAACTTACCCCGCCCGATGTGCGTTCGATTGAAAAGATTGTCCTTCGTCGTTCGATTGTCAGGTAAGGTCTCGTCGGTTTACACTGTCCGAAGTACATACGGAGGCCTATCAAAATTAATGAGGCGTGTACCATCCCATACCCTATGTTAAATGGCTGACATTTGTTTTTTGGTAAACCTTTAATGTTTTCATACGGCGAATTTAACAGGAGCATGGGCGAAGTATAACATAGGTTTTATTTTTTTATATATGTTTTAAAAAAAAAAGGGTTGACTCCATTGTAGTCATATGAAAGCACACGGGGAGGTAAAGTTCAGTTTTGCGGCAAGTAAACAAAAAAAATACACAGCTTGTAAAAAGAAAAAAACACAGTAAGCTGCACCGTTCTGTGTGTCATGTGAAAACACACACGGGGATTGTAATGTAAAGTGTGGAAAGCACACGGTGAAAAAAAAGGGTCAGCAGCGCCGAAAGAAAGACCAGTGAGTTACGCACGGGGAGGTGAAAGAAAACTTGAGTTAGCTGCAACGAAGAAAAATCAAAGGAACACACAGATGTATAAATGAATTTTTGTTTTGGGTTGAAATGTGATGTCATGTATTTGGCATAAAACACAGGAGCATAAAGTTTTTGTTTGTAATGTAAAAAGTAAAAAAATTGCACAGCAGTGCAGGAGGAGAAGGAGAAATGAATAAAGAAACCAGTGGATAGTTTTGTTCAAAACCATGAATAGTTTCACATAGCAGTGAAAAGATAAATGTGTAAATCCCTGTAATTTTTGTTTTCACACAGCAGTGAATGTAAATGAAATTTTTACACACAGTGATGTAAAATTTCAAAGGAGACAGAGTAATTTCTTTGTAATGTTTTGGTGAATCCCTCTGAGTGAAAGAGGATGAATATGTCTCAGTAAATTCTCAGGTGAAAATAGAGTTATGGTTGAATGTTGTTTTTGGTAAATCCCTCACAGCAAAGAGGATGAATGTATATCAGTCATTTTATTTTAATGAATAGAAATCCTTTTATGGTGGTGAAATACTCTATTCTCAGCAATTTTTTTAAAAGGGTTCTCTGTGCAAAAAGATCCTGGAGCAAAGGTAACAGAGCATTGACCCTGTGTTCAGTTGTTTGTTTGGTTTTGGTATTTTTGCAAAACAAAAATACCCAACAGTATCTTCCCCGCACCAAAAGTTGTATTTGTCAGAGGGCCTCCGAACACCCCGACTTGCTGCCACTCACAGTGTACAACTCCAAAACCACCCATTCCCGGAAAGTAAAGCTCGAGCAAATGGGGCCTCCAGGGAATTGATCACAGCCATTAGATTAAATCAATGGTCATGTACAGGCCTACATCAGGAGCAATTTAATATTTGACTTACGTAAAAGTTTTATTTTTGACCGACAGTAATGTAATTAATGATATATAAGATGGTTGGTAGAAAGTAGGTAATAGTTTTAATTTTATTGTTTTTTTTACCACGGAAATATGGGCAAAAGTCAAACAATATATATGTAATGTTTTTTTGTTTGTTTATTGTAATTGCACTTGTTCGCACTAGCGAGGAATGAAAAACCAGGGTAGCAAAGCAGTGCGGAAAATGTAGAAAGACTTGCGGCAACAAATGGGATAGCAATTTAATTTTTTTTTAATTTGAATATGAAATGTGAAAACCCAACATTTCGAATGTAATGAAGAATTTCACACACGGGTGAATGTGAAAGAAGTTCTTTTATAGCAGTAAATCCATGTAAGAATTTTTATTCTACAGCAGTAAATGTAAAAACTTTTCATAGAGCAGTGAAAGAAGATTTTACACAGCAGTGTAAAATTATTTGTGAAAGAGACATAGTAATTTTTTTTTGGTGAGTCCCTCTGAGAAAGAGGAAGAAATATGTATCAGGCTTGTTATTAATGAATATAAAGGTTTTATTGGTGTGAAAAATCTCTGTTCTCAGAAATTTTATTTGCTTCCCTGTGCAAAAGATCCTGAAGAGAAAAACAGAGCATTGCTACGTATTCAGTTAATTTTTGTTTTTGGGATTTTACCAAAAAAATCCCCAACA
Organism: Pinus taeda; assembly: GCA_000404065.3. NCBI lineage: Eukaryota > Viridiplantae > Streptophyta > Pinopsida > Pinales > Pinaceae > Pinus > Pinus taeda. The sequence goes on from APFE031364602.1 coordinate 2,441, forward strand.
TAGAATAGGCTACTTCTGAGCTTTGTCGTTCGTTCTCATCATATAGTTATGCATTGATCTCTAATGTGGAACATCAATTCCAAAACTTGCAGATGGCAATGGCTATTCAGAGTTAGGCTTGTTGGAGTAGATAATTAGTGGGTATATTCCAATATACGTCTCAACTAGCCCTAGATCTAGTGTTTACAGCCCTAAAGGCATGAACTATCACAAAAACCTTGATTATGGTGATTGTGTTCCTCAGGAGAACTATTCTAACTTCACTACTACTTATGTTGGGTTTGACAGAACAAAATTTATCAAGGCAGATCTGGAAAGGTTCATTGAAATGAATTATCTCGGTTTCTACTTCAATGCAGAATTACAACAACAATTATTAGAACAGTCACAGCAGTAGCGACAGGTAAATAATTTCAACAACGTCCACTTATTGACTTCATATCCATTCATTGAATCTTTGTTCAACATGGCACCTATTTCAAATTTTCTTAATGAAGTTCTTCAGCTGACTCCAGAATTGTCTGATTCACAGCGGTATGACATTGCTGGTTACAATTGATATTCCTTTCCTATACTTTTCCGTTTCTTTTTACTAACCCAAAGGTTTAAGAATGAGTTCACTATCAACTCTACAACTCACTTTTTGCACTAGAACTAACAGGTGACAATTTTCCATCATAGACATTTTTGTGTGATTTCAATTTCCCCCGCCATGAAATGAAAGGTTCAGGCTATAACATTTTTGGACTATTCCAATGCCCTTTGCATCATTTCATTGTTCCTAATAGAAAGTTGTACATAAAAAAAGCAATCAATAACTAATAAAAAGAAAGACTTGCAAACTAATAGGGACGTGTAGCATTCAAAATATTTAAATTTTTAAAAATAAATTTGAATTATATTGGAATATCTATATATACAAAAATTTATTACTTTATATCAAATTCCAATGCAATATACATAAGACACAATATTCAACCATTTAATATATATTATAATTTTATGAAAAATTGGTTGGATACATAATTTATGAAAAATTGTTGGATATAGAATTGAATAACATTTATTGATTTGAAAAAGCCAAAATATAATGAAATTACTGTATTTAATGTGAGGTTTGAGATTATAGGGGAAAAGGAAGAGTAAACCATTAAGAGAATATGATTTTGGCTATGATTGTATATATAATTTTGTGAAGGCAATTTTTTTTAATAAATATAATTAAATCAATTATATAATTTTATTTTTAATTTCAACTTTATATATTTATATAGAAATTTACACAAAAAAGTTAAAGTTTAAAAATGCTTTATAAAATGAAATTTATAATAATTTTATATTGGAAATTAAATATATAATTAATATTTTTAATAAATATAGTGATATTAAAATTATTTTGAGACAATTTAATTGAAGGGTTCAACGCTCAATTCAAAGAATTTGGACCAGTTTACGGCCAAAAACCACGATATGTGATGAACATGCCAAAGCTTAAACTTGAAACCAAGATAAATTAGAGCTTTGAAACAAATCAGGTGAGTACCCTATAGGAACTTCCAACCTCATTTGTTACAAACGTCTCGATACTTGAATGGATCTGATATTAGGATTAATTGGAAGGATTAATTGGAATGTATGACACATCGGGTTCTGATATGCCCCTTATAGAATTCCACTATTAAAAAACCCATTTAAATCATATTTAAATTAAAGTTTTGGATTGGGGCCTATGTGATTGGTTTATTCAAATGAAATTTAATTAAAGATTTATTACAACAAGGTTTAAAACCAAGTTTGATAAAAACATTTTTTTAATTAAGTGAAAAATAAAACAAAACTAATTATGTAAAAATGAATAAATAATTATTAGAAAATCGACAAAACCAAAAATGGTCCCCATTTATAATGGTGATAATAGTAAAGAGTCTAAATGGGGTGTTGTGCTTTTTACCACAACAATGTCAGCAAAAACAACTTTGTATCTCCTACTGTAGTTTTTACTACCTCACGCACAATCAATGTATATACACATAATCCTATAGATTTGTTACTCTAGTTAATATCTTTCAAACTTTCCTTTATAATAATTTACTTCTCACCAAAAATAACTTATTGAATTTCAGTGAGATTAAACTCAATGTAATATGAAATCAAGTAACATTGAACATGTGTTTCATTTCACACATTTTGTGAATCTCTGCCCCCTTAAATAAATAGAGTTTTTAGTAACAAAAACACTTAGTTTCTCTTCCTATAATTTTTACTTCCTCAAGCACAATCACTGTATATACACATAATCCTATAGATTTCTTACTCTAGTTAGTATCTTTCAAAGTTTCCTTTATAATAATTTACTTCTCACCAAACACAACTTCTTAAATTTGAGTGAGATTCAACTCAACGTAACATTAAATCAAGTAACGTTGAACATGTGTTTCATTTCACAAATTTTGTGAATCTTTCGCATTAAATAAATAGAGTTTTCAATAACATTTATACCAAGAAATTTGATAAGGTTAATAACATTTTATTAAAATATTAAATTATAATATTATAATTTTTATTAATAATAAAATATGTGTGTGGAGTACGTAATTCTGTTTATGGTAATTTTTGAAATATTTGTAAACACTAGATTTCTTTTTTTTAACTTCAAAAAAATTACAGTACATCTTTTTATTTTTAAATTCATAAAATTAATTTCAAATTTTAGTAAAGGTTAGTCATTATTTTAAGAGAAATATGATTTCACTGTGATTTGTATTTGTAGGAATTTTGAAACAAATTGGGTTTGGATGCTATTCGAACTTCCAAGCGTATTTCTTACAAAAATCTTGATACTTGAATGGAATGGATCGATATTTTGATTAATTGGAATGTATAACATATCAGGTCCGGCAATATCAGGTTATCCAGATTTTGGCATTCCTGATACTTGAATGGATCCGATATTAAATCTTGATACTTGAATGGATCCAATATTATGATTAATTGGAATGTATAACATATCGAGTTTGGCGGTATCTGGTTATCCGGATTTTGGCATTCTTGATATTTGAATGGATCTGATATTATGTGATGGCCTCCCGCCGTTCCCAACGCGACCACAGGTGACAAGACTTGGCGTCCTGAATATATTAACTTTTGACTTAAATACTGAGTACGTTTATCAGATATTTTTATTGGGATGTTTAACCGGGTGTGTCGGTTAGGGTTTCCACCTGCCGGTTCCTTTCGCACGGGCTCTACCTTTTGTCAAACCCGTCCCGCTCTTTTGCCATTTGACACTCCTCCGCTGCACCGAATGTTGCTCTGCTCTGTTGAAACACTTACTCCTCCGCCGCTCTGGTTTCACACTGGTTCTATGGATGCCTTCAGTCCTCTGTTGTTATGGAGGTAGGGTTACAATGCCCTGTAGAGACACCTTCCGCTCTGCACAGTGTTAATATGTTGATTTGAGGTTTTTTAGGTGTATTCTTTCGTTTACATGTCGTTCCTGGTCGATTAATTGATGGGTTGCTTCATGACAGGGTTTCCACCGAACATTCGCGCTCCAGTTCCACTGCTAAGGTAAACTTTGGTTCCCTGATAAACTTCTCTATCGCTTCTTTTTCACACCCTGACACCCTCGCTCCGTGTCTTTAGGGGCATACTGGTTCTTTCAGTCTTCGACTCTGCCTCCTCAGCTTCAGGTGAGCTTCTGCACTACTATTGGCATTCGCTTGTTGTTTTTTTTCTTTAATGGTTATTCTGTTTGTAAACGCTGCTAATCCGTCCTTATTTCGTTTGCAGGTGGCTCATTACCGTTGGGCTTTGTGGTTTAGCTTCCTCCACGACTTCTGACAGTCGTTCAAGCCCTCCAGTTCTTTCTTCCGGGTAGGGTCTTACCATATCAGTTTCTATAGAGGTTTTTGAGGCTTCTTTTTGGTCATTAGTCTGTCGCCTGAGCGATGAATTTAATAGTCTTCTCGGTTGTGTAACTCTCCGGTCTTCTGGCACGTTGGTCTTTGTTATTGAAGTCTTCATTCTGTAATGCGGATACTGGGTTGTTTGAAACCCCTGTCCTGTAGATGATTGTTAGCGTGCTTCGAACCCTGGTCCTTTAAACTTGATATTTGCTTAGTTCTATCAGATGGTATTCGATTACTTCAAACCCTCGTCCTGTAGTATGAATATTTGATCATTAGGAACTTTCGGGTTATCTGGAACCCTTGTTCGCCGACTCTGTTAGTGTTTCCTTGCTGTAATAATTTTTGGTTTTTTTCCGTCTGGTTGTATCATACGTTTGTTCGAAACTTTGTTTCGGTTTCAGAGTTCTGTTGAATGAGCTTTGCGTCTCGAAAGGGATGTGAGACACCTGGACTATGTATACTTTATTTGTAACTGATAATGAAATGATACAGCTTATTTGATTTCACTCCGGCATTGCTTTATTCATAAATAATTTGAGGGTTATATGGGTTACCTGAAGTTTGTTTACGCTCACAGTTTCTCGTTCTTCCTTTGTCTGGAAGAGATATTTATATGTCTGCGCTCTGCATTTCTCGTAAATTCTCTCTGTCTGAAATTTTTCTGCGCTTGAAATTTCTCATTCTCCTCTGTCTGGAAGTGATTAGTTATGTATCTGCACTCTGCTATTCTCATTAATTCTCTTTGTCTTATTATTCCAACGCAAATTTAGTTACACAAAATTATATATTGATGCATGAAATTTGTGTTTACAGTGGTGATTCAATAGATAAAATAAAATAAAATGTTTATTTTGAAATGACTGTATCTCTTTGTTTCTCTGTTTGAGGAATCCCTTACATTGTTTTTCTTTTCTCTTTTAAACTCCTGAAGCACAACAGTTCTTGTTCAGGTAGAACTGCCCCAACAGAATTGGGTAACTGTCCACCAATTCCTAACTATTCCTAATTAACACAATTTATAAAGAGACTAATTAACTAACAACCTATTTTACTCTTACTAATTCCTATTGAAAAGAAACAGTTCATAATTTTAATTGACCTGGTCCTAATGGCCTTCTGAAAAATAAAACAAATAAAATAAAGTAAAATAACTGACAAGTCTAAGACCTGTCCAGCTATGCATGTATGATTATGTGTTCTTGTCTCTCCATGAGACCGTCAACCACCTTCTGTCTCCTCGAAGCTGGATGCTCCTGCATCAGGCTCCCGGGGTAGCAAAAAGTCATGGCTCTGTTCCATGAGGTCATCGACAGAATAGCTTGCTTTCTGTATCTGTGTCGCATTAAGCCACGAACTGTGCTCTATCGGACGGTTCTTCCATTTGACCAAATACCGCAAATATTCCTTCCTGCGTGTGCGCTTAGCTACCTGTGTGTCCAAAATCCCTTCGATCTCAACGGGTGGTGTCATCGGCATCTATCTCGTCCACGAATCTCCTTCATAATTGGTGTCCCGCGGTGGTTCTGCTGCTGCATTATCTGCTGAACCTGTGACATAAGGAAACAGATCTGCCACGTTAAAAATAGGGGAAATACCGATCCCTGGGGGCAACTGTAGTTCATAGGCGTTCGCAGAAAATTTGCGAATGATTTTACAGGGTCCGATTTTCTTGAATTTTAACTTGCTGTACTCTCGTTTTGGAAACCGTTCCTTACGTAGGTACGCAAGGACTTCATCCCCTACGTTGAACTGAACTTCCCGACGCTTTGTATCAGCCCACTTTTTATACCTCTAACTGTTGTCTTGTAATTTCAGTTTGACCTGTTCATGCAAGTTGCTCATAGCTTGGGCGAAATCTTCCCCATCAGTGCTTCGTTTCTCAAGTTTCCCCAAATCTCGTAATTCGTGCACTCCCCGCGGATGCATGCCGTACAGAATCTGAAACAGACTGTATCATGTGTTGCGGTTAGGGGAATCGTTGTATGCGAATTCCACCTGAGCAAGTACACGGTCCCAAGTTCGGGAATTTTCACCTGTTAAACTTTGAAGTAGATTTCCCAGACTTCAGTTTACTACCTCCGTCTGACCATCTGTCTGTGGATGATAAGCGGAGTTGAACTGCAACTGTGTATTCAACTTTTTCCACAGAGTTCTCAAAAAATGACCAGTGAACTTTACATCTTTGTCAGAGATAATGGATCTTGGAAGTCCATGCAACCACACAATCTCAGTGAAGAAAAGATGTGCTATGTAAGTAGCATCGTTGGTTTTCCTCCAGGGTACAAAGTGTGCCATCTTTGAAAATCGGTCTACCACAACCATTATTGAATCAAAGCCTCATTGTATCTTCGGCAAACCTAGTACAAAATCCATACTAACTGAATCCCATGGTCGACTAGGAATGGGTAGTGGCATATAAAGTCCAGTGTTCTGACTATGACCTTTTGCCAGTTGACAAATTTTACATCTAGTCACGTACCTCTGCACATCCCGCTGCAACTTAGGCCAGAAATAAAAATGCTGTACCTGAGAAATCATTTTGTCAATACCGAAATGTCCAGCCAGGCCTCCACTGTGTTTTTCCTGTATAATATTTTCCCGCATAGAACAGTTGGGAATACACAACTGTCCTCCCTTAAACAGCAATCCTTCCTATAGATTATAGTCTAACCACATGTTGTTATTTCGTAACAGCGGGTTTTGGCAAGCCTCATAGGCCTCCCTAAACTCGGTGTCGGTCGGATACAGCTCTTTTAAGTGTTCAAAGCATAAAACCTGCATCGTGCTTTCCTGTAGAAGCAACGTTCTTCTACTCAGTGCATCTGCCACCTTATTTGATTGCGCACTAATGTGTTTTAGTACAAATGTAAAACTTTACAAGTACTCAACCCAAGCTGCTTGCTTATGGTTCAATTTATGCTGCTGCATAATGTACTGTAACGCAGAATTATCAGAGAATAAAACAAACTCGTTACCTAACAGATAATGTCGCCAATGTTTCAAAGCTTGCACAATGGCATAAAATTCCTTGTCATAGGTTGAGTATTTTTATCTGCTCTCATTTAGCTTTTCACTGAAATAAGCAACTGGTCTGTCCTCCTGACTAAGGACTGCCCCAATGGCCGTACCATTGGCATCGCAACGAACTTGAAAAAGTTTGTTGAAATCAGGCAGTCTTAACACTGGTCTTTCAGTGATCTTCTTTTTCAAGATCTGAAAACTATTTTCTGCTGCTTCAGTCCAGTGAAATGGCTGATTAATTTTCTTGATCGTATCCAACATTGGTGCGCAAATCTCGCTGAAATTTCTGATAAACTTTCTGTAAAAACTGGCTAGTCCGTGGAAACTTCGGACTTCAAACAAACTTTTCGGAGAAAGCCAGCTAACTATAGCTGTCACCTTTTCTGGGTCCATTTTTAATTCATTTTCTACGATGACAAAGCCCAGATACACTAATTCTCATTGAAAAAAAGTACACTTCTTCAGATTAATTAGCAGCTTATTCTGCTGTAACTTCCTCAACACACTCTGCAAATGTCTGAAATGTTCCTCTTTAGTCTTGCTAAAAATCAGAATATCATCCAGGTAAACTATTACAAACTTACCATTAAATTCCTTCAGCACTTCATTCATCAGGTGCATGAACGTGCTGGGAGCGTTGCTCAAACCAAATGGAATCACCAGCCACTCATATAAGCCTTCGTTCGTCTTGAAAG
>APFE031364602.1:10216-22610 GCA_000404065.3 Pinus taeda
GCGGTCTTCCATTCATCTCCTTCCCGAATCCGGATCTGGTGATATCCACTTTTCAAGTCAATCTTCGAAAAATAAGCCACTCCACTCAAACAATCCATCATATCGTCCATCCTAGGTAAGGGAAACCTGTACCTAACAGTAATTTTGTTGATAGCCCTAGAATCCGTACACATTCTCCACTCTCCTCCTTTCTTTGGAGCCAAAACAGTTGGTACTGCACATGGGCTCATACTTTCTCGAATCAAACCTTTTTCCAACAACTCCTGGACATACTTCCTGATTTCTTCATGGTCTTTAGGACTCATACGATAAGCTGCTTTATTTGGCAGGCTTGCCCCTGGTATAAAGTCAATATAGTGACTAATTCCTCTCCTTGGTGGCAATTCATCTGGAAGATCGTCTACCACAATGTCTCCAAAATCCTGCAGCAACCTCTGAACTTCTTCAGGCAAATCTGAGATCTATGTATGAAGTACCACTGCCTTTGGTCTCCTTATGACAACAAAATTTATTTCGCTGTCCTCAATCTGTTTTATAAATTCCTTTCCACCTAACAATAGCGCTTTCACCCCACTAGCTTCTGCTGTATTTTCCTCCTTGATGGGTACAAGCGTATGCTTGATGCCGTCTTTAACAAACTTATAGCAGTTGGTTTTTCCATCATGAACTGCACTTCTATCAAACTGCCAAGGTCGTCCCAACAGTAAGTGACAGACATCCATTGGCATGACATCGCAAAGGATCTTGTCTTTATACTTACCGATCTGAAACTCTACCTCACACTGTTCGTCAACTAACAGTTGATGCCCTTTCTGCAGCCACGACACTTTGTAGGGCGTAGGATGATTTAGTTTCTTTAATCCCAGCTTTTCTACCATCTCCACAGCTACTAAATTGTCGGTACTCCCACTGTCAATGATCAATTTGCAGCACTTACCCCGTGACTTGCAAACAGTGCGAAACAAAGCCTTTCGCTGATCCGGTTCTGCAACCTCTTTTGCTGGTTTTAATAGCACTTTATTTAACACCAAAGCTTCACCTGTCTCCGGTGTATTCTTTGCTTCTTGAGGTGTCTCCTCAACATCCTTCGGCTGAGCAACATAAGTTCCTCTTCCACCTGCTGGTTCCCCTTCAGGACAGTCATATGACTTGTGTCCCAATTTGTGACAACGATAGCACTGGACAGTTCCCCTGCCTCGACCAAATCGTCGCCCTCGCTGAGCTGGTCGTCCTTCCCTGGTGCTATTGTCCTTCTCTATTGTACCAACAGATTTGGAACTGCTGCCCTCCTCATTTGAGCCTGTACCTCTACCTCTGCCATAAACCTTGCCTTTTCCCCTGCTAGATCCACCTCCTCTCTTGGCGTTCTGCTTCCTGTTAATTTTCTCCTCTGCCTTCAGTGCAAACTGATAGGCTTCATCCAACGTTTGAGGTGAGAGGATACCGATTTCATCTAGAATCTCCCCCCTCAATCCATTCACAAATGTGGCTGTTTTTTCTGAGGTATCTTCCACATACCCTGCTCGTAAATTCAACTTATAAAATTCCTCTGTAAATTCCCTAACAGTCATTCCTCTTTGCTTCAAATTCTGTACCTGTCGGTACAACATGATCTAGTAATCTTTTGGCAGGAACTTTTCCTTCAGTTTTGCTTCCATTCTGGCCCACTTCTTTATAGGCGGTTTGTGTAGCCTCTTCCTCTCCGCCTGAACGTTGTCCCACCACAAGGACGCATGTCCTTTCAGCTTGGTGGCGGCGAACTTCACTTGTTTGTCCTCACTGGTTTCCTCAAACTAAAAAAATTTATTTACTTCACTCAGCCAATCTAATAACACATCTGCGGACAAACTCCCGTCATAAGTGGGTAACTCATGCCTTGGCTTATGACTGGACAGCAAAACTGACTTCAACAATCTAAGTTCCGGTGTCACCCCTTCAAACTCGTCCTCTGGTTCAGCTATTTCTTCATCACTATCATCTGCTGGGTCTCTCCTTCCCCCAGCCTCCACCACTGCCAATATTTCACGCAAAACTCGGATCTCCTCTCGAAGTCCCTCATCTGCTATCCTACGAACTACTCGTCCTCTTCCTCTTCCTTCAGCTTCCACCTGTTCCATTTGTTCCAACTCAAGAAACTAGCTCTAATACCACTTTTGATGGCCTCCCACCGTTCCCAACACGACCACAGGTGACAAGACTTGGCGTCCTGAATGTATTAACTGTTGACTTAAATACTGAGTACGTTTATCAGATATTTTTATTGGGATGTTTAACCGGGTGTGTCGGTTAGGGTTTCCACCTGCCGGTTCCTTTCGCACGGGCTCTACCTTTTGTCAAACCCGTCCCGCTCTTTTGCCATTTGACACTCCTCCGCTGCGCCGAATGTTGCTATGCTCTGTGGGAACACTTACTCCTCCACCGCTCTGGTTTCACACTGGTTCTATGGATGCCTTCAGTCCTCTGTTGTTATGGAGGTAGGGTTACAATGCCCTGTAGAGACACCTTCTGCTCTGCACAGTGTTAATATGTTGATTTGAGGTTTGTTAGGTGTATTCTTTCGTTTACATGTCGTTCCCTGTCGATTAATTGATGGGTTGCTTCATGATAGGGTTTCCACCGAACATTCGCGCTCTAGTTCCACTGCTAAGGTAAACTTTGGTTCCCTAATAAACTTCTCTGTCGCTTCTTTTTCACACCCTGACACCCTCGCTCTGTGTCTTCAGGGGCATACTGGTTCTTTCGGTCTTCGACTCTGCCTCCTCAGCTTCAGGTGAGCTTCTGCACTACTGGTGGCATTCGCTTGTTGTTTTTTTTCTTTAATGGTTATTCTGTTTGTAAACGGTGCTAAGCCGTCCTTATTTCGTTTACAGGTGGCTCATTACCGTTGGGCTCTGTGGTTTAGCGTCCTCCACGACCTCTGACAGTCGTTCAAGCCCTCCAGTTCTTTCTTCCGGGTAGGGTCTTACCATATCAGTTTCTATAGAGGTTTTTGAGGCTTCTTTTTGGTCATTAGTCTGTCACCTGAGCGATGAATTTAATAGTCTTCTGGGTTGTGTAACTCTCTGGTCTTCTGGCACGTTGGTCTTTGTTATTGAAGTCTTCATTTTGTAATGCGGATACTGGGTTGTTTGAAACCCCTGTCCTGTAGATGATTGTTAGCGTTCTTCGAACCCTGGTCCTGTAAACTTGATATTTGCTTAGTTCTATCAGATGGTATTCGATTACTTCAAACCCTCATCCTGTAGTATGAATATTTGATCATTAGGAACTATTGGGTTATTTGGAACCCTTGTTCACCGACTCTGTTAGTGTTTCCTTGCTGTAATAATTTTTGGTTTTTTTCCGTCTGGTTGTATCATACGTTTGTTCGAAACTCTGTTTCGGTTTCGGGGTTCTGTTGAATGAGCTTTGCGTCTCGAAAGGGATGTGAGACACCTGGACTGTGTATACTTTATTTGTAACTAATAATGAAACGATACAACTTATTTGATTTCACTCCGGCATTGCTTTATTCATAAATAATTTTAGGGTTATATGGGTTACCTGAAGTTTGTTTACGCTCGCAGTTTCTCGTTCTTCCTCTATCTGGAAGAGATATTTATATGTCTGCGCTCTGCATTTCTCGTAAATTCTCTCTGTCTGAAATTTTTCTGCGCTTGAAATTTCTCGTTCTCCTCTGTCTGGAAGTGATTAGTTATGTATCTGCACTCTGCTATTCTCGTTAATTCTCTCTGTCTTATTATTCCAACGCAAATTTAGTTACACAGAATTATATATTGATGCATGAAATTTGTGTTTACAGTGGTGATTCAATAGAGAAAATAAAATAAAATGTTTATTTTGAAATGACTGTATCTCTTTGTTTCTTTGTCTGAGGAATCCCTTACATTGTTTTTCTTTTCTCTTTTAAACTCCTGAAGCACAACAATTCTTGTTCAGGTAGAACTGCCCCAACAGAATTGGGTAACTGTCCACCAATTCCTAACTATTCCTAACTAACACAATTTATGAAGAGACTAATTAACTAACAACCTATTTTACTGTTACTAATTCCTATTGAAAAGAAACAGTTCATAATTTTAATTGACCTGGTCCTAATGACCTTCTGAAAAATAAAACAAATAAAATAAAATAATATAACTGACAAGTCTAACACCTGTCCAGCTATGCATGTATGATTATGTGTTCTTGTCTCTCCATGAGACCGTCAACCACCTTCTGTCTCCTCGGAGCTGGATGGTCCTGCATCATTATGATTAATTGGAATGTATGACATATTGGGTCTGGCGGTATGGGTTACCTAGATTTTGGCATGGTAATAGGTTTACAAACTTTGATAGTTGATATGCTTCCGATAGTTCAAGATTTTGATATGCTTCCGATAGGTTAAAATTTTGATATGCTTCTTATATGTTTTATCATATGGTTTGTATGTATATATGTGATAAGTTTTGGGTTAAAATTTTCAAAAATATGCAAAGGTTAAAAAATCTCTTTAAGTATATTTTTAAATAGATTTTCAAAAGAATTCCAAGGTTAAAAAACACATTTAAGTCATATATGAATAAAGATTTATTACATCAAATGTCTAAAACAAAGTTTGATCAATTTTTTTTTTTATTAAGTGAAAAATAAAACAAAACTCATTAAGTAAAAATGAATAAATAATAAATCCCAAACCAAAGGCAAAAGAAAAAGGGGTCCCCATTTATATTGATGATAATAGTAAAGAGTCTAAATGGGTGTGTTGTGTTTTTTGCCACAACAATCTCACCAAAAACAATCATTGCATATACACATAATCTTATAGATTTGTTACTCTAGTTAATATCTTTCAAAGTTTCATTTATAATAATTTACTTCGTAGCAAAAACAATTTCTTGAAATTGAGTGGGATTCAACTCAACTCATTGTAATATGAAATCATTTCTATTTATTAATATGATATAATGCTTTAAGAAAATGAGAAAATAAAATTTAATGAAAATACTTGTATTTATAATGCAAGGTTTGACATTATAGTGAGAAGAAAAAGAAGTAAACAATTAAGAGAAATACAATTTGTATGTATAATTTTGCGGAGATTTTTTTTTTTTAATAAATATAATTTAAATAAATTATATAATTTTATTTTTAATTTTCAACTTTATTATATTTATAAAAAATTTAAATAAAAAATAAAAATAAAAATGATTTTATTTTTTTATTCAAAGGAAATTCAATAATATTTATATTGAATTAAATGCATAATTAATATTTTTACTAAATAATGATATTAAAATGATTTATTTTTTTTGGAGACAATTTAATTCACAAATTTGTTGAAAATAAATTGTTATATTTTAAAACATTCCTTATTTAGCTCTAGGAAGAATTAAAGTATCAGAGGATATAGACTAGTTTGCAACCAAAAACCACGATTTCGGATGAAACCATGATAAATTAGAACTTTGAAACAAACTTTATCCACTACGATTTCGGATGAAACTATGATAAATTAGAGCTTTGAAATAAATCTTATCCAGACCCTATAGAAACTTCGAAGCACATTTGTTACAAAAATCCGGATGAACGCAACCGATATTAGGATTAATTGGAATGTAAATGACATATGAGGTTTGGTGTATTACGTTATTGGGATTTTGGCATGACAGTACATTTAAAAACTCTGATAGTTTATATGCTTCTAGTTCAACATTCCAATATACACCTTATATGTTTTATCATATGGTTTGTATGTATATATGTAATACATTTTGGATTAATATTATTAAGGAATTCTAATGTTAAAAACCTAATTAAGTCACATTAATTTACATTAAAGTTTTCCATTCCGGGACTATGTGATTGGTTTATTAAAAAAAATAGAGTCAAAGATTTATTACATCAAAAGTTTAAAACATAGTTGGATCAAAACCATTTTTTTATGTAAGTGAAAATAAAATAAAACTAACATAGTAAAAATGAATAAATAATGTTTCGAGAACCAAAGGCAAAAGCAAAAAGAGCCTTCATTTATAATGGTGATAATAGTAAAGAGTCTAAATAGAGTTGTTGTGTTTTTTTACCACAACAATCTCACCAAAAATAACTTAGTTTCTCCTCCTATAATTTTTACTCCCGCTCGCACAATCATTGTATATACACATAATCTTATAGATTTGTTACTCTCATTAATATCTTTCAAAATTTCTAATTTTATGATAATTTACTTCTCACCAAAAATGACTTCTTGAATTTCAGTGAGATTCAACTCAATATAATATAAAATCAAGTAACATTGAATATGTGTTTCATTTCACAGATTTTGTGAATCTTTTCCCCTTACATAATTAGAGTTTTTAGTAAAATTTTATGGTGTAATAACATTTTATTAAAATTATTAATTATAAAATATTATATTTTTATTAAATAATAAAATAGAAATATGTGTGTGGGGAGTAGATAGATCTATTTATGGTAATTTTCAAAATATTTATCAACACGAAATTTCATTTTTTATTTTTTTTAGATTAAAAAAATAATTTCAAAAATTAATAAATGTTAATCATTATTTTAAAAGAAATATGATTTTGTTGTGATTTGTATGTATAAGAGCCTTCAAACAAATCGGGTCGGTGAGATTTTTGGCATGACAATACGTTTAAACACTGACACGTGGCTTTTGGATGGGGTCAAACAATATCATAAGTTTTGGCTGCTATAACATATGAACCCAGAAACGAAATGGTGACTGAAATGGTGTTGAGATGCACTATAAAATTTAATTAACGGAAACCTTTTCCTAGGGATAAAGATTTTTGTTTCAAAAATCAACAATCAAGTGGAAACAATTTAGTTGAACTAAAATTTAATCTGAACCAAATACTATATCAAGCCAAAAACAATTCAAAAACTAAAACAAAACATTTAAACTCTACCATTATAGAGCAGAACAGAGATATTATTTTGCCCATTTGTCGAATACTGTCATTACATACCTTTATCCGTCTCCCGAGGGATATAAAAATGTTTTTCCAAAATTGCCTACCATGTCCATCTATGCTGATAAATCGCGTGAAGAGGAAATGGACAAACTTATAAATTTGTAACATAAAATAGTGATAATCAAGAAATACATAATAAAATTAGTCAAACATATAATACAAAATATTGTAAAATAGATATAAAAAAAATGGGTACCTTCACCCAATTGACTTAAATTTTACGAATATAAGAAATAAAAAATAAGAAAGCAATCAATAACTAATTATGAGAAAGATTTAAAAACTAATAAGGATGTGTAACATTTAAAATCTTTTAATTTAAAAAAATTTAAAAAAAATTTGAATTATATCTATATATATATATACAATAGGTTTGTGAAGAAAAATCATAAGAATGACGGTTTTTTACACTTCGAGAAAATGACTAACCTAACCTATGAAGAAAAAGCACAAGAATGACCAACGCCTACACTTAGAGAAGATGACCAATTATGTATAAATCTAATAGTTTTATGAGTGAAATTTTTGGGGATCCTTAGTACTAATGAAAGCATTTAGAATATTGAAAATCATAAATTCAATGCATTTCGCCATTAATTGACAGAAAGCACGTCCACGTGGCCTTTGACAAACGTCATCTTTAACGGACATTTTCATTGGAAAAATCACATCGTCGTTCTACCAAAACTTACTATCTCCTCTCTCTCTCGAGCCCATTAATTTTATCAGAACATATTTTATATAAAATCACATCCTCCCTTCATTGCAACTTTTCGAACGAAACCTTCACTTCGATTTGCCGATCTCTAATTGTGAATGTCTTACTGTACATGTCAGCTTTACTCTAGATTTTTATTAGAAAAATAAGATGGTTGTCCTAGAAAAAGTTGTGATCTCGTCTATCTGCGAATCCATTTTATTTTATGAAAACATCTTTAATATAATATCGCATCCGCACTTCATCACAACTTTTGGAATGAAACCCCCACTTGCACCCACCGATCTTTGATTGCGACATGCCAATATCCCTTGCCCCCTTTCAACTCTTTCTGACCATCGTGCTAGCCCCCAAATCAGAGCCCTATCTATTGGGCATTTCCATCGGAGGTGTAACCTTCATGGATGACATGCCAATTTGCCAATCGCAGATCATCTTCTGCATTTGGCCCTTGGTCTTGTAGTTGTTCATGTGATCGCAGTCTAGCCCTCGTATAAGAACCCTACAATCGTAGGTTTCGCTTTGATGCATAATACGCCTCAACCTCCGATCTTTGATCTCCCATACATCACACCATCGTTGCCATGTATCTACCCCCTGTCGCCTTTTGAGTAATGCCACATATTACTCCTTTTTGGCCTACTGTGAGCCTTGAAATTGTCGAATCCAGCTACCACGTATCAACTGTGTTGGCACGCTGTTGCCACGTGGCTCTTATCAGATCCAATGTTTTTCTTCCAAGCGTCCCTTTGGGAGGAGAAAGAAATTGTCCCAACTTCTTCCACACACAAATCCTTTGTTAATTTGTTATCGCCTATCCTAGCACATTAACACCAACGACCCATTCCTAGTGATTTCACTCTGCCTAATATCGCATATTTATGACGTTTCTCATATTAAAACTTCCCATATCAAAACTTCCTATACCTAATAAACTTTCTTTTTTACTTAAATACGTCCTATTAAAACCTCCGATATCAAAACCTCCTATACCTAATAAAATTTCTTTTTTACTTAAATACGGATGAACTCACATTGTCCTATCAGCACTGGTGTGCGCGTCTTTTAGTGCAAATAATAATTTATTCATTTCCGTATTGGTGTTGGAGAAGGCCTGTAAACCAAAAAAATAGTACATTCCTTCGTATATTGGTAGGGTATAAAGCCTCTAAACCAAAAAATACAAAGGCTTGGAATAACAAAGCATTTCAATCTAGGAATTATTATATTAGTATTATGAAACATATTAAACTATGTCATTTCTATTGTGCTCAACTAATCTCTTAACATTTTCTTGTAACGAGCGTTACTAATCACAATGAGCATTTTCTTCTTCTTTGAACAGAGTCTCTAAATGTTCGATTCCACTGCCACATACCTCATGCTAACTAGTTGCTTTCTGCGGAGAGTTTTGTTTTGGCAGTGTGTGGGGAAGAGGCTGTGGTGAGGAAGTGGGGAATCCCGTGAGCAAAATGTGTGGGGAAAAGTTTTATGTAAAATTTTCTTTGTATTTGGCACAATCTTTAATTAATTAAATAATTATAACGGTAGAGACACACGTCTTAACAGCTATAAGTCTTATTTATTTATATTTATTTAGTGAATCAAAATTTTCGTTACTTTTTTCTGTTTTTTTTGTCAACATTTCATTTGCACTCTTGCCGTTGGACTTTTAATCATAATGATCACCACAGGAGATATTCTAAGATGTGAATAAATTGGTTTTCATGATCATTGGTTAGAATAAAAAACTATCAATGTT
Source organism: Pinus taeda (assembly GCA_000404065.3). Lineage (NCBI taxonomy): Eukaryota > Viridiplantae > Streptophyta > Pinopsida > Pinales > Pinaceae > Pinus > Pinus taeda. Next base: position 19,683 of record APFE031364602.1, read on the forward strand.
CTTTATTGAACAAATTTTAAAGCTAGGCTAAATATTTTTTTTTTTAAAGATATTCTTAAAATATTTTAGCAACTAATGTTTTGTTTTTCCATTTTTTCCATCTTCATGATCAATGATCATTTTTCCATTTTTTCCATCTTCATGATCAATGATCATTTTTTTTAGGAAGATTTATTTTAGGGTGCTAATTATTTTTATAGTTTATAGAAAATAATCTATAAGTGAGAATAAAATACTTTATATTTTTAATTTATATATTTATATTTAATTAAGAGTTAATGGAAGGGTTTAAAATAATCTATAAGTGAGAATAACAAAATACTGTATATTTTTAATTTATATATTTATATTAATTAGAGTTAATGGAAGGAATGTATTGTTTCAATCATTTTTTCTAGATTATCGCAGTTTCAATGTAGTCATTTAGAAAGTTGTTATTTTCCAACTGAAAAGAGAGTTTGAGCTGCATAGGAATCATTATCTTTGACGTTGTAATGATTATTTAGCCTATCAATCCCATTTCTATAAAATTGGACTCTATTATGTTTTATTTGTGGTGTGGGCTTCAATTAATAAAATATCCAATTTTTCTATCTGTATGTTATATTTTCTTTTCCATTTTGGTATCAAAGTTTAAGGGCCCAAGATTTGAGGGGATTAGGCCTAGTCACCTTACGTGTGAGAGATAGATTTTTAGGAGAGATCTGGGTTTTTTTGTGATATCTCTCATGAACTATGAACTTTTGATCCAAGCTAGATTGAGAGTGATAGATCCATTGTGAGGAATTTACCTAAATTGAGATTTATTAAGACTAAGAGAGGTACTAGTATCATCTATTCAAAGGTGTGGCTTCTATACTCTATTATATGTTGTTGGGAGAGGAGATAAGCTCCACTTAAAGGCTTTATTTCTATCTTTGGGTTTAAAGCATCCCTTTCATCTCCTTTGACAAAGGATAATAGTGATATGTGACTCTTAGCTAATTAGGATAGTAACAATGTGTAAGAGGACATAGAATATAACATGCGGCCTTTACCTCTATGGTGTAGTATAGTATCAATCATAGTTTGCTATTGTTTTGAATTTGTCAAGAGGGGTTGAAACGTTTGAAGGTTTGGTACTTTAATAGTTGTCGATATTATGTACTAATGAGATTTTCATGAAACTTGTGTACCCATTCTATAATTTGTATACTTATTTTGTATAGTCTAGACTTTCTAAGCTTTTTTGCATGCACCATTTTATTCGTTGGAGATGGGTTAGGTTGTCTTGCATGTGTCATTGGTTCCTTTCGAGATCATTCAGGAAGGAAGTAAGTGGATTTCAATCATCATGCTTTTCCTTTAGGATTTTCCCCATTAACATGTTTTGTTTCCTATGTATGGTAAGCATTTCACTTAATAAGTTAAAATCTAATACAAAGTGCTTGTCTTGGTGTGTCAGCCACTCCAAGAAGTGATTCACTTCTCGCATGTTGTGTGAACTTGGTGTTTGGGTGGTTATTGGATCTGCTTGAGCTGGAACCTCCATAAGATGTCGAAGAGACTTCCCCCTTTCTCCAATGGCCCTATGAGTGCGACAATGCTGACATGGCATGCTAAAACTGATTGGATACCAATGATAGTTGAGGTTACAAAATTTACTAGAGGCAACCCAGAATGAAATTTTCCATTTTTTGAGGAAAGAGCAAGAACCTCGGTCCTAGGGAATGAATCAATGTTACAAGCCCCCAATCCACCAATGGGAATAAAACACGAATAAAATCCCCCCTCCTCATAGGCGTGTACTCAATCGTTGGAAGGGATACCAAAAACAGAAAGTGTCAAAGGCTAGTGAACTCATATCATGGTCGTAACCCCTGAGTGTGAACCACATACTAACCCTAAAAACAACTTGCATTAAACTAGGCAGATCAGAAAGGCTAACATTGAGAAAGAGACATAAGATTGAGGGAATTAACTAGTTTCTCAAGTCCCTTATTAATGGTGTGACCATAATGAGAATAAAAACTCCCCTCCTCTTACGTGTGTACTTGACTAGATTAAGATCCTAGGCATAACCCCAAAAAGAAAATTGCCCAAAAACTAAACTAACCACAAACTGGTCCAAAAATCAAATTGCAAAATGCTAAATTGACCATAAAGACCAACATTCAAGGTAAAGTACAAGAGGCAACCTACCTTGAAGGTGAACTAGTGTACCACAATAATGAAGATTAAAAACCAGGCTAACCAATGAGCTTGAATTACCTCCTAAACTTGTTGAATTTGAAGGGAAGAGCTCTGCTGCAAGCCCACCACTGGTTGGAGAATCACGTGTCCCTCTCTCCTTGCACTCAATAACGCGTTGGACATTGAGGTTTGTCCAACACCTACCTCCCAAACTTTACAAGTAGGCCCTCTCTATCCATTGTTTCGCATGAAAGATAGGAAATGTGGTAGGAAATGTCAATCCCATAACTTTAATACCAAACTTACGAGGCCTCCATGTGGCCAAATTTCCACCTCTCATTGCATGAGACCCAAACATCAATGAGCAACCATAGAAAAAAATCACAAGACATTGAGTGTGTTCCTTCATGAGATAAGAGGTATTATCACACATTTGATGCATGAGGGAGCATGCCAAGCCACACCTCCTTTATGGGCCTTGGGATTTGGTGAGGTGGTTGATGCCCCCTAACCACACTAATGCTTTGATCATCCACCACATGGAAATTCAATCATATTTTATACTACTATGTGTTAAATTAAGTATACATAATAATATTTAATTACAACACATTTTCTTAATTCAAATTAATATATTTTAATAAAAAATAGAATTCATATATTACCATATTACTTTGAAAGTGAATATTGTAATTATTGTTATTAATATTTTATAATGTTTAGTATTATTAGCCCACATAGCATAGAGTAGACATG
>APFE031364603.1:0-15115 GCA_000404065.3 Pinus taeda
GGCAGAGGAGGAAGGTTTGTGAGAAGCCTTTGACTGTCTATGAGCAGCAGAGGGATTGTACTGAGAGCTGGATAGCTTCCAAGCTAAGGCTCTGTGTAATCTGGACTATGTTTCCACTTGTATGATAATACAAAGATGGGGTTTTAGGAAGGTGCTTTCCCTGGGTAAATTCTTTTGTATTATGTGTGATTGATTCCTTCTTATTAGTTATATGTGTTCTTATTGATGTTGCTCATGGTTGATTAAGCTTTCGCTAAATTGTTTGTAGAAGTAGATCAAGTGTTTTGCTTTAGTACATTGCATTACCAGGTGATCTCCAGGTGGGAAATTTCTACATGGTATCAAAGCTAGCTGATCTATAAAAAAAAAGTTCTACATGGTATCAGAGCTAGTTGATTTGTATAGAAATTCTACAAAGCTAAAGAGAGAGGAATAGAGAGAAAATTGGGTGACATCCTCTGTAATTCTCTTTCCTGTGTAATGAAATTGAAAACTAGTGTGATAGCCTAATTCTAAGTAATCTAATGTTGGAGTGTGTTATGTTCTCCATGCACTATGTATTTTACCTTTATGATTTTCGCTGACCTTCTGTGAAGAGAGGAAATAATTGAACCCCTTATATCAACTTCTTTTCTGTAGAAATACTGCCAAAACAAGGATCCCCTGCAACAGGACCAAGTGATCTTAAAGGGTGAAACTAGTCATTGTAGTTGACTCAAGATTCATGAACATAAATCCTAGTTACACCTAATTGTAATTTCAGTTCACATAGGTGAATGAAAGGCCACAACAAAAGTGTGTTTTTTCCCTGGCCGAGGTTCCAGATTGAAGTCCTGATGAAAAACCATAGTGGTTTTGATTAATGGTGGATTTCAGTTTTGGACCCTTGCCCCCCTCATTAACTCATAACAGACCAAGGGGTCCTTGGGGTGAACCGTGGCCACTAGTCAAGCCCTACGATGATACACATCCTGAAGCAACACCTTGGTCAAGGAGGGTCCCATGACGAGAGTTTCAACACCAGCCACCTTTATTAACCTAAGGTAGACCTGACACACCTCGAAGTGAAATTGGACCATTGATCAAGCAGTGCTCGTGGTTGCATCGTTAAAAGAATGTTGATCATTAACAAAGGTCGATTCGATAAAGGTGGGTGGTCCCATCAGTTGACATCCTTGATAGATAGAAAGCTTCTTGTTGGTTGCCTCCATTGTTCTACCACCACAATCCGATTGTGAAGCATAACATAGCAACACCATTGATGGGTGGCAAATGACCCCACCAATAGAAGGCCAAAATAGATATAAATATCACTGTCAATTGTCATCACTGCCACTGCACATTGTAGGAGGGAAATTGTCTGCAAGTGTCCATGAGCAGCAGGTGGTCTTGTTGGTTAATGAGACCGATAAACATAAATATTCTCGACAATTACTAGTTTTATCTTAGCATGGAAAATGGAGGCACAAGGAGATTTAGTGCCACACGAAATTAGCAGAGGAGGCACCTCCGCCATCACTATGTCCAAGGTTTTTTTACAAGGATTATAGAAGGTATGCTAAAAGAACTTTTGACAATTATTTATTAATTCATTTGACATGTTTGCTTATTGTGTAGAAAGATACTTTATAGATGTGAAAGTTGTAGTGTCCATAAAATTAAGTATTAAATAAATAATAATAATAATAATAATAATAATAATTAATAATAATAATAATAACTCAATAAAAATAATAATAAAAGTAAAAAGCAATTCTATTAATAAATGAGTTAACAATTTAATTTCTTTGGCGAAGATCACATTATAATACTTTTGTCGACGTTTTTCGAACCAACAAGTGTGGTTCATCGTCAGGACAAGCAGAATCAAATCATTGCTGCATGTTAAATAGGGGAGAGCAGATCTTCCAATGGCTAAATTTGACTAGGAAATGACTACATTGGACTGGGTTTGACTGAGAAACGGTCAAAGGGGTACATCTCCCTTTCATCCAGTGGACCACTGATAAAATTGCTAGAATTCTTAGGAAGCATAATGTTCCCTCAACCTTTAGACCCCTTAACACCATCTGTAGCTCCCCTAGATCGGTAAAAGACCCGGTTGACCCCAAGGACATGAAAGTTGTCTATGTTATTCCGTGTTCTTGTGGGACCCCATATGCTGGTGAGACCGGTCGTTCTATTAATCAAAGGATTAATGAGCACTTAGCTGACATAAAACATAGGAGGACCCGATCTTTCGCCCTAGCAGAACATGTGGAGAAGACTAAGCATCAGGTATGGATTGAGGAGGCCCGTGTCATTGCCAAGGTAGCACATTTCCATCATCGGAAACTTATGGAAGCCATAGAAATCGAAGAAAGGCCGAGCAACCTCAATCGAGATGACGGCTAGAAAATTAGCAGTTGCTGGATCCCTACCCTTTCCTCCTAGCCACTTCCCCGCCCTCCCCCCACGTCCTCGGCTCACGTCTTTCTTGTTTCCCCCTCATCTCCTTGTTCGTTTGTTCTCCTTTTCTCCTTCTCATTTCTTTATTTTAGTATTTATTCGGTGGGTTTGAGTTTCTTTCCCTCCCTTTAGATGAATATTCCTTTTCCTTAACCTTGTTGTTTGATCAGATAAATTAACATTGATAATAATCATTATTCTAATCCCCCGCCTTTTTTTTAACTTTATATGAATTAACTAGCCTATTCTTCCACGAGGATTTTAAGTTCCATGTTGTTTAATTAATAGGAATTTGCATCTTCTACATGCTATTAGATTCCTTAAACTTAATTAGTGGTCCATTATTTAACTTATTAGGTTTAATGAACTTTTTATATAATACTTATATATATATATATAATATATATAATATATCAATTATTTATGTTTCTATTGTTTAGTTTTAATAGTGATAAGTCTATTAATAAGCTTCAGGAATTAATTCTTACAATTTATTTTATTATATAACAAGAAACTAAACTTGCATAATAATCTAACCAATTAATTATTTATATATTTAATGTTTAATTCTGAATATTTATATTTTATTAATTATTCATATTATATATTGCACTTTTAAGGGTTTTTGTCTTTTTACAATTATATATATAAATTAAATTCATATACACATAACAATTATTTATTATTCCAATTATTATGATATTCAATTATCAAATACAATTATTTATTATTCCATATTATGATTTCAATTATCAAAGAATTTTTTTTATATGTTTTTTCATATTAGATTAATAACTAATGTTTGTTTTATTGGTCTTGGTAGTTATTTCAATCAATTACATTTTTTTGGAAATAAATATAACAAAAACTAACTTACTTATTAATTAACTAACCATTTATTTATATAATTATAATTAGGGAAATAGGCCTATTAATAACTAGTTGCTTGATACTCTTGATTATTAAATTCAAATTTTACCTTTTTTCAAATTTTGGTAATAAATATAACAAAATTTTGGTAATAATTATAAAAAAAAAAAAACTTTTCACGTCCCCTTCCCTGTCCAATCAAATTGGCCAGTGAAATTTAACCGTTTCTCAGTCAAACCCAATCCAATGTAGCCGTTTCCTAGTCAAATTTAGCCGTTGGAAGATCTGCTCTCCCTATAACATGCAGCCATGATCTGATTCTTTAACTTATTCTGAATCAACTTCTCGTGACAAATGAACCAACAAAAGTATTATAATATGCTCTCCCAGAAGAAATGTTTTAACAATTTAATTTCTTGTATTATAATTTGTTTTTCTAATATATATATTATATATATTATATATTATAAATATAAATACTATAAAATGTCTATATATATATATATATATATATTTATTATATATATATTTATAAACATTTCAATTAAAAAAATTATTGATACTTATATGATATGGATGTGAAATTTATAAATAGTAATAAAATACTATAAAGTCTTATATATATATATATTATTATAAACATTTCAATTAAAAAAAATATGTTATCATATATGGATATTGGATGTGAATTATATATAATAGTATTAATTTATATATAAATAATATTATTAATAATTAATATAATTTTATCTTATTTTCTGATTTACTAAGAGTCATTACTAATAAAATATTTGCATACTAAAACATTTCATCCTTTTCATGTTTAATAGTAATACTTTACTAATTCATTTTCAAATTTGAATTGATGTTTTATAAATTTGAATTGATATTTTATATTTTTATGGTTAATTATATTTTTAATTATTATTATTACTATTAATTTAATTGAAATAATAAATTTTAATTTAATTTAATTTAATTTAAGTATTCCCTCCATCCAATATGAGCACAACCACAAAATGGGGCTGGATACAAAACATATAACCAACCCATAATAAAAAAGAGTTGTCTATAAAGAAACTATGTTTGGAGTATCTAATGGCGGGAGTAGTTTTAATATACTACTTAAATACAAAACATTTATCATGTAGGTGTATATGTCATTGTGTCCACGAGATCCCATGTAGTATATAATTATGCTCATTTTCCTCCCCCTTTCATAAAGCGGGGATAGATGGATTTTTTTAATGTTTTCCCAATTATTCCTCCCTACCTATACTAATTCTCGATACCCATGGGATGGGATGGGATGGAGGGATTATTTTTTTATATTATTTTTTAGGTGAAGTATTTTTTATTATGTTTTTTTATTATTTTTGTCTATCGCCATTTTCAAAAGGTGAGAGATGAGGGTGGAGGTAGGGGAAATAATGGGAAAAGCATAAAAGCTCTCATAAAGTAAGGGATGAGGATGGCAAGAAATAAGAAAGAAAATAAAAATTGAGGGATGAGAGTGGAAGACATTAAAACACCCTTACATATTGAAAACATATAAATTTGTTTTTATGTTTTCTTTATTATTCCCCTTGAAAATATTAAAAATTATTTTTATGTTCTCTATTTTTTCCTTGGGCCAAGATTGAGTCCATGGTGAAGCAGAGAAATAATAATAAAAAAATAAAACCATTTTTAATATTTTCCTTTCTTTTCCAAGTGGGAAAAACTTAAATTTTTTTTGTCATGTTTTCCTTATTATTTAAAAATTCTATTTATTTTTCAATTCCTTTTGATTGCCGTCAATGAATAAATCAGTGTCCCACACGAGGTGTGCAATTATTTCAAATATAACTTCACCACGACCTCTGCAATTATAACTTCACCAACTCCAAATACAGTTCAACCACAGTTGCTGCTGCAACGTATCCATGATTTGTTGTTACGCCTGTCTGTCCGATCTAGAACCGTTTAACACTCGCAGAACTGGGAGATTGGTGTAGAATTTATTGAAGATCTGTAGCGACCATTTTTCTCCACGTTGACTGCCTTCTACGTGAACACGAGCCATGAATGAATACAGAGTATCTTAACAGAACGTCAAGTCACCATCTAATTTAAGCTCCCACAGGATTACACATTAAAAACAATTTAAGTGTTTCCATGTAATGATCGCTAATATATTATTTAAATTAATAAATGTTTTATTTTAGGATGTAAAATTTAAGGAAATGTTTGTATCTTAAGTGATTTGATGGATCTATTCAAGTTTAGTTGTAAGCAATGTTGTGAAATTTTTAGATAATCATCATGTATATGTATATGTTTGAGATTAACATGATCTTAATAACCTTACATCATTATGATCTAGATTAATAACAAAATAAGATGGTTTAGTGAGGAAGACGATGAATACCAGCAAAATGAATGATTTAGATATTGATCATTTTCAATCTACTCAATAAGGACCAATGACATTCTATATTCTTCAATTCTTAGTATAGTACACAATTTTAGGATAAAAACTATGTTTATGTGTGTGTGCGCACAGGAGAGAGAGAAAAAGATTAATATCATCATTTTAAATTTACATAATTTCCTCTAAAAACATAGAAAGTATTATTCAATACTATATTTCAAGAATCATATGAGAAATAAATTAAATGAAAATAAATAAACAATGTTAAATGAAGAAAAATTTACATTGAAATCAATACATGTGTATATAAATCAATGCATTGATTTCATTGTACATGTCAATTTCAATTTCAATTTTGTTTTCTAATACATTGATTTCAGTTTACATGTCACTTTCTATTTTTAGTCAGTATAAATATACATAACTATTTCTATTTCTATTTTGTTTTCTAATATATTGATTTCAGTTTACATGTCACTTTCTATTTTTAGTTAGTATAAATATACATAACTATTGATTTCTATAGAAATTTAATGTGTAGATTTAAAACTGACCATGAAATTTACTAGATCACAAGACATGAAACTACTCTACTCATATGCGGAAATAAAATCACGGTCAAGAACATAAATCATTAACATGCATCAAGATTCAACACACATACACAAAGATTCATCCAGGAGAAAGAAATTGCTCAAAAGCCCTTACTATCTATATTGCATTAATAAAAGAATATAGAAGAAATACAATGATTGCTCAAGCTTGAGCAACCTATGCACTAGAATAATCTATCTCATTGCCTTGCAGACTGAGTCAAGCCAATACTTAGCCAATTTCTCAGTCTGTCAAGCTCCTATTTCCTTATGTTGTTCCTTTGGGAATCAGACCCTATTAATTAGGAAATTCACCAAGACCCCTATTAATTAGGAAATTCACCCATTTCGATTGCACAATTCCTTTAGGCCCTTCTTTGGTTGCATGCACCACATGTACAACTTGGAATAGTTTACAACTGATAGTACATTTCCCTTTAACTCCAATCTCAACTAGGTAACTCAAATTCTCTCCATGCAAGAGTTAATTTAGGTTGATTATTCAATTTGACTGGATGATCGCTCACTGTGAAAAAAGTTACACACCATTGGCTGAACCTCCACTAGTTCTACTTAACATTTGAGAATTGAATCAAGTGTCTCCAACTCGAATTTACTCAGCTAACTAAGTGACAAGACCCATGTCACCTCAATTAATTGTTGCATTTTCAACTTCAATTTCAAAAGTAATTTCAATTTCAATTTCAAAAGTATTGTTTGCAGTGTAGAATCTGTTGATATAAAAATGATGAAAAATGTACACTAAAATGAATGCCTTGATTTTAGTATACATGTTAATTTGAGTTTCAATGTCAATTTCTATTTCTATTTATGTTTATGTTTAAATCCCAATGCAAAGTTTAGGTTTGTTGATATATAATTGATGCAAATGTGCACTGAAATCAATGCATGTATACTAAAATCAAGTTTTCTTATAATTAGAAGATTCATTGATTTTCATGTCTATGTTTAGGTTTTTTTGTTGTGAAGGAGACATAAATGATATTTTAAAAGTTAACATAAGGATTTTATTCCATAGGATTTGTGATTTCTAAATTATCATAGATATTCCATTGGATAGTTTATCACAATAAATGTGGTAAAAATACACTGAAATATGAAATTTAAACCTATGAGGGTTATAATTTCCTTTTTTATGGGTTTATTGATTACTATTTTGCTACTTATGTATGCAATATATTAAATGTGAAAAATAGAGCACAGTTAAGTACAAACACACACCAAACACTATGAACACCAATATATTATATAGGAAACCCTCTTAGGAGAAAACCCAAATGCAAGGTGAGGCTACTCTATTATTCTTTGTTTGAACATAAATAATGCAAATACATAAGGGTAGGCACACTCTCTATGGAACTACTTGAGACCTATATCTTGTGAGCTAATATATAACACAAACCCACTATGTTTTTCTCTCTGTTTTTCCACTCCCAACTAATCCGCTCTACTATGGAATAAACTGAAATTGAATAATATGGAACTCATTTTCCTCCTAGTGACCTATTTATAACACATCTTGATAGTGAAATAAGAGTTATATTTGACTCATTCACCCCTCAACATGAGTTACAAGTTGGCTCTTCTAAAGTCTTTTATTCATAGTCCCCGAGGGCTAGCCCCTTTTTTCACAAGTAATGGAGGTTGACGTAGCATCCTTTCAAATTATGGTAGTCAATCACGATAGGTCAACTTCCATGAGGCATAATTTCTCATACAAGGTTCAGTCGAGGTGATTCTCGCGTTGTTGGAAAGACATTAACCTGTATATTATGGAATATATGTCCATAGTAAGGCCAAGACCAAACAATTAGTCATTTAAAGCTTCAACATGGATCCTTAAGTTTTTTCCTAGAATTTTCCAACTTGGAACTATTAGTAAAAATGACCCTACAAGTTGATTCCTCCAATTTTTCTGCTCTCAATGTGTCAATAATAGTGTTGTCAACATGTGTAGCCAACTGAATCTTGCTAGCAAAATATGTTTAGAATATAATGGATTTTTTCTTACTCCAATTTCTTTTGTTTAGATGCAGTCTCCATCAGATGGTTTGCATATGCATATGTCTCTTATTCTTCTTGAGAGTAAAAAATCATTACATCTACACTAAAAGCAATGCATTGATTACATTGATTTCAGTGTACATGTCATTTTCAATTTTTATTTCAATTTTTTCTCAATTTTTATCTATATTTCTATTTCTATTGTGACATGGTTATCCTCTTACTATGATGTTGCCTCAAGTTATTGATTTTCATATTTAGATATCATTCTCATTTACTTCAATATCTCAATATCTTCAGTGACATAGAGAGACAATGTTCTATATTCAAAAACAACATGTAAGTCTTGTTTTCTGCAAATAATTTCTTCTCCTACTTCCTATGTAATCCATTCTTCAATGAGACTAAATAATGAAAGTCTAATTTTTTATTTATATTTTTTTTCCTTTCTAATTTCACCTTCTTATACTAGAATCTATATTTACTATGCCCTTTTTCTATATCCTAATATTTTATTCCCCTAAACACTCTTCTAGGTTTCCACTTTTTTTCTCTTTACATATTTTCCTGTTCTTTCTCCCTATTTTTTAACTCATTTTATATTTTTATTTATTTTTATTTGTTTTACCTTTAATATTATTATTATTATTATTATTATTATTTTTATCTTAAACTCATTTGCTATTTTTTTTTGTGAATTGATGTTTTCTATTACTGCAAAAGATTACATCATTTCAAGTCATATCTCAAAATCCTATTGGCCTCACTCTTACTAGATTGTATTGGTCAATAGGTGCATAACTAGAGACATAGTAAATTTCCTAAGAAACAACGATTTTCATAGACTAATCGACAACCAATGCCAAAATACTAAGAAAACTAAAAGATAACCAACAATCATAAGGTATCATCAAAGTTTACCAGGACAAGATGACTTGTATCCAAGCCAGGGGATGCGAGGGTTTGAATTCACCATGAATATTCCCTTCCATGTGTGCCATCCTAGTTTCTAGATGGTTGAATTGCTCTTGGATGCGTAACTATCCTCTCCTTAGACTAGCCATTATATCATGCATCTCTCGCATATTTTGTTGGAGGTGGTTCATGAAATTAATACTGTCGTTATGATCATCTTCCTTGGCTTGGTTGATCTAGTCCAATGAGGTACACAACTGCAAAATATTTCTCACAATGTCATTCATTAGGGGAGTGCTTCCCACCAAGGGAAGGGACTGGTAAAATAGAGGGTCCATAGATTCACCTTGTCCCTGCTCTTATTGTTGTTGATGTCTCTGGACATCCCTAATCTCTAATCTCTAATCCATGTTATGCCCAACCACGCTAAGGATCCATACTCACCACCTTCCCTGGACCTCCGTGTCCCAAAAAGACCACTATGCTAATGCACTCACTAACCTTGCAAAGCAGATAGGGGTATGCCTATCCACAAGATACCATAGACACCCACGACCCCCAATAGAAACTATGCTTACCATGAATACTCTTACTTACCAACCCATGTGTAGTTAAGGCATGAAACAAAAAGACTCTCACCGACCACCACATGTATAGTCAAGGTAGGCAACAAAATAACTTCCAGTTCGTAGCTCCCCAGTTTAACCCTAGAGAAGAGATCCCCCACCCACCACTCCAAGTGGGATGAAGAAAATTTAGACTGGAGAATGTAGGATGCCACAAATAATGAAAACACACAACTATAAGATTGAATAGGCTCCTTACTACTCCAGAAATTATTTTCCCAAATAATAACAAAATACCAATCATTATTACCGGCTAAACATCCAAGGTAATGACTAAACAATCGCCATAATATCTTTAGGCAATTACACTCCCCCAATGCAAAGATAAAGGGAAATCTATAACACCATTCATCATACCAGTCCACTATCCCAACACACCCATCATACCTAGATCTTATATACATGAAAATAACCAATGCAAAGAGAGGTATTAGATGATGTAGTTTATAGTTGATATGAATCACCCAAAGTAGCTCTGAGAAAGAACCTTATACACATATAGTAGCGATTTAGCCTGGTTTTTCCTCAATATGTCTCCCACCTGTCAACTCAATGCCAAATTTCTCTTTTTCTAAAGCTCAGAGTCTCTTGCTTGATCTAATTTTTAAAGCCATGTCTACCCCAGATTCCCCTTACTGTTCTCGAGCTAAGATAGTGACCCTGCATCGTGAAGTGCTGCACATTACACATTACATAAGAAATCAAAACAACCATTCTTTCACTAAATTCCCTTAGGAACTCAACCATCATTTCTCAGACCACCAACCTCGTGTTTGATACAAGCTTGATAAGCCTACTGTAAATGCCATTAAGTGGCATGTATCCTCATATGGGTCTACATGTGTCCCACCCGCCAATTGATCTCTCTCGCTATGTCAAGAATGAAGCATAGGATGGTGACCCCACGCCGCATTCCTCGATGCCCAACTATCCATCACCCCCATTGGGGTAACTCATTTACTATTTTTAATTTCATCCTTATACCTTTTTTTTTGTAAGCTAATATTGTATTGCCTCATAAAGTCATGTTGCCTAGCACATCAGTTATTCAACCATATTAAGCATGTTTGTTAGTAGTTGCTCTCAACTTGCCCAACCAGAAACAATATATTTTTGACCACCTTCCTCTAGAATAATTTGTCCAAAGCTTCAAATGTATTAACAACTGAAGCATAATTAAATTATCTAATGCATACTGAAAAATCAAAAAAATGTTTGCAAACATTTCAAAAGCTAAGAATCAGAAGAGTTGAAAAGTGTTGAATCCATGGCACTAGATCCTGGAGTAGCTAGCATAGCAGTAATGCATGGAATGTGGCACTCAATATGAGCCAAACAAGTGTCCATTCTCTCAAGACATTCCTATTGATTTCTTTGGACATGTTTGGCATCCTTAAGACTTGCAAATACATTATATTTGTTTTCCTATTTCTTAGTAAGGATCCTACCCAACAAGGTTTTCATTTTCCAATGTAGTGACAATGCATTAAAATACTATTTTTTTCCTTATCATGGTATGACTAGGGTCATGAAACCACTGCCAAATCTTGTCCATTATCTCTGAATTTGAGAATTCCCGCCTATCTCTGTTGTCAAGGTTTCCAATTATCAATTCTCATTATGGGTTTTCTAGGGGACGGTCGAATGGAAGGTCTCAAAAGCCTCTTGGGCCTACTTTTGGGCTTGGTTTCAGCCTCGTGGACCACAGCCTCCCTCCAATGCCTACTTCTCATATGTTGATGTCAGATATAGTTAACGAAGCATGTCCTTCTAATATCAACATAAAACAAGCTAGAAATAGGAAATTGAAAGTAGAGGTAAGGAAAAGTTGTAGCTGTTGAATAAACCAAGTTGATGAAACCCAAAAGGAGTCAAAGCCAAATCCAAATAGGGAAGATCCAATAACATAAAATAAAACAATATTAATGCATGAAAGGCCTAGAAATAGTGAAAGGATAACACCTACATTGTAGGGAGATGGTCCCACTACCATAGCTATGCCAACAAGAAATCAACCATGCCCATTCAAGAAGCCAACATAATAAGTTGACATCAATAGCTGACACCAGAAGAAAACACCCATAGCCAAGTAAAATACGAGCAACTAAATTATAAACACATGAAGGCTTCAAAATTTTTTCTAAGATGTTGTGGCCTTTATGCATAACGGAAGATGAATGGTAAAGACCCCTATGTACCATTTACATTGAAAGCAATAAAAAAAAGGTGGTTTGTAGCGAGAAGATGGTATGAACACCTGACATACTTCCTTAGCCCCATGCTGCATAGAACTAGCACCAATTTTCCTTTATATAGCTTCCAGATATCTTCACTCTAATAACCTTTCCTTCCAGATCAGCTCTCAGGGATGCCACATGATTGTATTCATATATTGTTTTTAAACAGTCACCTCCAACTAACTCAGAGTTTGCCCAAAAGGAAGGCCAAATATCATTTCTACTGGCTTCAAATGAACCCTCTACCCCCTTTTCCTCCTTCAACTATCACTTAACATGGTTAATGTAATGTAATATAATTGCATGCTTTTGTGTACACAGGGCTGGCCACACCTTTAATGAAATCCCCTTTTCAAGGAGGTTGACATAATCCTCAATTCCATCAATCACCTTGATATGCACCCCCATCGGGGAATCCTTATACAGTTTATTATTGCTTACTATTTTTATATTATTATTTATCTTTGTTTACATTGTTTTATTGTACAAACCTCTAGAGATTTTATTTTGGTGGATCCAAGATTAAGATAGAATCAGACTACTATACATTAAATTAACAAATTGTTCTAATGTTCTTTCAATATTGAACAATTAGTACTTGTTTTCTTTCTTTTTTTATCTTTTCCCCCTAAAGGCACTCTACAACCTAGTATTTGAGGGAGATGTTATCACCTAACATGACATTAAGAAAATTTAAAAAATATATATTAGATAATACTGAGAATTTGCATATGAGGGAGATGTTATGTGTAATGTTATATTAAAATATTTTGATAAAGATATGTCTACTAATATTGAATATGTGAGTTCAATAAAAACACATGTATACAATCAAATAGGTTTAATAAAAAAATATTGATCTAAAAACAAAGGGTATTGTGTATTCTATTTAGTTATCAAAGGGTAGGTATAGATAACAAAGTGTATCCTGATTCAACTACACAGATTTTGTAATACCAGGTAAGCCATATTTATATCTACATTTTATTGGTTGAGATAACTAATATATATGTTAAGTTATAACCAATATATATAGTCAATTGCATAGTTTGTGCTAAACAATTATTTAGCACCACTCACGTGATCTTTTTCTTTCAAAAGCCATTGCATGCATTTGGTTAATCACAGGTTTCACAAGGTCAATACATATCACATCCATCTTTGTTAATGATGCTCACAATAATGCTACTTAGTATTTATGCTTCTTTGTAAAAAGCACATCAATAATAAACTCAAATATATTGAGGATTTTAAAATATTTAGGTATATCAAGGATAACAGTGACATATATATATAGTGGACCTAATGGTTAAGAGCATGTGTTTTCTCCTAAGAAGTCACAGGTTCAAAACTAGAGGGGGGCAGAGTATGTATGCCTTTGTAAACTTAGCAGTCAAATCGCTGCATGGAGATGGGTCCCTTGTCCCACAAATAAGGGAGTCTCATACACCAATTTGGTGTCTGTGGGTCCCTTGTCCCACAAACAAGGGGGTCTCATACACCAATTTGGTGTCTGTGGGTCCCTTGTCCCACAAACAAGGGGGTCTCATACACCAATTTGGTGTATGTGGGTCCCTTGTCCCACAAACAAGGGGGTCTCATACACCAATTTGGTGTCTGACTTGGCCGTGACCTTAAAAATGGATATTATTATTATTATAATACTTCAAAATAATTATATATATATATATATATATTATATATATATATATATATATATATATTTATATATTATTTATTTCATTAAAAAAATTATTATTTGATTTTAAAGATTAGTCAAGTTTTAGTGAGAGGAGAAACCATGTATGAAGAGATCAATTTTAGGTGGAAATATTGCTAGGAGTTAGACATTTAATTTGGATCTCATGACTTTGATGGTTAGTGAATACTATTGGATAGTAATGATTTCAATATATATTAATCGATTGCATTATTATATAAGATGGGTTTATTGCAAAGGGACATGAGATCTAGCATAAATTCATCATAAATCTTGAAGCTCATGAGGATTTAGAGTTAAATTGGATGTATTCTTAACAAACAAAGGTAATTGTGCAAATTTAAAATAAAATTATTATACTATTTAGATATTCAATAAATCCCACGCAACTCGAACTAGTCTAGATCCATCTTAATTCCATATCTATCAAACACCTAAAGGAATAAAATATTTCTAGGTGTAAATCTTTCCTCAAGCTTTAAACTCAAAAAAGAGATTTGCAGCTCAAAATATTTGATCCTTCTCTACACTTGATAAAATCGAAATTAAAATAGATCTAAATTCTAATATTTATTTAATATTGAACAATTATATATGTATTTTTTTTCAGCACGAAAAAAAAGCTATATAGTTATATTATATTCATCCAAAAACAGAAATATACAGTAATGAAAATATGAGGGCATTTGATCTGAAAAGAGAAGGAAGGCAGAAGATCTCCAGGAGAAAGGATATGTGTATCTTAGACAGATCTGTTACATAGAAGCCATGAGGAAAAAGATGCATATAGGGGATATCTTCATGTAGAATTCCAAAAAACAGTCCCATGAGCCAATGTTATGTGTGAAGTATCATCAAATAGTGAGACGAAAGATGGGGAGCAAAATTCCTACCAGATATGACCTCACAAAATAGTAAGGATTATATTAATAAAAAACCAAAAAAAAGGACTAGTGGCGATTGTCGTCACTGTCACTGTCACTGCCACTGCCACTGCCACATTGTAAGAGGGAATTGGTCTACAAGTGTCGATGAGCACCAGGTGGTCTTGTTGGTTAATGAGACTGATAAACGAAATTATTCTCTAAAATTACTAGTTTTGTCTCAACATGGACAATGAAGGTGCAAGGATCTTTAGTGCCGCCCGAAATCAGTAGAGGAGGCACCTCTGCCTTGGACAATTTTCATGATTATTTGTTAATTTGTTTGACATGTTGGCTTATTGTGTAGAGGGACACTTCAGAGATGTGAAAGTTGTAGTATCTATA
>APFE031364603.1:16107-61462 GCA_000404065.3 Pinus taeda
ACTTTTTATTAAAATATATAAAGTTACATAAATACATGCATTTGTATTTTTCTATCCATTTAACATGAGAAAAAAAAATATGACTTAATACAAAACATAAACATAAAGCCAATCCATAATAATAAAAAAAATTCTCTCCATAATCAAAAGAAAATATGTCTGGAGTATTTAAATGCCGAGAGTAGTTTTAACATACTACTCAAATATAAAACAAAAATAGACATATATCATGTAAGTGTATATATCACTGTCCATGGCATCCCCATACAATATATAAATTGATGCATTAAATTAAATTTCCACAAAAGACTATGTTGATATGACTATAATACTCTATTTATGTGTTCATTGATGTGCCATGTGCCCAAAACCATTGAGCATCCTTTTTAGACAAAAGGTTTGCATCTGTGTTTGGCTCCTTGTATATATGGCAATAGGAAACAAAGCCAAAATAAAATTTTGTTATTGAATTTCTTCTAAAATATGGAGCAAAATGTGATTATAACACCTTTGAATAACATTAAACCAATTTATAACATTAAGTAAGTTCCAAAAAAATTTGAAAAGAGTGATATCCCAATTCATATACCCAACATAAAATAAGTTTTAGTAAAATAAATTCTGCAAAATTATTTTATCCTCTGTCCAAACCAATATTTCAAAAAATGTTATTCATTTAAAAACAAAATCAGACCTCTTCAACATGCCCCATGGTCACATGCCCTATCAAAACAAGGCCACTGAATCTGTTGGTTGATTTCTTCCCACCAACCTCTCGTGGAGCTTGGTTAGACTCCTTTGTGCAAAAGAGCATAAATGGTTGTGATCTCATAGACCTGATTTTTAATTGATTTTATATTTGTTTATTATGAAATCAATTGAAATTTAAGGGCTAATTTTTGGGTTTCGTGTGTTAAATATAGATATTTAATTTTTTAATTCCCTTTAATTTGCTTATTAAATTTTATTTTTCATTGTATTTTAAGGTGAGAAAAAATTAATATAACTAAATGGTGACGGTCCTTAATTATGTAGGCTTTCATCTTGTCAGAAACATGTAAATCTCTCGTTGTCAACTTGCTTCCATAAATCTCATGGAAAAAAATTCTTAACCAAATAAAAGAAGTTACTACAAATCCATATCTTCCACTATTTATTTAAACTTATTCTATTTTATTATTTAAAAAAATCTCTTTTTATATTAATGTTTGTCATATTTTTAATAATTTTTTCACTATTTTATATTTTCCTTGTGTGAGGAACCCTTTTTGATTTTTTATTTTATTATTATGTCCCCCACCTTCAACCTATGGGGCTCATTTTTTTTGGGTCCTTCCACCATCACCTTTCATAGGGTGAGGATAGATGTATGTTATTTTTTAAAAAGTTTTCTCAATTATTTCACCCAGTCCATGGGATCAAGTGGAGGGACCATTTTTTATATTTTCTTTATTATTTTCCCTAGGTGGGGGCACCCTTTATTATATTTCCCTATTATTTCTGCCCATCCTAACCCTTAAAGGGTGAGGGATGAAGGTGGAGGTAGGGGAAATAATGGGGAAAACATAAAAATGCCCCCACCCTATGACTCTTTGTTGGGGAAATAGTAGGGAAAACATAAAAGTCCTCATACCATGGGGATGAGGGTGGCTGGAAATAATAAGAAAAACATAAAAACCCTTAGAGGGTGAGGGATGAGGGTGGCGAGAAATAATAAGGAATATATTAAAATGTTTTTATGTTTTCCCTATTATTTCTCCCCACCCTTAAAAATAAAAATATGTTTATTGTTCTCTATTATTTCCCAAGTCAAGTTTGAGTTGGTATTTATGTTTTTCCTATTATTTAGGCTTACCCCACCAACATTTTTATGTTTTCCCTATTATTTCCACTATAAGGAAAAATGTTTTACACTAGTGAGATTAGGGGAAATAATAAAGAAAATTAAAAAAACCATGGTGAGAGTGACTAGATAATAATAAAAGCGTAAAAACATTTTTGATATCTTCCATTCTTTTCTAAATAAGAAAAACATATTTTTTTTTAATGCTTTTTCTTATTATTTACCATATATGAAAACATAAAAATGTTTTTAAAACTTTCCCTAATATATTTTTTTTGGTGAAAGAGATTAATGCCATAAAAATATCATTATATTAAAAAATGAAATTAAAAAAAAAACCTTAATAGGCTTCCAACTATATCAAGTAAGTCTAATCAAAATCATTGAGAACCTTATTTAATTCAAACTACCTATAAAATTTTAATTATTTTCATCTAAAACTTTCAACCTATTGACTTTATATATATTATTATCAAATTGATTAAAATAAGTTATTTTGATATATAAAAATAATTTAAGAGTGATATTTAAAAAAATTCCTATTTATTTTATGTATTATTATTTATTGATTAAAATATTTATTTTGGATGCTAAATAATTTAATAATGATATTTTAAAATGTTCAAAAATAACTTTTTATTTATTGTTTTGACCTATAATTTTTAGAATATAAACTAACTATTTAAATATTTTTATTATTATTTTTATCTGTTAAAAAAAATCAAATTATTGATCAATGTTTATATCATATTACAAAATTATAGCATTCTAAATTATAATAAAGCTTAAATTTTTTCAGTGTGCAAAATTTTGTGATTTATGATTTTATATAAATCACATAATAGATTTAAAACCGACCAAGTTTCGAATCAGTGATTCATCATTAAAACAAAACAAACTTTTACCAAATTTGTTATTTAGAAATTCCTTTTTTTAACGCAGTAGTCTATAACGCGACATTTTGAAAGCTTTTCTGGCCGGTTTTTCCGGTCAAAAGCCGGCAGCAATTCATTGGAATCCCAAATTTGATAGCTAGTTTCTGCACAATTGGCTCCCAGGGGTTTTTCAGGGCGCTGAATCCAAATATGCAGTTAAAAAACCATTTTTACCTGCTAAAAATTAAGATTTAAACTCATTTCTTCCGCCGGATTCCGTCACCGGAATCTCCAAAAAGTCGCATTATAGACAACTCCTTTTTTAACTACTTTTGGTTCCTCGTGAATGAAAAAATCAGTCTCATATACATGAGGTGTGCAATTATTTCATATATACCTTCACCACGACCTCTGCAATTATAACTTCACCAACTTTCAATAAAGTTCGAAGGCGGTTGCTGCAACGTGTCCATGATTCACGCCTCTTGGGCTGCACTGTTTACAGCAGTGAGCGAGCTGGAACCGAAGATTGGTGTCGAATTTATTGAAGCTGAACTAGTGATATGAGATCGGAGATTGGTGTCGAATTTATTGAAGCTAAATTAGCGAGCTGGAACCCCTTCGTTGTTATCTGTCGGATTTGAAACCGAAGATTGGTGTCGAATTTATTGAAGCTGAACTAGTGATATGAGATCGGAGATTGGTGTAGAATTTATTGAAGCTAAATTAGTGATATGTAGTAATGTGAGATGATTAGTATGCGTAATTTATGGTTTGAATAACAATAATCTAACCTCATCTAAGCCATCAAAATCATTTGGGATCTCACTCATCCAGAGGAATTTGAAGCAATGACTTTTTCAATATAGAGTGTCTTAAGAGAATGTCATATCACCATCTATTCCATTGAATGTAAAATTAAAAATTAAAAATTATTTACATCCACCACTATATAGCAATATTACTCTTAATTATTGTTAAAATACCATCATAGGTTTGAACAAAATTAAAAACAATTTCAGTGTTTCCATATAATGATGACTAATATATTATTTAAATGTTATATCAATTAACTAAAGCATAAAAGTATGATAAATAAGCATTTTTTTAAGAAAACATTATTTTACAAGTTCCTAATTATTTAGTGTAATTATATATACTAATGTATTAAAACTAGTGTACATTTATTTTAATTATACATTTACTATTTATTGAGAGAAGCTAAATCTTTTCAAGTGAAAATCTCATTTTAAGATGCAAAACTTAAGGAAATGTTTGCACCTCAAGGGATTTTATTCCTTTCGATGCATCACAGATCCAAGGTTGAGATGGATCTATTCAAGTTTACTTGTAAGCAACATTGTGAAATTTTTGAATAATCATCATCTGTATATGTATATGTTTGAGATTAACATGATCCTAAAATTTTTACATCATTATGAATTAGATTAATAACAAAGTAGTGACGAAGACAATGAATACTACCAAAATGAATGATTTAAATATTGAATCCTTCTCAATCTACTCAATAAGGATCAATAACATTCTATCTTCTTCAATTCTTAGTATAGTGCACAATTTTAGGATAAAAATTGTGTGAGAGAGAGAGAGAGAGAGAGAGAGAGAGATTAATATCATCATTTTGATTTACATAACTTCCTTTAGAAACATAGAAAGTATTATTCAAAACTATATTTCAAGAATTATATGGGAAATAAGTTGAATGAAAATAAATAAACAATGTTGAATGATGAAAAATTTACATTGAAATCAATACATGCGTATATAAATCATTGCATTGATTTCATTGTACATGTCAATTTCTATTTCTATTTTGTTTTCTAATACATGGCTTTCAGTTTACATGTCACTTTCTATTCTTAGTTAGTATAAATATACATAACTATTGATCTCCATAGAAATGTAATGTGTAGATTCATAACTACCAATGAAATTTAGTAGATCACAAGACTTGAAGTTGCTCTACTCATCTGCGGAAATAAAATCACGATTGAAAACACAAAACATTAACATGCATCAAGATTCAACACACGTACACAAAGATTTATCTAGGGGAAAACAACTTCTCAAAACCCCTTATTATCTGTATTGCATTAATAAAATAATAGAGAAGAAATGCAGTGCTTTCTCAAGCCTAAGCAACCTCTACACTAGTATAATCTATCTCACTGCCTCACAGATTGTCTCAAGCCAATACTTAGGCAATTTCTCAGCTTGTCAAGCTCATATTTCCTTGCATTGTTCCCTTGGGAATTAGGCTATTAATTAGGAAATTCACCAATTTGGATTGCGCAATTCCTTTAGGTCCTTATTTGACTGCATGCACCAACTATAGAACTTGGAATAGTTTACAATTGATAGTACACTTCCCTTGAACTCCAATTTCAACTGGATAAATCGAATTCTCTGCATGTAGGAGTTAATTTAGGTTGATTGATCAGTTAAATTGGAAAATCACTTAGTGTGAAAAAAGTTACACACCCTTGATTGAACCTCCACTAGTTCTACTAACATTGAAAACTAGTTACAATGACATTAAATTAAATTAAATGAAATAGATTGCTGCAAATTAGCAATCAATCATGTAGAATTGAACTAAAGTGTCTCCAACTCGAATTTACTGAGTTAACTGAGTGACAAAACCCATGTCACCTCAGTTAACTACCTATAAGTATTTTACTGAAGTGAAAATTCAAACTTCTCCTAATTTAATCAAGGGAAAATTAAATTAAGATTTTATTGTTGTATTTTCAACACTCCCTCTTAGCATGAAAGGGATTATCAGATACCCCGATCCTGCTTCTATGGAACTCGAATTTTCCTCTTGAAAATTCCCTCGTCAAAATATCTGCATCCTATTCCTTTGTCAAAATGTATTACAACAATATAATCTACCTCTTCACAAAATCTCGTAGATGGTGATGCCAGATTTCGATATGCTTGGATCGATCATGAAATACTGGATTTTTGGAGGGTTTGATATAACTATGATAGTCACAGTAAATCACGGTAGGATCTATCTGCTAACGAAACAACCCAACAAAAATCTTTCTCATCCAGACAACCTCACATGTTTCTTGACTTGCATCCATGTATTCTTCTTCTATTGAGCTGAGTGCCATAGATCTCTACTTCCTGCTATACCAAGGAATTATTGTTGACCCAACATTGAAAATTCCTCCTTAAGTGCTCCTCCTATTTGATGGACTCCCTGCCCAATCTGCATCTATGAAGCCTTGCAACTTCACTCCCTTTGTCCGTCTATACCAAAGACCAAACTGATTAGTCCCTCTTAGGTATCTCAACACATGCTTTACTACATTCCAATACAGTTTGGTTACCTTAACCATGGCTTCACTAAACTAGTTAATTGCATAACATATGTTCAGTCTTGTGACCTTTTAGAGGAGTGTCCATGGGTTTTCTACTCTCCATGCAAAACTTCTTTAGTATCGCATTGGCATACTTGACCTGAGAGACAAACAATTCCCCATCTCCTTTCCATACTTCCAAATGGAGGAAATAATGCATGAGTCCCATGTCCTTCATCTCGAACTCTTTTACAAGGTCATCCTTGCAAGATATGATCAATTTCTCATCACTAGTATGGATCAAGTCATCAACATATTGAACAATAATCAATAATTTACCTTCTACCACATTGTGTTAAATGTTTGCATCTGCTTCACTTTTGGTGAGGCCTAAACCGTTGCCATAGATATCGATACTAGTATACCAAGAATGGGGTGCTTGCTTGAGTCCATACAATGCTTGATTGAGTCTACACACATGTGACTCTCCATCAAAGGTCACAAACCCCTCCATCTACTCAATATACACCTCCTCCTCAATAACTCCATTGAGGAATGTTGTATTCACATCCATTTGGTGGATCTTCCACCCTATCTGTGCTGACAGTGCTAGAATTGACTTGATGGATGAGTACCTTGCTACTTGAGCAAAGGTCTCCTCATAGTCAATTCACTCCACCTGAGAGAACCCCTTGGCCACAAATCAAGGTCTCCCATCTGCTGCATGCTTTACCATGTAAATCCATATCAAACCAACCAACGATTTGTTTGTTGGTCTTGGGATCACTTCCCAAACATCATTTCTGAAAATAGAATCATATTCCTCTACCATTGCATCAACCCATACTAGTTGTTTCATCGCTTCCTCGAATGGGGATGGTTTTGTGTCAACTAGCTCACTCATTAGAGCCATGTACCTAGTGTATTGATTTAGTGACCTCCTCTGCTTGCGCTGTGATGTGGGTGCTCCCACATTCTCTCTAGCATCCTGTAATAATTTGTCAACTTCCCTGGTCTCCTTCCTTCCTTATTTAGATGCCCCTTATTGAGTGGATGTCTCCACTCTCTCCTCCTCTACTTGTGGCTACTCCACAACTTAATGAGGTTCTTCCTTTGGTGCTAAAAGCTCTTGATCAGGATGCAACTAAATCTCCCTCTCTAGAGAACACCCCATTGCCTTCTGCTCATCAATCTTCACATCATGCCTGACTACTATAATCCTGAGCAATGGCAAGTACACTCGATAGTTGTGAGGTGTATCAGTGTACCCCACAAATATTCCCAATGTTATTGTCTGCTCTAACTTTTTTCTTGCCTCATTGGAAGCATGATAGTAAACTGATGATCCAAAGATCCTGAAGTGTGACACATACAGTTTCTTCCCTGAAATAACGTCCTTTTGTGTACTCATGCTAAGAATCATGTGACGACTCCTGTTCTGAAAATAAACCATTGTGTTTCATGCTTCATCCCACAAGTGTAGAGGTAGGATTTGGTCATACAACATCGCCCGTGCTGCTCCCATAATACTTATGTTCCTTATCTTAGCCACCCCATTATGTTGTGGGTTATGAGGAGTTGTCAACTCCCTTCGAATGCATTCCTTTGCATAGAAATTTTTGAACTCATTCAACATGTACTCACCACTGTTATTGCTCAGAGCCTTCATTTTCTTGTCATTCTCTTTCTCAGCAAGTGCTTTAAATTCAAAAAAAATTGGAGAATGTCTGGTATTTCTTCTGAATGAAGTAGATCCAACACTTTGTGAGAAATCATTCACAAATATATCATGATACATGTGCTTGGTGGTGGAAGTTGTTGATAAAGGTCCACATACATCAAAGTGGATCCTTTCAAAGATTGCATGTGCCCTATTGTCCCGATCATTGAAGGTGTATTTTGTGTACTTATCTAATGTACACCCTTTTCATGTATCCTGCTGCTCAAGTGCTCCATTGGGAAGGACTGTAGAAATATACTACATGATCTTCAAAATTCCATGATGTAAATGGCCAAGTCTTTTATGCCATAATTCCCCAATATCTCAACTCTGCACCTTCTTTGCTTTTGTGCTCAATGTTAATATTCTACATCTAAATTGTAGAGTTTCTTCACTCGAACCTTGATCTTCTTCACTTGTTCCATGGCGATGTGTCTCAAGAAAACCTTACTTTTGTTGAATATCACATCATAGCCACGATCTTCCAACACCGCGACAAAAACTAGATTCTTATTTAGATCCGATACATACATCACATCCTTGAGCCTAAGAGGGGAGCCAAATCCTTCTGAAAATTAATTGTACCAATTTCATTCGTGCTATACCTTCCATCATCTCCCATCTTGATGTGCATCTAGAGATCCTTATTCTCCAAGTCACTGAAAAATTCTTTGTTTCCCGTGATGTGGAATGAGGCATTGCTATCGAGATACCACACTACCCATCAATGTGCTTTCCAAGCATGCAATGAGGGTAAACTCAAGTTAGAACTGTGAAGCCAAGGCTTCACCCAATGCTCCTCCTGTGGTCTTCTTGCCTTCTTTCTTGCATGGACATTTCGTGGCATAGTGTCCCAGTTCATGACAGTGAAAGCACTTGATTTTGGGCAAGTATTTCTTCTTGCACCCTTGACCCAATTTTTTTTTGGATTGGGATTTCTTCCCTTTCCCTTTCTTTTCCTTTTTGTCCAAGGCACAATTCTCCTCATCGTCACCCTGGGATTATTTTATCTTTGGTGTTCTGCCTTATCTCCTACTTTACCAAATCAGACTAAAGGCGTTCTCAATTTGGTAGTTTCTCCCTCCCATTTACCGAATCTTGGTAGATTTGCTAGCTCTTGCGAATGCCTAGAAGTGCTAGGCTTACCAGATCATCCTATGCTATAATAACACCAACCTGACCAAGTTCATCACAACATTGTGTGAACCTGCAGAGGTACTGTGGACTTGTGTCACCCTTTTAATCAGAATTGTGTGCCACCTAAGGCATAGACTGAATCCCTAAACATTAACGCCTTTGTATAGTGAAATGGGTGTTATGTTTATAAAAAAATGTGTAAAAATTTATATGAAAAGGGTTGAATAAGAGTAAAGGGGAAGATACCCTAACTCTATTACATATGTATGCCAATGAAATATGAGCAAGATTAATATTACACAAATTGATTAATTCCCTTTTGAATGAGTAATGTTACAGAAAGTTAGAGGAAAGAAAATGACTATATAAGTCATGAATCTAATTCATCTCCTAATAGGAATTGGGACTCTTACAAGATAACTCAAGAAACACTAAAACTATTAATAAGAACATCAAGAGAACTTAACGATAATGCTACAAACACTAAGGGGGCACCAACTATATGCAATGTTCAACAAATTCAATTTTTATGAGAATAAAATTGAGTACTTAGGACATGTGATTTCTATGGAAGGAATATTGTTGATCATAAAATGGTCAAGGCCATTTTAAAATGGAAAATGCCTAAGGACGTGGTAGAAATTAGGTCCTTAGTTGGTATTATTTGATATTATCGAAGATTGATTGAGGGATTTTCAAATCTAGCCTATCCCATCATTTCTTTGTAGGAGAAGGGAGTGAATGTTAACTAGACACCAAAGTGTCAGGAGAGATTTGACATATTAAAATATTTACTAACAATAGTCCCAATTTTGAATATTTCTTATCCAAATAAATAACTTATTGCCTGTAGAGATAAGGGGATGGGTGTTGTGTTGACGCAGCAAAATTATGTGGTTGCTTATGAATAAAAAAATTCAAAGCTCCATGAGAAAAATTATTTATTTATTTGTTTATTTGTTTTTGATCTTGAATTAACTACTATTATTCACACATTAAAAACATGGAGGCATTAGATGTTAGGAAAGACGTTTATAATTTTTACTGATTATATAAGTTTAAAGTATGTTTTAAGTCAATCATATTTGAATGCTAGATATCCAAGATGGATGATTTTTTTTCAGGCCATCCAGGTTATGAAATGATGATTACAACTTTATGTAAGTAGTTTTACTGTACATGTATGAAAAGGGAAGTGGATGAGTATTTGAAAAAGTGTTTGGAGTGACAAAATTTTAAGGTGGAACAACAACACCCAGTTTGACTATTGAATCCTTTACCCATTCTATAATGGAAGTGGGAAATCATTTCGGTAGAGTTCATCACTAGTTTTCCCAAAACCAGGAGACAACATGACTCAAATGTGGTGAAAGTGGAAAAGTTTATTAAGTCAGCTCACTTTATATCTATCCACTCCACATATAATGCAAGAAAGGTTGTAGATATTTTTGTGAAGGACACTTTTCGATTACATGGAATACTAAAAACAATTATATCAAATAAGGATGTTAAATTTACTTCCACTTTCTATGGGACATTATTTGTAGGAATGGGTATGAAGCTAAACTTTAGTATAACCTTCTATCCTCAAACATATTTTCAAACAGAAAGAAAAATTCAAATACTTGAGTACATGTTGCAGATGCATGTTATGGACCAACCCAATAAGCTAAAGGGATATTTACATTTAGTGGAATTTTGTTACAATAACAGTTATAAGGCATTTATTAAAATTATCCCATTTGAAGAACTATATGGGTGAAAGTTCCACACTCTATTGAGTTGGAGTTAGCCAAAACATAGGTTGATTCTAGGACCCGATATTTCTAAGAAATGGAATAATTATTAAAGAAGATAAGGCAAAATTTGAAAACTATCTAGAATAGGAAAAAGATTTATATAGATAAGAAGAGGCTACATAAAGAGTACAACATGGGGCGCGTGTATACATCAAAGTCAAGAAAAAAGTCAAGAAAAATAAAATTACTCTGAGATTGGGAAATTTTTTTAAGATAACACCTAGGTTCTACGAACTGGTTTAGATAGTAGTTAGAGTTGGGTCAGTCACCTACTAGCTAGCACTGCTAAGACATATCAAAGTGCATAATATTTTTCATGTTTCCTTGTTCACAAAGTATATTTATGACCTTACTCATATAATGAATTGGAATGTGCTTCACGCCAAATATGAAGGAGAATTCTATGTTGAACCTCTACAAATAACAAATCATAGGGGAACCGTTCTCAATAATCAAGTCATTACTCAGTTTAAAGTGTAATGGAAACACCACATCTAGTAAGAGGCTACTTAGGAGATGGTGGATAAATTGCACGAGGTATTTCTTGCTACGTTATAGAAGTAAGGGAAACTTGAAAAAGATAAACGATGATGTTTATTTTGAGAGGGGAAGATGTGATACTCCTTTATTTTGATTTTTAAATACATGACAATTTTTAGATTACTATGATTAATATTTGAGCTCAATGGTTTTAGAGAGCAAGATCTGAGTTGATAGATTATGTAATTAAATTTTATATTAAATAAATGTTTTACTTGGGAATTATATGGGAAAGAGCACATGCGTAAATAAATACTTCTTTTCATTATATAAAAATTTGTTTAAGTGGTCAAGTCCAGATAGTGGACCTTCCCAAATATTCTCCTAAAAATCCCTCGAGAAACAAATATTAGGAAAAAACTATAATTGGAGAAAAATATTTTGCTAAATTAATAATTATAAAAGATCATAATTGGGCAGAGTGTTTATTCTAGAAAAACTTAGTCAGAGAGAAATTCTAAGTTGGGTAAAAAGAAAAAAGAATGTACAATGAGAGAGAAAGGTTTTCTTTAAGGAAAAAATATATACTTTTCCTAATTAAAAATAAAAAAAAACTTGGTAATTAAATGAATGTAGACCTTAAAAGCACAAAGCTTCTAAGGAAACATACACGAGGAAGAGTTATAAAAACATCACTAAGGAATACATGAGATGCTTGTATTCTTATAGGCAAGAAGTCTGAGCTCAGGGGGAATTGTTGGTTGGGAGGAACATGCTCTCTCCCTAACTTTTCCCAAGTGATTTTTTATACTCAACATAGATTTCGCACTAAATATATATAAATCACCACTAGTATATATCCATCTTAACATTTGATTTATCAAATATTTAAATGGATCAAATCTGCAAAGAACCATCATAAATACATTTTAACTTGGATTTATCAAGTATTAAAATGAATCAAATATTCTTCAAATTCTATATTCTAAAAGAAGTTTTCAATTCAAAAGATTTGATCCCCTTCTCCCTTGTTAAATCCAAAGTTAAAATAAATCTATACTATTTCTTAAAAAAATTAAAATTTATGAATTATATACCTCTTCCTTATAATGAGAATGTATGCAATTATTTAATATCACTTGACATTTCCAAGGCTCTGTTGTACTATGTAACAACCCCCCATTTATATAGAGTAATAGCTAATATTAGACATATAAATGAGGACCTTTTTTAATTTTTTAGTCTTTGAAAAATAAATCCTAACTCTAAGAAATTGCCTTGAAAACTCTTAGAAAACAACCCAAGTTTAGGATCCTCATCACAATCGCAAACCACATTTTTCCATCTGATAATCATAAACACCTTAAAGAAATTGTGATATGCGGTCAACCCCCCGTTGCGACATCCTAATCAAAACGCCTTAACAATTCACAATCGCATTTCGCATGAGTCGCAAATAAATAAGCCATGCCATTGTGTCATTCGTTAACAATTTGCGAAATGCGATATTGTGATATTCACAATCGCATTTCGCATTATAAACAGGCAACTCCATATGACATCGTTTAAAAAGTTTCGATGTGCGAATAAAGCACCAAGCGTGGGAAGTAACTATGTTTTAATATAATAATTAACAATTTGACAGGGTAATTAATGTTTAGCAGCCAGAGGAGAGGTAATGATGTTTCAAGTTATGGCTAGTTAGCGCTGAATATCTTATTCGAAATCTTCCCACGATTCATAGTCATTTCAGAGAGTTTTCAGCCTTAATTTCCCTATATCGACTGCACTGAATATATCTCTTCCATTTAAGGCATGCTAAAAAAGACATGTCGTTGTGGAAAGTGATGCAGAAATAGAAAAAACAGAGCATTATAAAGTCTAAGCTATCAGAAATCTCTCCTATATTCTCTGATACGGTCTGCAGCGCCGATGGGGGAGCAACAGCTTGGGTGGTCATATACAATAGGCTTGAGGATGAGTGTCTCAAGATTAACGAAGAACCTTTCAAGATGATCCAGGGCTGGAGGGTATTGGAGAACAATTTCGAATTTGATAAAACGAGTATGTATCTTGTAGCCTCTTTAGCAAACTCCTACAACTATGCAACTACTATGTTATGTAGACTATACAGGTTACCTAATAATGCTAAGTTTTCCATAGAATGGATTCCTTTGATTGATGTCTGTGTCAATTCCCACATTATGAATTGGGCCACCATCTTATTTGATAACCTAGCCACTGTCATCACCGAATATCGACAAAAGAGATCCTCCTCTTCAGAGAACCTTCCTCCATTCTATTTCAGTGCCTACATCATGGATGCCATCTATTTCTGCACTAAATTTCCAATCATGGGTTGGAAATGGACCTTCCAGGACCCCTACCCGATCCATCTTATCCACAAACAAATTTGGGAATCTCATTATATACCCCATTTTTATAAAATATGCCATGCTATATTTTTCCATTGCATCAATTAATTTTTAATAAGAAAGCCCCCAGGTTTTCCAAAGAAGCTCCTACAGACATTCTTGCAGTCGGAAAATATTTTGTTGAAGAATGGTTCACATACATCAGGGTTTTTGGTAGTACAACAAACCCACAGGTCCTCCCTTTGTATGTCTCTGATAAATTATGAGCAAGAGATATAGCCCAGCAGACCGTGGGAAAAGGCTTCCCCAAAGTCCTGAAAGAAAGCAAGAAGTTATTATGGCCATCTTTTCCTATTAGGTGCGGTTCCTTTTCATTAGCAAATTTTAACCATGCAATAAATGATTCAGTAAGCTTGGAAAGCCTCAGGCTCCATACCTTTCCCAAAAGGAAATTTGATCCAAAAAAGATAACATATAACATCACTACTACAACAAAGATCAAGCCTTATAACGATGAGGCTAACAATTTTGAAGACCTTTTACAGTCGGCTCAATCCTTTGAACAATCGTTTGAATGGGTAAGGACAAATCTGAGTCCTGAAGATTTTGAAAGCTTTTAGGTTTTCATAAACAAAAGGCTCGAAATGATTCTGCTGCATTTGTTAAAAATTGAGGAAACACCTATGCCCAGTGTGACTGTCAACAATGAGGCACCTGATTCTCGTATAGAGTCTCAAGTAGATACAAAGAAAGCACTGGATATAGGGAAGGCCCAAGACATCGAGAATACAACAAAATCTAGCAGAAAGTCAACTGAAAAGGAGGGTATGAGTACCCCCCCTAAAGATATCAGTTCTGAGATCAAAAGCAGCAGTTTGGAGTAGGAGTGGGATCAATTCAATAAGAAACTACAAGACACTCCCAAGACAACAGATGCCTAGAAAACTATGGAGTATCAAACTCCTCTGCATGTTCAGAAAAACACAGTCTCTGAACCGATGGATGAGCAAGCGACGATATCTCAGCAGACTGAAATCATTCCCGCTGCAGAAGGTTGTAGTAAGGAGATAGAGGAAAAGGAGAAGGATAGAAACACCCGAACTCCCACCTAGGAATGAGCCAATGGACCTCGTTTGGAAGGACATCCCTTCCAACCCAGCTGGAAAATTGACTAGATTGTCATAATTTACAAGAGCGTATGCAACTGCCACCATGGAAAAAACTACCAAGATATCTGTTTTGTTCAAGGAAAAGGAAGATAAGATTGCACAACTAGAGCAACAACGTGAAACAGAGAAGGCAAGTGTTAACAGGAAGGCCGCTGAGCAGCTGGCCCAATTGCAATAGAGCATGGAGGTGTTGAAGATAAGCCATGAAGCAGACATATCAACCAAAAACATGCAATTCCTAGACTTGCAGCAAACCATGGAAATATATAAGGTTGTTCCTACTATCGAGGAATTCATCAAAGAGGCGCTAAAGCTAAATTCTCTCTTATTAAAACAACGAGAATAATTTTTCCAAAAGATGTCACATATTGCTCCTTATATGATAACTAGTGACCAACTAACAATTAAAGCGATTGACCAGAGAATTGAGTTTATTGATCTAAACACAAGAATCTCAGAGTTCATCGAATGGCAAGAAATAGAAGAGGGAAGGAAATTTAATATTCCTGAGATCGAGGAGACACACAAGGACATTCTTTTCATGGATTGGGATGCATGGATCAAACAAGATGAACTAGAAATGGCAAGAGAGGTCATGGTGTCAAAGAACATAGTAAAGGCAGTAAACCACACTTTGTTTGCCACCAACCTGGTGAAGGAAGGCAAACTGAAAGAACTGCCCGATCTAAATAACTTGCATAACAGATGGAAGGAAAGAGAGGAAACTCAAAGGGAAGCAATCACAAAGTTAGCAAAGACTGATTGGGAGTCGTATTGGCAATACCTTGTCAAGCCACACAGTCAAATCATGACCCTTAATTGCTCACTCCATTCAACTCAACAGATGCTGCCACCTCTCACAGATGCAATTTTCGCAGGACAGGTCGGAACACATTTTGGGGCACCTCCTCAAGTCAAACCAATGGTCGATATATGTGATTTGAAGGACAAGTTGGTAGACAACATATCATTATCATAACCTCTGCTCATTAAGTCACTTTTTATTTTTAGAGTTAGTTAAATAGTTAGGAGGATGGTTGTTTGAAACCTCCTCAAATTTTTGTATAATCTATTTTTGAACATTAGTTAGAATAGTATTTATACCCTTCTCATGCATTTAGAGAAGGGTCTAGAATTTTATCAAAAGCATTTGCAAAGAGTGCACTTTTGTAAGTTTGTGAATGCTTTGGTGAAATTATGGAACATGATCATTTCTTTTAAATATCAGACTACTTTCCTTTATTGATGCACTTTTGTATACTTGGAAGATAATTTGATCTGAAGAAAGGAGTTGATCTATGTCATTAGTCAAATGAGCAGAACTTCACATATATGGTACTTCTATCTTGTATGATTAGTCCTATTTCTGTTTAATTAGTGACAACACTTTATTTTCATGAATTGTATATGAGATATGTTCTTTCTGTTAAGCATTAATTGCACTATTGTATGATGCCTAGTTGAGATTGTTTATTTTCATATAGAAATCATCACATATGTGATATAGTTTAATCATTTATTTGACTAAATATTTAGTCAAAAAAATTATCTTTACACATTATCATCTATATTTTATACGTGACTCATCTTTATTATCACATGTCAAGCATATATCTTTTTAGATCAAATATTATACAGAAATACTTGGGTTTATATTAGATTAAGTTAGCTAGAGATTTGCATGATAGAATGGGGAATTTAGTTATCATTATTCTATTTCCATCACTCGAAAAACCACTCACTCTCATTTTAAAACCCATTCCGGGAAACTAGTCCCATCATCCCCAGTTAGAGCCACCACTTTAAATGGAAAAGGAGTTGTCTTAAGGTCTGGACCAGGTGGTTATCCCCCATGTTGGAGAAACAAAAATTCAAGGCCTCAACATTTTGGCACTAGAAGGAGGGCCATCCAACTATGAATGGCATATAAACCTAAATATCAATAAAAAAACATTCATAACAGTCAAAACCCCTCCACCACTTCTACACTTTCTAGATCTTGTTCAAAATCTCCGAATCAGAAATATGAAGTTGTAGAAACATCTCCCTCGTCTCCTGAAGTAGTAAGAGAACCAAATTCTCCAGATTACACTCCCGATTCTCCTGAACTCCATTCTTTGATATAGAAATTGGAACAAATATCCATTTCCTTCGAGAAACTAGAGAGGCCCGCAGCTTCTGAAGAAAGTGTTACTTCCTTACTATGAGAAACTGGTGTATTAACTAGATTGCAAAGTGAAAGGCATGGAGTAACTCCTTTTGAGTTTCCCATCCCTCCACGACATAGGAATTTTATCACATCAGGATCTAAATCGGATACCAGCGAGAGCACATCACCCTTCCATCCATTCACTTCACCATTCATTTCTATTCAATCCACTTATTCTCAATTATCCACTTCTCCAACTAGTACTGCTATTAGTAGTACTAATCCAATAGTAATTTCTTCACCATCTATACCTACTTCTAGACCGGCCTTCCCATCTTCCCAGTCTTTGACTCAAGCTATGGACAATCAACCCGCTCAACCTTGGACAAATCCTGGTGCTGTTTTGGTTGCTAATCCAAATGCTC
Organism: Pinus taeda; assembly: GCA_000404065.3. NCBI lineage: Eukaryota > Viridiplantae > Streptophyta > Pinopsida > Pinales > Pinaceae > Pinus > Pinus taeda. Next base: position 33,412 of record APFE031364603.1, read on the forward strand.
TCCCAGAAAACCCAGAAAAATGGTTACCTAAGTACAATCCTAATGATGGTGTTCCAGTGGAAGAACATTTGAATAACTTTATGTTAGTCATGAATCTTAACGGAGTTGCACATGAAGATATTGCAATCAGATTGTTTCCTAATACCTTCCAAGGATCTGTTGGGTCTTGGTATTTTTCCCTTACAGAAGGTTCAATAAGAGACTGGGATACTTTTCAAGAAGTATTTATTACAAAATTTGGTGATGACATGACCATAGCATCCTTAATCAATGATCTCTCTAACTTAAAAGAAAATTCAAATGAAAGGATCAAAGACTTCAACTCCAGATTTAACAAGTTACTAAACAAAATCCCAGCTGCCTCAAAACCTGCAGTAGATGTACAAATAGAATGGTACATATCCTCCCTTCCTTCTAATATTGCAACTTTTGTAGATAGAGCTAATAAGGCTATCCTTGTTGAAAACATGAAAGAAGCCTTGTCTATAGAAAGAAGAATTATAGCTTTAGAAAAAGATCACAGATAGATGAAAGGAAGTCAAAGAAAGTAACATTTAAGGATGATTAAAAAAATAAAACTTCAAAGGACCCTTTCAATCTTGAAGGCCTTTAGAAAGTGTTAAAAACCATGTCCAATGAAATGGTCGAAATCAAGAAGCAGGTCACAAAATCCTCTGCTCCCAAGAAACCTTTTTGCTCATTTAAATGAAACCCTTCTTCAACATCGCAAACACCGAATATTATTTCAAATGCCGAATCTAATCAAGAAATAGAAGAAGACTCACCAGCCAAAAAGGAAGCTGAAACGGAAGAAGAATTTGAATTAAATGGAATGTGGGATTTCATTCTTCCAACTAAACAAGAAGCACAAGCTATGCCAGTAACTACAAGAAGTAAAATCTCTCTTTATATGTCTATAACAAATTGTAAACATAAAACTGCTACTCCTATAAAGGAGAAAACAATAAGTAAGAAGTCTAAGACTAATCAAACTGATCCTGTTCCACTAGATCCTCCAAATGCTTCCAAAACATTGGTAATCTTGGATACAGTGGAATATAACATAGTCGAAGATATGAAAAATACGAGAGAAAACATTTCATTACATGAACTCACTAAAATCAAGCAACAACAGAAAATTCTATTAAGAGAGTTAAAAGAAGTTCATGTATCTCCTCTACCATTTGCTGTAGTTACTCAAGCTACCTACAATATGGGAATACCTCCCTCCTCTTCAAATAAAGTAAATCTGATAGAATTAGTCCTGATAGGTGATAGGTCTATCTCTCATACACGTCCATATCTTCTTACTTATGAGATTTTCAACATAAATGTCCATAATTTCCTTGTTGATTCAGGAGCCTCTTCAAATATTCTTTCAAGGACCGTGTGCACCAAATTGAATACTACACCTCAAAAATCTGCAGTTCACATAGTTCAATTGGACAGGACAAAAGTAGAAGTAATTGGAGAAATAACATTAGTTTCAATTAGGCTTTCCTCTAATCCAAAAGTTTCGCAGATAATCGATATTCTAGTGGCTGATATCCCCAAATTTTATGGTTTAATTTTAAGTAGGGATTGGTCTAAAAAGTTGCATGGATACTTCACAATTGATTGGTCTCACACGTGGTTTCCACACAATGGTAAACCAAACCAAATCAGAGTAGAACGAGAAAAATTCATGAAATGCATAGCCACTGATCTCGAGGGAAGCAATGAACCTGTTACTTTCACCAATAATATCATTGGAAATTATTTAGCTGAGTCATTCCTGGGATCCTTTAATGCTTAGAGGTCTCCCTTTCCGAATGATGTTGTAGTGTCTTAAATAGAGATTTTTTTCACAAACAAATGCTTCCAAATGTATAAATACAGTAGATAAGATTTTAGATAATTCATTATTTTGGACTCTTTATTTTGGTGGCTCCAAATCTGAAGATGGTGCAGGTGCAAGATGTATTTTATTCAACTCGCAAGGAGAGAAAACCATGTTAGCTTGCAGACTTGAATTTCAATGCACTAACAATATCACGAAATATGAAGCATTGACTCAAGGGATGTATAAAGCCATTGGCCTTAATGTCAAATATTTGTAAGTATATGGAGATTTTGAAACAATTGTTAAACAAGTAAGAAACACAATTCATTGTGTGTCTAGGAACCTTAAACATTATCAATCTCTTGCCCAGAATCTTACTTGTCATTTCACTGCTTTTAACATTTCTTCAGTTCCCATATTGCAAAACACAAGTGTTGATTTACTTGCTAATGTGGCATCCATGCTTATACCTTTGGAATAACTTAGTCCAGATAGATTTTCAATAGAGTTAGTTTTTAGGCCATCCATTCCTGATAATGTGACAAATTGGAGAGTGTTTAATAATGATGCTGATATAATCAATTTCCTTACATCAGAAGGGCCTTATGAGGAACAGATCATAGATAAACATGAGCATGATCTGCAAATCAACCATAAACAAGATCAAAACCAAATTTTGAAGTTTGTAGTTAAGATGGAATATCTCTATGATTTAAAGGATAGATTTAAGAAGACTACCAACTCTAAAACTCAGAGTTCCACTCTGAGATTTGAAGTGGTAAACCTAGATCCAACTGAAAAACCTCAAGATGTCAACCTAGGTCTTGGTTTATCATCTTAAGAAAGGATATCATTCATTAAGTTGTTAAAAAAATATAAAGGTGTCTTTGCCTGGGATTATGTAGATCTCAAGACCTACGATACCTCTGTAATTCAACATACCATGCCAATGATTTTGAATGAAAAACTAGTACAACAAAAGCTTAGGAAAATTCACCCAAACCTTGAAAGTCAAATCAAATCTGAATTGAACAAGCTTCTCAAAGCCAAAATAATCTTTCCTGTTACACACTCAAAGTGGGTATCAAATATGGTCCTTGTGAGGAAAAAGAATAGCGATATTAGGATTTGTATTGATTTTAGAAACCTGAATACAGCTTGTCAAAAGGATAAATTTCCTCTACCTACTATGGAGAAAATATTGCAATCAGTTGCAGGTTCTGAATTAATGTCTTTTCTAGATGGATTTTTAGGATACAATTAAATTCTTGTACATCCAGATGACAGATTGAAGACAACATTCGGGACTAAGTGGGGGACATACACTTATTAGAAGATGCCTTCCGAACTCATAAATGCAGGTGCTACATTTCAATGTGCTATGGATATTGCTTTCAAAGGTATGATTAATAAATCAATTGTTATTTACCTAGATGACATCACAATCTATTCTAAGGATAGAAACAATCATTTAAATGACCTAAAGCACATTTTTAAAAGATGCAAGAAATATGACATTTCTTTAAATCTCAAAAAACCTTATTTTGCTTTACTAGAAGGAAAACTCCTTGGATTTATAGTGTCCAACAAAGGGCTTTACATTGATTCTGATAGAGTCCAAGAGATGAAGAAAATTCCTCTCCCACATAACAAAAAGACCATGCAATCGTTCCTAGGCCAAATTAATTTTTTAAAAATACTTGTTCCATATTTTTCATAGAATGTCCTACCCCTTCAAGCAATGATAAGAAAAAATGCAGTCTTCAAGTGGGGTAAAGATGAAAGATAGTCATTTGAGTTGATTAAAAAAGCCATTATCAATGCTCCTTTTTTAACAACTCCTGACTTTCTCAAACCTTTTGTGTTATACACTTTTTCATCCAATACATAATATGTAATGGTTTTAACACAACTAAATGATCAAAATATTGAGGCACCCATCTCTTTTTTCAGTTCTAACTTACAAGGTGCCGGGTTAAATTATTTAGCTATTGAGAAAAAAAGCTTTTGCTATTTTTAAAACCTTGAAACATTTCAGACCTTTTCTTCTCAAAACCTGTACACATATAGTAGTAACCTACCCTATAGTAAGGCACTTATTGATTCAAAGAGAAGTAGGGGAGAAAAGAGCCAATTAGGTTACTGCGCTTTAAGAATACGATGTAGAAATCTGGCCAGCTAAAATTGTTAGGGACCAAGGTTTTTGCAGGATGCTAACTGGAGCTTCCCACTTATCAGCAAAAGAAGACCAAGATAATGAAGTGCAAATATCATAGGTAAGCCTCAATGATGCACAATTGCAATATGATGATTTGAAGTTTTATTTGAAGAATGGATATGCTCCTATGCATCTTAATTATAAAAAAAGCGTGCTTTAAGGTTGAAATCAAATCAATATGAATTAATCAATGATGTATTGTTTAGGAAAAATTATGATTCGGTACTATTAAGATGCCTAGTAAAACCTGAAGCTGAAAAGGTCATGTAGGAATTACATGATGGCCTAGTTGGAGGACATTTCGGAGGAAACACCACAACTCACAAAAGCCTGCATGCAGGTTATTATTGGCCAACAATATTCAAGGATGCACATGAATATGCAAGAAAGTTTAAAACTTGTCAAACTGTAGCCAGAAGAGAAAAGAAGCCATCATTCCCTTTGCAACCAGTAAACATCCAACAACCATCCGAATAATGGGGATTAGATATAATTGGTGAGATTGTTCCTAACTCTTCCAAGAAGCACACATACATCCTTACAACTACTGATTATTTTACAAAATGGGTAGAAGCTATCCCACTAAAGATAGCTAATACTGAAAATGTCACAGACTTCATTGAATAATACATAATTACCAGGTTTGACTTACCTACAGTTTTAATGTTTGACAATGCATCTTATTTTTCTGGAAATACAATGGTGGAATTTTCTTTAAATCAAGGTTTTCAATTAAAGTATTCGGCCAACTATTATCCGCAAGGTAATGGATTAGCAGAATCGACAAACAAAAACCTCATTAGAATCATCAAAAGGACTATTGACCAAAATCATAGGAATTGGCACAAAGAATTGACATTTGCTCTTTGGGCAGACATAGTTACACAGAAGGCCTCCATTGGTTCTTCTCCTTTTGCTTTAGTTTATGGAAAAGAAGTTGTTCTCCCCACAAACATAGCAATTCCATCTCTCATCCTAGTGCAATTCATCGATGAAAACCCTTCCTCTTCTTTCCAAGCAAGACAATTCCAGATTCTTAAGCTCGAAGAAGAATGAGAAAAGACTAAAGCAACCCACTTCCATCATCAGCAATTAGTCAAAGTCTCTTTTGATAAAACCTCTGCCTAGGTGAACTGGTTTTGAAATGTGACAAAGCACATGAGGAAAAAGGTAAACATACCAAATTCCAAAGACTATGGCTTGGCCCTTTCCAAATCATTGAGAAAATTGGTCAATTAACATTTCTTTTACAAGACTTATCAAGAAGGACAGATTCCTTGCCCGTTAATGGGATAATTCTGAAGAAATATTTTTCCTAGAAGATAACCTCTTCTAATTTTGTATCATATCCCCTTTAAAATTCTTAGGAAAATAAAGTTTATGTAGTATTTACTTTTGGTTTTTTCAAAATAAAATCTTCGACAATATTTTTGATTTTTCGCTTCTATAAGTAGGAAAAGTTAAATAAATAATTACAACATTTGAGTATCAAAGTAAACCTAATTTCTTTGGAAAAAATTGATCTTGATGAAACATTTATTCTATGAACAAACTCTTACCTTTACAAAGTATAGATGTTTTGTTATCATTCACGAAAAGAATCTTTAACCTAGTAAGGAATTTTTGCAGATAAGTATCTTAAAACTCTATCATTATCATCCAAAACTCCTAAGAGAGCCAATGATTCACCCCATCTGATAAAATTTTCCTTTTTCAGAGTGTAATTCTAAAATATACAAAACTTAGAAGATAATAAGTCTCATTATGAGCTTATTTACCATGATCATAGAGAAATAATTAAACTAATATTACCAAAACTGCATACCAAAACAGGGTAATAGCCAATGATCTAATCAATCAAAGGACAAGGGGTCTCATCAAGGGCCAACTTGTTCAGTTTAATTACAACCTGTGAGTGGCATTTTCATTATTAGGTTACCAAGCCTAGACAATGTCTTTTAAGAAACTTAAAATGAAAGATTATATAAAAGAAAAAAGGATAAGATCCAAATGAGATTGAAACAAAGTGAATATCATTTTGAATTTTGAATTTTTTTTCAGATGGGACAATGAATCGTTCTTGGTTAAAAGATAACCCTATTGAGGCCATGAATGCCTACTGGCATCAGAGGCTCTATCTGTGATAAATGAGTAAACACCAAAAAACTAATATGTAGAAGACACCTGCTATATCTCTTTAAATCTTAATATTGACTGATGTAGGCATTTGTATTTTTTTATCACTACAAGAGTAAATTAGTTGAATAAATAGGTTGAGTAAGTGATTATGATTCTAGAGAAATGTTGTTTACTTTATAACTCATGTAATTGTTATTCCTTTAACTCTTCTTATTTTGAAAGTTTTTAGAATTTTACAAAACCAATCAGAGATAACTGGTTCTCCCAAGTGAATCGCTAATTGTTGTACTATGTAACAACCCCCCATTTATATATAGTAATAGATAATATTAGACATATAAATGGGGACCCTTTTTAATTTTTTAGTCTTTGAAAAATAAATCCTAACTCTAAGAAATTGCCTTGAAAACGACCCAAGTTTAGGATCCTCATTGAAAATCGCAAATCACATTTTTCCATGCGATAATCATAAACACATTAAAGAAATCGCGATATACGGTCAACCCCCTGCTGCGACATTGCGATCAAAACACCTTAAAAATTCACAATCGCATTTCACAGGAGATGCAAATAAATAAGCCATGCCATTGTGTCATTTGATAAAGATTTGCAAAATGTGATATTACAATATTCGCAATCGCATTTCGCATTACAAACATGCAACGCTATATGACATCGTTTAAAAAGATGTGATGCACGAATAAAGCACCAAGCATGGGAAGTAACTGTGTTTTACTATAATAATGAATAGTTGACAGGGTAATTAATGTTTAGTAGCCCGAAGAGAGGTAATGATGTTTCAAGTTATGGCTAGTTAACGTTGAATATCTCATTCTAAATCCTCCCATGATTCAAAGTCATTTCAGATATTTTTCAGCCTTAATTGCCTTATATTGACTGCACTGAATATATCTCTTCCATTTCAAGGAAGCTACAAAAGACATGTCATTGTGGAAAGTGATGCAGAAACAAGAAAAATAGAGCATTACAGAGTCCGAGCTATCAGAAATGTCTCCTATATTCTTTGATATGGTTTGCAGCGCCGATGGGGGAGCAACAGCTTGGGAGGTCATATACAATAGGCTTAAGGATTAGCATCCCAATATTACAGTCACAAAAGCGACGACTGAATCACTAAAACCTTATGGACTCCAATTCAAGGATGTTTCCTATTCTTCGCTTCACAAAATAGGAGTTAGGGAAAAATTCCTCCCATACACTGATATGATTAGGTGGGTGGTGGAAAACCTCACTATTGAAGATACGGAATTTAGGAACTCGAGAATGGAACTCATGGGGTCATTCAAAGTGGAAGACTTGAAGAAAATGTACCATATACGTGACCCTCAGGATATATATGATAAATCATACGTGGCCAACTTTGCAAAGAAGAACAAAGAACCTTTCAAGATGATCTAGGGCTGAAGGGTACTGGAGAACAAGTTCAAATTTGATAAAACGGGTATGTATCCTGTAGCCTCTTTGGAAAACCCCTACAACTATGCAATTGCTATGTTATGTAGACTATACGAGTTACCTAATAATGCTAACTTTTCCATATAATGGATTCCTTTGATTGATGCTTGTGTCAATTCCCACATTATGAATTGGGCCACCGTCCTATCTGATAAGCTAGCCACTGTCATCACTGAATATCGATAGAAGAGATCCTCCTCTGCAAAGAACCTTCCTCCATTCTATTTCAATGCCTACATCATGGATGCCATCTGTTTCTGCACTAAATTTCCAATCATGGGTTGGAAATGAACCTTGCAGGACCCGTACCCTATTCATCTCGGCCATAAACAAATTTGGGAATCTCATTATATACCCCATTTTTATAAAATATGCCATGCTATTATTTTGCCATTACATTAGTCAATTTTCAATAAGAAAACCCCCAGGTTTTCCAAAGAAGCTGCTACAGACCTTCTTGCAGTTGACAAATATTTTGTTGAAGAATGGTTCACATACATAAGGGTTTTTGGTAGTAAAATAGACCCACATGTCCCCCGTTTGTATGTCTCTGATAAATTATTAGCAAGAGAAATAACCCACCAAACCATGGGAAAAGGCTTGACCAAAGTCCTAAAAGAAAGAAAGAAGTTATTATGGCCCTCTTTTCCTATTAGGTGTGGTTCCTTTTCATTAGCAAATTTTAACCATGCAATAAAGGAGTTAGTAATCTTGGAAAGCCTCAGCTCCATACTTTTCCAAAAGGCAATTTAATCCAGACAAGATAACATATAACATCACTACTGCAGTAAATATCAAGCCTTATAACCACCAGGCTAATGATTTTGAATGTCTTTTACAGTTGGCTCAATCCTTCGAACAATCATTCGAATGGGCAAGGACAAATCTGAGTCCTAAAGATTTTGAAAGCTTTCAGGAGTTCAGAAATGAAAGGCTCGAAATAATTCCACTGCATTTGTTAAAAATTGAGGACAAACCTATGCCTAGTGTGACTGTCAACAACGAGGGACCTGATTCTTGGATAGAGTCTCAAGTAGATACATGGAAAGTACTGGATATAGGGAAGGCCCAAGACACCGAGAATACAACATAATCCAGTAGAAAGTTAGCCAAAAAGAAGGGTATGAGTACCCACTTAAAGATATCAGTTCTGATATCAAAAGCATCAGTTTGTAGCAAGAGTGGGATCAATTCAATAAGAAACTACAAGACACTCCCAAGATAACAGATGCCCAGGAAACTATGGAGTATCAAACTCCTCTGCATGTTCAGAAAAACACAGAGTCTAAACCAATGGATGAGTAAGCGACGACGTCTCAGCAGACTGATCCAAAATGGATCCTAAAAACCCTCTAAGTCTTTAAAAAAAAACAAAAACTATCACACAGGATGAACCTTTAAAAATGGCGGAAAACACTATTGGGAGAGAAAAACATGAAGAAACAGTGAAAACAGAGCCTATCAGAGGTCAAAGAACTGATGCACAGAAGCCGTCGAATCTGGCCGATCAACGGTCCAGATTTGATTAGCATATCGCAATTAGCGGTGGCAGGCAGAGTTAATCGAGCACGACCTTATGGAAATCGCGATAGTGATCTAACGAAATTAGATGAGGACTGTCGATCAAGCGCACAGATCCAACGGTCCAGATCCATTCGCGCTATATCGCATCGCTTAGATACATCTACAGAGGGACTTAACCCGTGATGCGAAGGATTGCCGATATGCGATATATTGCATTGCAGTTATATAAGGGATGATGCCAAGGCTTGTAACCATGTGATGCGCCGATAGCCGATAAGGCCGATCGACGCAATCGGCGATCAGGAGCCAAAGGAATTATGCGATAACGATATAATAGCTAGACCCGATAAAGTTATGAATGCGATATTATATTATTTCAAGTCCGATATGGAGCATTTTTGTGGGTTTTCTATGTATTTGGGATTTTTCATAAGAAACCCAAATACAAAGGAAACCACGACCCAAAGACTTGCGATAGAGATTTAAAGGCGGACCTGATGGAATCTAGGGCATAATTGATAGTATTTCAGGTTCAATAAATGAAAATTTGGCAAATTTCACTGTGTTTTTGTGTATTTCTCTGTATAAACAGAGAATGACTATTTTGGTGATTTCAAAGGCACCGATGGTCCCTTCCGTTGCAAAACAGGTGGCCATCATCCCTGAAGACGTTTAACAATGATTGTTTAGCATTTAGAGGGGATTTGAGTGGACAAAGGATGGAAGCCAGAGTGCCCGAAAGGGAAAATGAATAGACCAACGCCGATTGGCTTAAAAGCCACTGAATGATAGGGACAGGAGCAAGCAGTACTGAGATAGAGTGAAGACAGAGACAAAGAGCAAGAGGGAGAGTCTGCATACTCAGAGAGACTTGAGGGATTCAAGTAAACTCCTGTTGTTTTGTTTCTGTTATGTTGAGACTCAATTTGAGCTCACATTTTGTAAAAATCTACTCTTGAAGACATAATAGACAGGTCACCACTAAAGGCTGGACCAAGAGACGTACCCTAGTGTGGTGGGAAGGCAAAACAAAAGCTGATTTGAAGAGACATGGTAAAATTCTTTCTACCTAGAATGAATTTGTTTCTACCATTAAAAAACAGTTCTATCCTATAGCTTCTATGTAGCAAGAAATGATGAGTTGGCAAACCCTTTGCCAATTAAAGGGCCAAAGTGTACAAAGCTATACCCAGGAATTTAGAAAAAGAGCTTTAACTCTAGGCATATCTCTAGACTCACCTGAAACTTTGGCTAAAGTATATAGGTGGTCTGCATAGCTATTTGAAGCACACCATTCTCATGTTTAACACCACTAGCCTAGATGATGTATCAGTTCAGGCTACACATTTAGAGGCTAGAGGCAAGAATGTGAACCCAAAGATTGGGGGATCATCAAAACCCTCTACAAGCAAGAACAAGGAAAAGAAGAAGTTGAGATGGAAGGAGAGGATGGCAAACACTGTAGAGAAAGACAAACCTTCATGCACTCACTGCAAGAAGGATGGACACGATGATGAACACTGCTGGTCTTCTCACCAGGAGCTGAAACCTAAGAAGTTTAGTGGTAAGAAGAAGAACACTGTTGCTGCTATTCGGAAGGACTTGGGGTCAAACTCAGGTGATGAAACAATAGTCATAGCCACAGGTATAAAAGGTAAAAATTCTGAAGCATCTATAAGTAATTCTACACAATCTATTGATAATGAAGATAATGAGAGGAAAAGACATGAGCTTTTTCATATTAGAGTTATTTCCAAGCACCAAAAGATTGATACTTCATTTGATAGTGGATCACAAGTAAACTTGATTTCTGAAACAATTGTAAAGAAGTTGGGCCTACGAACAACACCTCGTAAGAAGCCATATCGATTAGGTTGAGTATGTGATAAAGCAAAGCTACAAGTAACTAGACAATGTAAACCTAGGTTTGCTATTGGGTCAACTTTTGTAGATGAGGTTGAGTTAGATATAGTTCCCTTGGATATATGTGGTATTGTTTTAGGAAGTCCTTTCTTGTATGATAGAAAAGCCATTTTCTATAGAACTGAAAATAATTATCAACTCACTAAAGATGGAATAGAATGTATTGTAAGAGCTCATCAACTCAAAAATAACAATTCTCTCATAAACTCAGGGCAGATGAAAAGAATTGTAAATTCATGCAAGCAATTTTTACTAATGGTTGTAAAGGAGAAGAACCTTGATAAAACCAATGTATTTGAAGGCTGTGCTACTAAACAGAAAGTTGATTTAGTTAAATTTGTTTCAGAATATGATATCATATTTCAAGAACCTAAAGATCTGCCACCCAAAAGGGAAATAGTACATGATATTCATTTGCAGCAAGATGCTCCATTACCTAACATCAGAATGTACAGGTTATCCGCTTTAGAGACTGCAAAAATCAAGAAGCAGGTACATGGGCTACTCGATAAAGGGTTCATAAGACCAAGCACATCACCATGTGGACCTCCAATCGTACTGGTGAGAAAGAAAGATGGTTCGTGGAGGATGTGCATTGATTATAGAGCACTGAATAAAATAACGATCAAGAATCTTATCCTCTTCCTCGCATTGAAGATCTATTAGATCAGTTGAAAGAAGCAATTTATTTTTCCAAGTTAGACTTGCGTAGTGGATATCATTAGGTCAGAGTTGTAGAACAAGATGCATGGAAGACTGCTTTCAAGAGAAAGCAGGGGCTGTATGAATGGTTGGTTATGCCTTTTGGCTCAACTAATGCTCCTACCACTTTCATGAGAGTTATGAATGATGTACTCCGACCTTTTATTGATGATTTTGTAATTGTATATTTAGATGACATTCTTGTTTTCAGTAAAACATGGGAAGAACATTTGAAACATGTAGAGTAGACTTTGAATGTTTTGAAAAGAAAATCTCTATGTGAATTATCAAAATGTGAATTTGGAAAAACATCTTTAAATTATTTGGGTCATATTGTAGGGGGTGGTGAATTGAAGATGGATCCCTCTAAGGTTGAAGTCATTGTGAACTGGCCTAAACCAAAATTTGCTATAGAAGTTAGGAGTTTCCTAGGAGCAGCACATTATTGGAGAAAGTTTATTTCTAACTTTTCCTTGATTGCAGCTCCCTTACATGCTTTAATAGGATTAAACAAGGTGTTTCAGTGGGGAGGCAAAAAATAGAAAGCATTCAACACCTTAAAAGAAAAAAATAGTACAACACTAGTACTAGCACTGCTAGATCTTCAATGTCCATTTGAGATTGAAACAAATGCCAGTGACTATGCCATGGGAGCAGTGTTGATGCAACAAGGTAAACCCATATGCTATCATTTTGAGACATTTAATTATGCAGTAGTTAATTATCCCACATATGATAAAAAATTGTATGCATTAGTGCAGAGTGTGAAAATGTGGAAACATTACCTAATGGGCAAAGAAACAATTATACATACAGATCATTAACCACTTCAATATTTTCACTCACAAACTAAATTGCAGCAATCAAGACACTATAGGTGGATGGGTTTTCTACATCAGTTTCATCTTGTCATCAGATATAAGAAGGACATACACAATAAGGTTGCAGATATGCTATCAAGACCAATCATAAATGCATCTACTATACTTAAGCATAACTCGGTAATGCATGAAAGCTACATTGAACAATATGCTCAAGATGTAGATTTTAAAGATGTATATGCAACTTTAAGTCATGGCAAACAAGTAGAAGAATTGGATTATCATGTTAAGGACCAACACTTATATCATTTGGGAAAGTTATGCATTCCTCAAACTGAAAGATTTAACATAATCCGAGAAGCACATACTTCTCTAATATCAGGTCATTTTGGTATAAGTAAAATAGTTGCATAGTTGCAAAGGTTCTGTTATTGGCCAAGAATGCATGAAACAATTTCTAGATATATTAAAGGGTGTACCATGTGTGCTAAAATCAAGCCCAACAATAGAAAAATAGGCTTGTACACTCCACTTTCAGTTCCTTCTCGTCTTTGGGAAAGTGTTTCCATGGACTTTGTTGGGGGATTGCCAAAATCTAGAAAAGGTCATGATTATTTATATGTTATTATGGGCAGGTTCAACAAAATGTGTATTTTAATACCTTGTAACAAGTAGATATAGTTGAACAAACAACGAAGTTGTTCTTTCAGCATGTATGGGTTCATTTTGGGTTACCCACTTCCATTGTTTTTGATCGAGATTCCCAATTTGTTGGGAAGTTTTGGTCAAGTCGGTGGGAATTGATGGACACCAGATTGAAAAAGAGCACATCATTTCATCCACAAACAGATGGCCAAATAGAGGTGGTCAACAGGACAGTGATCTAGTTGCTCAGGGGCTATTGCATCAAGCATCCCAAGCTTTGGGATGAACATTTGTGTTATGTGCAACATGCTTACAACTGTGCCAATCACTCTTCTACTTAGAGATCTCCTTTTGAGACTTATTTTGGTTTTACACAAAAGTCTCCCTTGGATTTTGTCTTTGGTAAAGACATAATAGTTGATGGACACAATGATGTGGACAAAGCAACAAAGTTCATTGAACAGATCCATGAAATTCACCAGGCAGTGCAGGAACAACTGGAAAGAAGCCAAGCCAAGTACAAGGCAAAGCATGGCAAGCATCGAATTGAGCATAGATTCCATGTTGGTGATCAAGTCTGGCTGTACATTAGCAAAGACAAAATGCAAGATGAAGGTAAGAAGCTAAAGCCAATAAGGTATGGGCCTTTCAAGATACTTGAGAAAATTGGTGAAAACGCTTTTCACCTTGATTTGCCAGCCTACAAGCATATCTATTCAGTCATTAATGCAGAAAACTTGAGACTGTTTGAACCTTCATTGATTGAAGATCCTGAAGAGCAAAGTCAGTTGCCTTCTATTAATGATTTGTTGCCTGAATATCTCAATAAGTTGCAGGAAGATATAGTTCTGGACAGGAAGGTGAAAACTACGCGTAGAGGGGATGTTGAGTACCTAAGAATCAAACTCAAAGGTTCAAAATCAAGTAGTGCATGATGGATAGAAATTGGGCAAGTGAGGAAGCTATATGCTCACTTGATCGATGCTTAAAAACCAACTTTTGGTGGTCCAAAAGCTTTTCAGTGGGAAGGCGTGATCCAAAATGGATCCTAAAAACCCCATAAGTCTTAAAAAAACAAAAACTATCACACAGGATGAACCTTTAAGAATGGTAGAAAACACTATCGGGAGAGAAAAGCATGAAGAAACAGTGAAAAACAAAGCCTATAAGAGGTCAAAGAATGATGCACAAGAGCCGTCGGATCTGGCCGATCAATGGTCCATATCTGATCGGCATATCGCAATCGACAGTGATAGGTGGAGTTAATTGGGTGCGGCCTTATGGAAATCGCGATAGGGATCTAGCGTGATTAGATGAGGACCGTCGATCAAGCATGCAAATCCGATGGTCCAAATCCATCTGCGTTATATCACATCGCTTAGATACATATACAGAGGGACTTAACCTGCGACCCAAATGATTGGTGATATGCAATATATTGCATCATAGTTATGTAAGGGATGATGCCAAGGCCAACGACCATGCAATGCGCCGATAGCCGATAAGGCCAATTGGCGTAATTGGTGATCGGAAGCCAAAGGAATTATGCGATAACGATATAATAGCTGGACTCAATAAAGTTATGAATGCGATATTATATTATTTCAAGTCCGATATGGAGCAATTTTGTGGGTTTTCTATGTATTTGGGATTTTTCATAATAAACCCAAATACAAAGGAAACCACGACCCAACGACTTGAGATAGCGTTTTAAAGGTGGACCCGATGGAGTCTAGGGTGGAAATGATAATATTTTAGGTCTGATAGTTTGGCGGATTTTCTCGTGTTTTTGTGTATTTCTCTGTATAAATAGAGAACGACTATTTTGGGGATTTCAAAGGTGCTGATGGTCCCTTCCGTTGCAAAACAGGTGGCCACCATCCCTGAAGATGTTTAATAATGATTGTTTAACATTCAAAGGGGATTTGAGCGGACAGAGGCTGGAAGCCAGAGAGCCCAAAAGTGAAAACAAATAGACCAGTGCCGATTGGCTTAAAAGCCACTGAATGACAGAGACAGGGGCAAGCAGTGCTGAGACAGAGTGAACACAGAGACATAGAGCGAGAGAGAGATTCTGCGTACTCAGAGAGACTTGAAGGATTCAAGTAAACTCCTGCTGTTTTGTATCTATTGTGTTGAGATTGAGCTCACATTTTGTAAAACTTTGCTGTTGAAGACATAATAGAGAGGTCACCACTAAAGGCTGGACCAAGAGATGTAGCCCAGGAGTTTTGGGTGAACTCCTTGATTATCTGGCCGTGTTATGTGTGTATGTCTATTATGCTTCTTTAACTTCTCATTGTCTATATTATTCACGATCTTTTTGGTCCGTTGCACTAAGTGATATAGGCAAATCCATGCACATGAGTCTATAATACCTTAAAAGTAATTTAAGATCTCATTTTCAGATCACGGACTGAAATCATTCCTGCTCTACCCACATAAGAAATTGTCTTAAAGGTGACTAAAATCCTTCCTCTTGATGTGTTCTACAGCCTGCTGCACAAGGCTGTAGTAAGGAGACGGAGGAAAAGGAGAAGGATAGAAACACCCGAACTCCCACCTAAGAATGAGCTAATGGACCTAGTTTGGAAGGACATCCCTTCCAACTCACCTGAAGACTTGACTAGATTGTCATAGTTTATAGGAGCGTATGCAACTTCCACCATGGACAAAGCTATCGAGATATCTGTTTTGTTGAAGGAAAAGGAAGAGAAGATTGCATATCTCGAGCAACAACTCAAAATAGAGAAGGCAAGTGTGAACAGGCAGGCTGTTGAGTAGCTGGCCCAATTACGACAGAGCATGGAGGTGTTGAAGATAAGCCATGAAGCAAACATATCAGCCAAAAACATACAAATCCAAGACTTGTAGCAAGCCATGGAAAGATATAAGGATGTTCCTACTGTCGAGGAATTCATCAAAGAGGCACTAGAGCTAAATTCTCTCTTATTAAAATAGAAAGAAATTTTTTTCCAAAATATGTCACATATCGCTCCTTATCTAATAACTGGTGACTAACTAACGGATAAAATGATTCACTAGAGAATTAAGTTTACTGATCTAAACACAAGAATCTCAGAGTTCATCGAATGGAAAGAAATATAAGAGGGAAGGAAAGCTAATATGCATGAGATCGAGGAGACACATAAGGACATTCTTTTCACGGATTATGATGCAAGGATCAAATAAGCCAAACTAGCAGTGGAAAGAGTGACTAGAGTGTCAAAGAACATATTAAAGGCGGTAAACCACACTTTGTTTGCCACCAACCCGGTGAAGGAAGGAAACCGGAAAGAACTGCTTGATCTAAATGACTTGCATAACAGATGGAAGGAAAGAGCGGAAACTCAAAGGGAAGCAATCACAAAGTTAGCAAAGACTGATTGGGAGTTGTATTGGCAATATCTCATCAAGACACATAGTCAAATCATGACCCTTATCTTCTCACTCCATTCAACTCAATGGTTTCTGCCACCTCTCACAAATGCAATTTCTGCAGCATAAGTCAAAACAGAGTTTCGGGCACCTCCTCAAGTTAAACCAATGGCTGATATATGTGATTTGAAGGACAAGCTAGCATACAAAAAATCATTATCATAGCCTATGCTCATCAAGTCACTTTTTATTTTCAGAGTTAGTTAACTAGTTAGGAGGAAGGTTGTTTGAAACCTCCTCAAATTTTTGTATAATCTAGTTTTGAACATTAGTTAAAATAGTCTGTATACCTTTCTCATGCATTTAGAGAATGGTCCAGAATTTTATCAAAAACATTTGCAAAGAATGCACTTTTGTAAGTTTGTGAATGTTTTGGTGAAATTATGGAACATGATGGTTTGTTTTAAATATCAGACTACTTTCCTTTGTTGATGCACTTTTGTATACTTAGAAGATAATTTGATCTGAAGAAAGGATTTGATCTATGTCATTAGTCAAATGAGCAGAACTTCACATATATGGGACTTTTATCTTGTATGATTAGTCATGTTTCTATTTAATTAGTGACAACACTTTATTTTCATGAATTGTATATGAGATATATTCTTTTTGTTAAGCATTAATTGCACTATTGTATGATGCCTAGCTGAGATTGTTTATTTTCATATATAAGTCATCACATATGCGATATAGTTTATACATTTATTTCACTAACTATTTAGCCAAAGAAATTATATTTACACGTTACCATCTTTGTTTTATACATGATTGATCTTTATTATCACTTGTCAAGCAGATATATTTTTAGATCACATATTATACAAAAGTACCTGGTTTATATTAGATTAAGTTAGCTAGATATTTGCATGATAGAATAGGGAATTTAGTTATCATTATTCTATTTCAATCACTCAAAAAACCACCCATTCTCATTTTAAAATCCATTTTGAGAAACTGGTCCCATCATCCCCAGTCAGAGCGACCACTTTAAATAGAAAAGGATTTGTCTTAAGGTCTGGACCACGTGGTTATCCCCCATGTTGGAGCAACAGAAATCTGAGGCCTAAACAGACTCCTAAATGTAAACCACAACTAGAATGAAATATTCATAGGTATATTGGAAATAACACTGAGAGGGGGGTGGGGGGTGAATCAGTATTTACAATTAAATAATATTCATTTTCCAATCATATTTATATATGCTACTTAAGTGAATTGAACATGCGTGTGCATGCTAATGTGATTAAGGAAACAAACGTATACCTAGAGAACTTATGATTTATTCAATTTATCACGTGTTGATCATTAATCAGTGCATCAATATCTTATTATACAGTAAATATGTGCAGCAATAACATAATAAACCATGAGACATAAGCAACACACATGAACACCAATATTTAAGGTGGAAACCCAATCCGGGAGAAAAACCACCTGCCGCTGTTGTCTTTGTCTTCTTTTAATATAAAGAAAATCTGTTTACAATATTGTAGTGTTGCAGACTCATACCAGTACGCAGGCACCCACCTGTAGAAGGTTACAACCTTCTCTCATTCTCTAGCTTGGATTGGAAGGGAGCTACAACCCCCTAGCTCTTATACTAGCTGATATGTTTACTAGTACGTAGGCATTAACCTACAGAAGACTACAAATTTCTCTCTTCCTCCAGGGACCATGTTTCATTAATTTTCAGACTGGATGGTCCTGGTACACAAAAACACAATATGAAGGTCTCGTTTCATTAAATTTTCACACTGGACCCATCGGAAACTTTGAAGCTCAAACTCTATAATAATAACTGCATCAACTAACAACCAATCAATTTGAACAGTCAGATCAATGTCACCAGAACACTATGCTGAACCTAGAAAACTGCATCCTCATTCAGAACCAGTTGTAACCTCAAAAATCATACCTCATAATGTATATGCTACTTTAATGAACCCAACCTACATGTATACGCTACTTCTTGTAACAAAACCTGTGTATACCTCCAAAACTACTAAATAAAAAAAACTTCTAAATCAAATCTGTATTAGCCAGTAATGTTTTGAACATCAACTGTCAATTTTCAGATATCTATACAGTTAGTAGCAAAGCTAAGCATTCTCACTTAATCAATCAATCAATCAAACACAAACTCATGAATTTAGTTCTAATTTTAGATCTAAGAAGACTTCATTGATAGACAACAGTAAAATAACAATAGTGATTAGATAGAACAATCATTTTTGAAACAACAGTCTTTTCTTTTGCATATGCTACTTGGAGGAGTTGAACCTACGTGTATACACACATTTTCCAAGGTGAACCAGCATATAGATCTGCAAATATTATCTTACAACTTCATTGCTATTCCAGACTTCAGACATACCCAGATCATGACTTTTAAAGATTAAAACATGTGTAAGCAATCAGATCTAGCCCAACCAATATCAGATCATACAATGATAAGTCATTTCAGGTCTCATGATCCTGATCCAAGTATTCCTGAGAAAACCTTTCACTTGCACACTTGGTCCTTTGATCTTCTCCTCCTTATATAGCTTTTGGCCTTCCCCAATACCTCAGACCAAAACAACACTTGGATCCTGTGGTATTCTTGGACGAGATCAAATAACCATTACTTCGCTCAATATTGTGGGCTAATACCATGGTATTGACCCTTAGCATTATTTAATCCTAAATTTCCTTGATTTTCCAACCCATACGCGTTTTTCCTCTTGTGAAAGTGCGTGCAAACGTATATGCTCCTTTTGTTTTGTGAACCGACATGTATACGCTGCTTGGATAAGGTGAACATGTGTATACATCTTAAACTGACTTAAAACATCCTTTGTATTCAACTTCTTGATTTTGATCTGTAGTCCTTTGTTCCAACTTCCTATTCTTTTGTACTATTGCCCTGTTACCTTTGAATTGACTTGTTGCAATGTGAGTTTCCTTTTATCAAATCTGAACTGTCATGAGTGAGTTACCATTAAGGACAACACCTGTATCATAATTCCAACAATCTCCCCCTTTGGAATTGATGGCAACCATATTGATGTTAATTACTGCAAGCTGTAGAAATTGTTAGAGATATTAGAAAACACCGAAATACTCCCCCCCTTTGACATCAATGGAAAAGGGTGGACCAAGATATTCCCCCCCTTTGAGATACACTATGTTGTCCATGCTCCCCCTAAGTACATGCACAGTTTATAGAGATATGTTTCAAAAAAAATATCATGACTCTATCACTCAATGAAGTGTGTATGACCTCCATAATACCAATGAATCATACATACACGAATCACCCAAGCAAGTGGGAATATGCCAAATTTGACTCATCCACCCAAACAAGTGGGGATATACCAATTGTTTATACATGACTGAAATAGGAATTATTACATCATCATTCCCATGCATAGTGGGGATACAAATTACATTATATGTCCAAGAGGACTCATTCAAAAATAGACTATGAAAGAAGTAGACATATTATACTCTGGATCTCTACATGACCTATGCAATAAATGATATGAATATTTGAAACCATAGCTGAAATAAGCTTTTATAATGACAACAATGCAAAATGTTTGATAAGGTTAATGCTCCCCCTGAACCTGTGCTACCTGTGCATTTTCAAAAAATCATTTATCAAGGCATCTTCATCAGTTAGATAAAAATCAATGAACAAAGTATATCAATAGACGATAATCATCAATATCAAACTAAGCACCCATATCAGAGACAAAACCATTGTTTTTCTATCAGGAAAACATATACGCTCCTGTAGCCACAGAAACTCGTGTATATACACGACTATCCTTCTTGAAACCCACGTATAGGAACCTTCCTCTGAAAAACTGGATTTAATAGTAGGATGATGCAAAAACTACTCCCAGCTTTTGTCTGAGATATTCAAATGTTTCTCTAGGAAGCGGTTTGGTGAATATATAAGCAACCTGATCTTTGGAGGAAACATACTCCAACTTAACCTTTTGTTAAAGCACTTTTTCTCGTAGAAAATGGTACTTAATGGGTATGTGCTTGGTCTTGGAGTGCATGACTGGTTTTTCAAAATACTGATGGCACTTGTATTGTCACATAGAATGGTGATGGGTGGAGAACATGTGATTTGAATGTCTTGCAATGTTTGCATCAACCAAAGTTTTTGTGTGTAGCAAGATGCAATAGCCACATATTCCGATTTAGCTGTAGATAAGACAATCGAACTTTGTTTCTTGCTGAACCAAGACACTAACTGTGTTCCCATGTAGAGTGCACCTCCACTAGTGATTTTTTGATCATCAACATTTCCTGCCCAATCCACATCTATATATGCATGAAGAGTGAGATCTGTGTCATTAGGATACCATAAACCAAAGCCTTGAGTTCCTTGAAGATATTTGAGTATTCTTTTTATAGCTTGAAGATGTGATTCCTTTGGATTTGCTTGGAACCTCCCAACAATTCCTATTGCATGCATTATATTAGTTATGGTACCTATTAGATAAAGTAGACTTCCAATCATAGATCTGTATGATGGTTGATTCACTATAGGTGATTCATCATTAGAACTAAGACTACATCCTGTTATCATTGGAGTATATACTGATTTAGAATCTTCCATTTCGTATTTCTTCAGAATTTGCTTAAGGCATTTGGTTTGTGAAAGAAAAATACCATCTTTTGTTTGTTGCACTTGTGCACCAATAAAATAAGTAAGTTCACCAAGTAAGGACATTTCGAATTCTTGTTGCATAACTGAAGCAAAGTTCTGACTCATAGATTCTTCATTGCTGCGAAAGATGATATCGTCAACATAAACAACAATAAGTAATAGTTTATCGTTCTCAATCTTGGTGTATAAGTTGCTATCAGCATATCCTTTTGTGAACCCTTGTTGTTGTAGACATTTGTCAAGGTAATAATACCAACCCCTTGGAGCTTGTTTTAGTCCATAAAGAGCCTTTTTGAGCTTGCATACAAGCTTTGCATCATTTCCTAGAATGAATCCTTATAGTTGTTCAATATAAACTTCTTCTTCTAACTCTCATTAAGAATCACAGATTTTACATCCATTTGATACACTTTGAATTTCCAAAAACTGGAAAGAGAAAGAAAAATTCTTATGGCTTCAAGTCTGGCAATAGGTGCAAAAGTTTCTTCAAAGTCTATACCTTCTTGTTGAGCATACCTTTTAAACACAAGTATTTCTTTGCTTCTAACAACCTCTCCATTTTCATTCAACTTATTCTTAAATATCCATTTTGTTCCTATAACATTTTTATCATGAGGTCTAGGAACTAATTCCCAAGTATCATTCTTTTCAATCTGGTCAAGTTCCTCATCCATGACCTTAACCCAAAATTCATATTTTCTAGCTTCATTAACATTCTGTGGTTTATGGAGGACAGTAATGCTAGATAACTAGAATTTCATGTAAGAGTTCTTCTTGTCTATACCCCAGACCCTTTTTCTCCTAGAATTTGAGATTATGGATGGTTATTTTGAACATACCTAGATGGAGTCTTTTCCCTATCTGTTGTATCTTCTTCTGATGCTTCATTGGTTTCTTCCTCTATATAATTTTGATTTGATACGAGAAAGCATTCACCATCTTCCTCATTGTCATATTCCTTTGTTGATTTTATCTGTTCTGGATTTCTGCATGCTTCATCAATTACTAAATCAATGCATTCAACAATTTTCCAAGGTCTCTTATTATAACATTTGTATCCTTTACTTCTGGATGAATAACCAAGAATAATTCCTTCGTCTACTCTTGGTTCAAACTTACCAAGTTTTTCCTCAGTCTTTTTAATGAAACATTTGCTTCCAAAAACTCTTAAGTGTTTTACAGTAGGAGGCTTACCATACCAAAGTTCATATGGAGTTTGATCACTATTTACCTGAACATTAGCTTTGTTGAGAATAGTCACGACAGTAAATGCAGCTTAACCCCATAAGGTAGCAGGAGTTCCAGATTCACCAAGCATAGCTCAAGCCATTTGTTGAATTGTTCTATTCATTCTTTCCACTACGCCATTTTGTTGAGGAGATTTGGCAACATAGAACTGCCTTTTTGTTCCATGTTGTTCACAAAAGTCAAATAATTCATCTCATACGAATTCTCCCCCTTGATCAGATCTGAGACATTTGATTTATTGATTTGATTCATTTTCAACTAAAGCTTTGAATGCGTTAAACTTTTCAAATGCTTTATATTTATGCTCTAGTAGACCTCTCCAACACATTCTAGAAAAATCACCAATGAATAAAGTAAAGTATTCTTCTCCATGAGGTGACCTTTTCCTTGTTGGTCCACACAAATCAGTATGGATGAGTTCAATAGGCTTACTTGCAGATCCTTATTTTTCATAAAAATGAACTTTGGTTTGCTTACCGACTTGACATGGTTTGCAAATGGTATTTTATGGGATGCTAATATCTGGAAGATCACGAACCGCCTTGATCCTGCATGCTTTTCTTAATTGGGAAAATCTTAGATGCCCCAATCTTTTGTGCCATAACCAGTTTTCATCTGTTTTTCTTAGATAACATTGTTTTTGTCCTCCTTTCAGTATGTAAAGATTGCTTGGAGTTATTGTATCTTTGATTATAGTCTTTCCTGTATCAAGCTCACGAACCACACATCTGTTTGATCGAAACACAACTTCATTTCCTTGATCACACATTTGACTGACACTTAACAAGTTATGTTTTAAATCACCAACATACATGGCATTTCCAACTTTAACCTTTTCTTTCAAATAAACATAATCTCTACCTTTAATGACAACTGGTGTGTCATTTCCAAAGGAGACATTCTTTTATTTTTCTAAAGCAGTATATGAATGAAGTTTCTATTTATCACCTATCACGTGTTTAGAGCATCCACTGTCAATGTACCACTGATTTTCTTGTCCTTCTGCAAACAGAGCTATGCCACATCTTTCTGATTGAAATTACTTCTTTCTCCATACTTTGTAATTTGATTATGTTTGCTCCTTTTGAAGTGTTGGCCGAAATTTTCCCCTGCATTCATATTCTTCATGACCAAAGTTATTACAAAATGAACATTAAATTTCATCTTCAAGAGGAGAAAAGTTATTATAAGAAATTTTCTTGATTCCTGTTATGCTCCTTTGATTTTGTGCTTCTCTAGTCATGATAGTTTTGTAAGAAACACATTGAGAAGCCTTATGCCTAAATTTATGGCATGAAAAGCAATGTCCATTAAAGAAGTTTCTGTGATCATAGAATCTTTTGGCATTATTTACCTTTTGGTTGATGCTTCTATTGATGTTCATTCTTAGAGTAAATTGAGCATGGTTTACTTGATGAATACCTTTAGATTTTTGCTGACGATTGACATACCGTTCGCTGGTCTTTGCTGCATCAAGATAGTTTCTCGTGGAGGGTGATGGATTTTGAGATTGGGATGATTCTTCAATGTATCTGAGACTTGTCTTTATAAGAGGAGAGTGCTGAACCTTGATGATTTCATTTAAAGTTTCTGGTCCTTTAGCAAATCTAAGATCAAGAGATTTTGTCTTCACAAGTTCTTTTCTTAGACCCACAACTTCCCATTCTAGTTTTTCATTGTGCTTTTCTATTTTAGTGAGCTAATGTGTCAATGTGTCTATGATCATATTATTTCCTTCCAAACATATTTTGAGTTTAGTGATTTCTTCAAGAAAGTATTCCTCTTCTAGGGCATCCAAAAAATCATCATTATCATAAGCCATGAGTAGTTTATAATCTTGTTTAGTTTCATCTTCATCACTATTAGATAATCCATCACTATGTTCATGAGTATAGTAACTTTTTCTATTAACAACCTGTTTTCTATTTCCTTTTGCATATTCCTTTCCTTTTTCATGATTATCTTTATGAGGACATCTTGTATCATAATGGCCAAATCTACCACAAGAAAAGCATTTGAATGGTAGCTTACCTCTGAATCTTTCAGAACCCTATTGAAGCTTCTTGATAAAGTTTACCTCATCTTCTTTTTCTGAAATATATCCCGATTCGTTTTTCTCTTCCTTTTCTTTTCCCTTTGTTGAAGCTTTGAAAGCGGCTTCTCTGATATCTGATGGACCTAATTTCCTCATTTCAAAGGAAATTAGAATTCCATGAAGTTGAAAAATAGTAATAGATTGAAGATCTTGCTTTTCTTCTATGGAAGATACTTTTGACTCGAATTTACAAGAGAAAGATATAAAAAATTTCTCTACTAAAGTAGCCTCATTTATCTCTTCACCCAGATTCTTCATACAATTAACAATCTCATCTACATGTGAAAGTAACTAGCAATACTTTCATCACTATGCATCATAAGAGTTTCATACTGAATTTTGAGAGTTTGAAGCTTAGCACATTTTACTTGGGAGTCTCCTTCGTAGCTCTGAATGATTTTGTCCCATATCTCTTTGGCTCTCTTGAGTTGCATGACTTTGATGAATTCTAATTTTGACAGAATTCCCAATAAATTATTGACTGCTTTGGCATTGGTTTCATATAACTTCTTACCTACTATATCTATAGGTATTGTTGTTGGAAATTGATATCCTCCTTCCACAATTTCCCAAACATCGGCTCCAAGCGATTGAAGATAGGCTCTGGTTCTTATTTTCCAATATACCAAGTTGTTCCCATTGAAGATTGGTGGTCTGATAGATCCCATGCCTTCATGATTGTTCATCATGAAAGATCTCCCTTCAAGCGATCAAGCTTCTTCTGAAGGACCTGTTGTGATACCAATTATTGGAAATAATACTATGATGGGGGGGGGGGGGGGGGGTGAATCGCCATTTACAATTAAATAATATTCAAAGCCCAATCATATTTATATACACTACTTCAGTGAAGTGAACTTGCGTGTGCACGCTACTGTGATTAAGGAAACCAACGTATACCAAGAGAGCTTATTATTTACTCAATTTATCATGTGTTGATCATTAATTAGTGCATCAATATCTTATTATACAATAACTATGTGCAACAATAACATAATAAACCATCAAACATAAGCAACACACATGAACACCAAGATTTAAGGCGAAAACCCAATGCGGGAGAAAAACCACCTGTTTTTATCGTCTCTATCTTCTTTTAATATAAAGAAAATCTGTTTACAATCTTGTACTAGTGCAGACTCATACTACTATGCAGGCACCCACCTGAAGAAGGCTACAACTTTCTCTCATTCTCTAGCTTCTACTGGAAGGGAGCTACAACCCCCTAGCTCTTGTACTAGCTGATATGTTTACTAGTACGTAGGCACCAACCTGCAAAAGACTATGACGTTATCTCTTCCTCCAGGGACCACATTTCATTAATTTTCAGATTATATGCTCTTGGTACACAACAACACAATATGAAGGTCTCGTTTTATCAATTTTTCACACTGGACCCATCAGAAACTTTGAATCTCAAACTCTATAATAATAACTGCATTAGCTAACAACCAACTAATCTGAATAGTCATATCACTGTACCAAACCTAGAGACCTGCATCATCATTCAAAACCAGCTGCAACCTCAAAAACCATACCTCAAAATGTATATGCTACTTTAATGAACCCAACCTCTATGTATACGCTACTTTTTCTAACAAAACCTGCATATACCTCTAAAACTACTGAATAAAAAGAAAAGCTTCTGAATCAAATCTGTAAAAGCCAATAAGGTTTTGAACTTCAACTGCCAATTTGCAAAGATCTAGACAGTCAACAACAAAGATAACCCTTCTCACTTAATCAATCAATCAATCAGACACGAACTCCTTATGCATTCATTTTTACTTTCAGATCTAAGAAGACTTCATTGACAAATAGCAGTAAAACAACAACACTGATTAGATATATTAGTTATGAAACAACAACCTTTTTTTTGCATACGCTACTTGGAAGAGTCGAACCTATGTGTATACACGCCTTTGCCAAGGCGAACCAGCATATAGATTTGCAAATATTAACTTACAACTTCGTTGCTATTCCAGACTTCTGACATACCCATATCATGACATTTAAATATTAAAACATGCGTAAGCAATCAGATCTAGCCCAATCAATATCAGATCATACAATGATAAGTCATTTCAGGTCTCATGATCCTGATCCAACATTGTATCCAAGGTGCACAAAATATTTCAGATCATATGATAATCATAGCCCCTACAACATAAAATATAATTCAAATAGAAGTATGTTAGCCCCTATACTACAAGTGTAACCCCTTACTGTTATTAGTACAACCCCCTTATTATATTGTTGTACCCATGTAGTCCCCATATTGTTATTATTGTGCCCCATAGAAGCCCACTATTGTTATTATTGTGCCCTGACATTATTATTGTTATATCGACTCTGATTATATTAAGACCCCTTAGACTCCTAATATAGAAAGGACGTCTTGTCATTTGTATCATCCAAGAATTGTTCATTTGTGTAATTTAAAGGAGGTTGCTCCCTTGAGGAGGTTGAATTCTAAGGCATTTATCTCTCTTTTCTATCTTTTTGTGAGTTGGTTTCATAACATTTAGTATCAAAGCTTTAGATTCTAGGGTTTCGCTGCTCCAAATAGGTCATCGTGGAGTTTTCACTATACAAATTTTTATGCGATGTTTCAGAAGCGAAAAAAAAATCCATTTGAGATGAAATCGCGCTGAATCTCGGGTCCAAATTTAAAATCTTATCTCACTATATTGGTAGAGATATGATCTGAGAAATTTAGGGTTTTTGCAAGGTCTCGAATTACATCCCAAATAGGTGACCTGGGGAAATCGTCATAACTATCTCCCTGAGCATCAGATTGAAATTTTGTAAGAATTTACAGAAAGAGGACAGATTTTAGTTTCCTATGTATATTTTTCAGATCTGAAGATCAAAATAGTGACACATGGCACTTCATACAAGTTTTCTATTCTAAAATGGTATATAATCAGGTCATCTTGGGAGATTGTGCATAACTCTTACTTGGAGAATCCAACTTTTATCAGACGAGTGGAATTGGAAAGAGGACACAGAGGGCTACCACAGGTTGCAATTTCAGAGCTAGAATATCCGAAATTACAGAGTTACAATTGTTTCAAGATTGAGCTCCTAAAATCAAGAAAAGGCGATATGAGGAATTTTGATGGCAAGGATCTGGTAAATTGGATACTATGGATGGAGCAATATTTTGATCTACATGAGGTGAAACTACTACAAAAGGTACATATTGCATTTTCATATTTAGAACTGGATCAATTTTTATGGTATAAAGGGATTTGTTCTCGTAAACCACTTGTTACGTGGTCAATTTTCACAGAGGAAATGATAGCACATTATGAGGATACAAAGAGAA
>APFE031364606.1:0-12546 GCA_000404065.3 Pinus taeda
TACTAAAAATCTAGTTAACTCAAATCATTAGACTAGTTGGCTCACATTCTTGACATCTCAACCACAACCTTATTTATCAATATTGTTCTCTCTCTTTTGTAAATCAAGCCCTGATGATGAGCCTTGGTCTAGACTCGAAACGTTGACAAAGCAAAAATGAAAACTGTGGATTATCCGAGTTTAGATTCTAAAAAAGAAAAAAACATTAATTATGCCTTTTTCAAATAATTCAATTTTATTTCAAGAACGAGAGCAGTGCATTGATACACTCTTTAAAGACAAGTGCCATCTTGTAAAGTAATGTACCTAAATATATATATATATATATATATATATATTACTTATATATTATATATACTATATATATATTACTCTAATAAATTCATAAACCACGTTAATGAAAGAGAAAGGAATTAGTTATATAGGAAATGATTTTATAACTGTGATTATATTATATAAAAAAATATAGAAATTTATTATTGTTAATGAGAAATATTTATGGCGAAAATCACCATATGTAAATGTTTTTTAAAGTATTTCCAATAACGCAGTTGGTTTTTCAAACTGTGTCTTTGAGGATGAACACATTGGTTGGTCGAAAAGCGTCGACAAAATATTACAATGTGGATTTTTGCCAAAATCATTTTTCATTTAACTTAATATAGATCAAAAAACTTAAATTCACAAAAAATATTATTATTATTGAAATAAAATCATATAGAAAATATTAATAAAATTATCTAACTTTATATCTTTATCAAATTATTTATAATTATTTAAATATAATATATATAAAATATAAATACTTACTTATAAATACTATATAGAACTATAAAATACATTCATACTTCTAAAAAGTCAAATGAAAGAAAAGCAATAATGTCGAAAATAAAGTGAATTGCATAAACAATGATGAAATCATGAGTTCCTCTGCACAAATAATTCTTTGAGGTCGATATGAAAGGTAAGATCCAATAAAGAAAAAGCATAATGATTTCCTAATAAGAAAATAAATTGCATGCACAATGATGAGTTAATGGTCATGGGTTCCTCTGGAGAATTCTTCCATAGAGTTAATATAATAGGAAAGTTCAATTTGAATTTTATAAACAATAATGACTTAATTGTTCTGAAGTCTTCTAGAAAATTGAAAGAGATTGGATAAACAATAATGATTTAATGGTCATCAAGTTCTACATTTCTTAAATCTTAAAAGTGAGTCAATATAGTAGGAAAATTCAGTTTGAATTTCATAAACAATAATGACTTAATTGTTGTGAAGTCTTCTAGAAAATTGCAATAAATTGGATAAACAATGATGATTTAATGGTCATCAAGTTTTACATTTCTTAAAGTTTACATCTCTTAAAATTGGATAAACAATGATGATTTAGTGGTCATCAAGTCCTACATTTCTTAAAAGTTACATTTCTTAAAAGTGAATAAGATAGGCAAATATGTTTTTAATAAAAATGAATTACATATGTGTTCCTTTAAAGTCAATATGATGGGCAAATATGAGTTTGAGATTCCTCTCTTTAAAGTCAATAAATGTACCTTTTGCTGAAAGTACACATATTATAACAAGAGTACACATATAGCCCATATTATAAAAGGGGACACATATCGCCAGGAATAATACGGGACAAAATATGGAGTAGGGTTATTACATAATTTAATCAATAATGCAATTTTGAAGATATATAATTAATATCATGAAGTAATGAATAACCATACAACTATAAATGTATATTCATGAATCAATGCAATGAATCTCCATACAAATAACAATGTAAAAGTCTATAAATTTTAAAAGTTGATAAATAAAATATATTGGAGTGCAAAAAGGTGTTTAGTTGTAATATATTAATTTTTTTTTATTTTTATATTTTTAATATATATATTATAATATATATATATATATATATATGAATGAGGGTGCTTTCATTATGATTTAAAGAATGTATATAGTAATCAAAATGTTATATATATTATGATTTATAAAAGATTGAAATATTTAAAAATATATTTATCATTTTTAAAGTATTTTTTTAATCTTATCATAATAATCGATATTTTGATAAAAATTAAACCTAAATAAAATAGCTAAAAAATAAGTTAAACTCAAATAAATAAAAATGTGAAACTGATCTCCCAACTATTCAAATTATCACCCCTCGACTAAATATACACTCATTAATAAGAATAGCTTTATTTGACTTATTCATTATAACTAAACAACAACTTAAATACATAAAAATAGGACTCCATATGTTTAATATGTTAAACTGCAATATATGAGGATAAAGACGTTCAATATATATTTGACTTATGTATTTCATTCCTTATTATTTTTGTTTGTTGGCTGTAGGGATAACACAATGAGTATTTCATTTGATTGATTTGATACTAATTCGTTTAAACTATGAAATACTTTTCAATAAAATAAAGTGTAATTTAATTTATTAATATTTATATTTTTTAATATAATTTTATTTAGATTTATTTATCATATAATTGGTTATTTATTAGAAAATTTTATTTGCAAATGTCTTATTTAGCACAAGACTATAATAATAATGATGTACTCGTTTTGTTTATGTTGGAATTAATCACACCTCTCAGAATTAAATGCACTATTCACTAAATGCACTGTCTATACTATACCTAAAAAGTACGAGAATTAATCTTGGGTCTTCCTTAGATTAAATTTGGTAGTTACCGATTCACCTTGTGCCAAAAAAAAAGTCAATTTGCGAAGAGTAAATCAAGCTATAAATGTTTAAGGGTATTGCCATGAAGGAGTTTACATTGTCTGAAAATCAAGTTTTAATTTAACACTTGTTCTATCATAAAATTAATGCATCAATATATTTTAAGTTAGCATCATGACACACAGTTTAGCTGCTTTCTTGTAAGGTCGAATTTTTGGAGCTAAAATTGTGAAGCGAAAATAGGTTACTGTGTGAAAATAGAGATATAAATCTCTATAAAAAATTTATATTCACTATGGTGAGTGGACCTGGCGTTAGTTTGTAAATTTTTTTTCTTTCATGAATACATAATGCAAAATATTTTCCTACTCACTCATTCTGGAATTTCAACTTTATTGTACATATCACTGCATTTTCAAACCATACATGTTATAAAAGATATGGTATAAACTGTGAAGATGTAATATACCATAACTTATCATTTATAAATGGTTACAGAGTGCACATCTCAAAAACAAAATTTGATGCATACACACACAGACAACATTAAATGTTATTCTTTGTGAATTAATGCTAATAACCAAAATATGATGCCACATGCTACTTCCAATCCAAATCCCACAAGTTCCATATAAACTCAACCCGAGTAGACACTGCCAACGAACTAAGCCGATAATATTTATAAAAACCAAAAGCAGATAAGATTTATAAAAGACAAAAAAGAATTGGTGAAAGCCGATAAGATTTATAAACAAAAAAGAATTCGTGATAAACTCAACTTGAGTAGACAGTGCCAACTAACTGAGCCGATAATATTTATAAAAGACAAAAGAAGATAAGATTTATAAAAAACAAAAAAGAATTCGTGTTAGGTGGCTTGCAATGTAGAGGATGTAAAATTTATAGAGGTTGACAATGCAAGAGCATCCAACTAAGGACACCATGACCGGGTTTTGGTCTCAGCTAACAAGGAGAGGTTCATCATCATTAGATTTCATTTATGTTTGCTAATTAAAAACAGTGTTAGGGACTTGTTTTATTTTATTATCAGTTAATAGGTATTTAGGGACAACATAGTTAGGTGGAGGTGGTTACAACCACACTGTTGCTTTGTTTTTATTTTATTTATTTTACAACTATTTACTTGAAAAAAAAAACAACAACATAAAGAAATATATTATCTATGTATTATCAACTGTGTAACTGAAGAAACAACTGCAAACAGTTTGCATAACTGTATTGTAACATTACAAAACAAATGTACCACAGTGTGGGAAAGGTTCAACATTCCAGCACAGAAGAGCAATGCAAAGGGAGATATTTTTTTCATTCCTGAATCCATCTATCCAATACTTGTTTTATTATCTAATTACTAGCATCTGCAATGAAAAGACAACTGTATATTTTACTATAAATCCTTCCAGATAAAACAGTGATGAAGTTCCAGAAACCAAGTGACAAGCAGAGACATAATTTCAAAAATCGAAGACAGATAGAGGCACAATATCAACGCGAAGATTGAGCAGACAGTTCCAGCCACTTCAACGAACTATAGCAATACAATAATATGCAACAATCGTATCAGAGAATAAATTAGATACAGTCACAGAGCAATGTATTTGCAAGAAAGGTAACCCTATATACGATATCTCTTTTTCGTTCATTATTAAATGTATCTTAGTATCAAGACTTGCGTATAGACTGTAAAAAAATACAAGTTCTAAAGTCCAGCGACCCTAAGGTCGAGCAAACCCTCCTCCGGGAGTGAAATAGAGAAATGAGGGTTAGGGTTATAACCCTGAAAATGTTACACTCCATTGAAGAAATAATGAAATAAAATACAACTGAGCCCGAAGGCCAATTTTCCATCAACTAGACGGTGAGACAATAGAGACCCAGGTCCTAGTCTAATGACCGATTAGACCAAGGAAGGAAACGACTAAGGAAACCCTCAACCAAACAAGTTGCAACAGGGAACGACCCTATTAGTTCCATTTGGAGGAAGGGCCGACTAGTAGTCCGACTAGAATCCACAGCAACCTGCAGTAAGGGAGAAGATACCCCGAGAGAGATTACCAATTCATCAATCAATGCTGGACAAAGGAACCCACACTTGGGTCACGACCATTGAAAGAAACCTTGTTCACAAGAAGCAACAAACCTTAGCATACTAGAAAAACTATGGAGACAACATTTAGCAAAGAAAAAGTAATTACCTTGCCAGAGTTGAGCGAATGCAAATGAAAGGGTCCTTTTGAGGGAGCAACCTGTGTTCACAATACACAGACAAGTAAAACAACAAAATAACCATACAGATAGTTGAAAATACCATTGAAGGGAGCTCAGCAGAACACGTAAAGAACCAAGGAGAGTCAGTGACACCAGAAGAGTACCAGACCATTGAGGGAGCAGAGCAGCCCTCACAACGAACCAACAACTAAATAACAAAGCCAAGCTAACTAGATAGCAAATACAAACAGAGTTATACCACCTACCAACAGAGGAACCCATAGTCGGGCGTGAACAGAGCATCGATCTCGAAACTAATTGTAGTCACCAACAAATCCAACCAACAGAGCTCTCAACACCAAACAAGTAGAATGAAAATGCAGAGTGAACAACATAAGGGTTAGGGTTTAGTCCAAGGGCGGGAAGGAAACCCAAGGCTAGGACAGTTGTCCTCTCAATGTACAGATTAATCAATACAACCATCAATACACCCAAAACATCAGCGCTAACCCTTGATTACCACACTAATCATATAATCAATGATTAAATCATCTGTTGTTAATTATGATTGTTGGTGTTAAACCATAAGTTACCGGCTGGTCCCATCAATTGATCACTTTTTCCATGAACAATGTAAGAATCAAAGTAATTAAGTTCACTGCAAAGTTCAAGGATTTTGTAAAATGATCTCGAGAAGTCTATATCGTTATTGATCATTGCCACTACTTACACCATAAGGATATAAATTGAGCACCAACCTCCATTCCAACTAGTCAGTTAAGTATCTTTATATTACAACTAATGTCATGAATGATATCACAATGCCTTTGTGGTTAAAGCTTATTAGTTTCACCAAATACAAAAATAGTATAATAAGAAAACATATTTTAAGAACATAAGAAAAATGTAACATGGTAAATTGAATTCTACTGAAGTATGTTGTCCAAATTCATCATTCGCGTTGTATCAACTGTGTGATCCGGTAGTCATAACATCACATTATTTTTCCTATCCATCTCATATAACATGGCAAATTGAATTCTACTGAAGTATGTTGTCCAAATTCTTCATTCCCGTTGTACCAATTATGTCATCCCGTGGTCATATCATCATATTATTTTTCCTATCTATTTCTGTAGAATTTTTGAATAATATGACACTTATTCACAGATATTATCCTGATTATACACTATTTGTGGAATCATGCATAATACATAACCTCCTCTACCATTGATCATCAATTTGCGGAACTAAAGAAACAATCGCATGTGCACATTGAAACATCAATCACACATATCAACACAATATGTACTGGGGAAAGCATACAGCTGAAAACCCCTCAACTATCTGTATATTATATTGATTGAGAACATGTAACAACACATAGTACAATACTCCTCGCAATTACTCAATACCATCTCCACCTGTTACACACAAACTAGCTCAGATTTGAATCAATCACAAGTTCAAATTTCCTCCGTTGCTTGCCTACCTCCACTGCGCAATCCTGCATGAGAATAGATGAGAATGGCTGATCCAAACTAGTATTTCCCTTGTGTTGCACTACGCAATCCTCATTGGCAATCTCAATCCACTGATTGTGCAAATCTCATGCACAACTATAGTCACAACTGATATCTGTCTTGCCCTTTCACTCACCTCTGACACTTGTCTCCACTGAATTGTCCATGCACTGAGTTAACTGATGTATTCTTTAGTTGATTTACGAGTTAATAATTAGTGAATTAATTAATATTTAATTCACACCACTCATCACTAGTGTATTTTCCAGTTAGACTAAATACAACTAGTTCAACTAAGTCAAATTGAACACAACTCCATCAACTCCTCAATCAACTCCACCAAACTCAATCACTTGAGTTCTAACTGAAGTCCTTCATGCAATAGCTCAACTAACCCATAAGAAAAGCGTATTTCCCTCTGGCAGTTGCATGTGCCACATCCGTACCTCGAACTGAAGTGCTGCAAGAGGATAAGATAATGTTTATAGTCCAAATATTATTAAGAGCTAATAATATTCGACTGTTCTAATTTTTTGACTTACAGTCTAAAAATAGACTCCGCCCACATGTCTAAAAATAGAGGTCCATATATTTTTACCAACATGACCAATCATCCATAAATAGCATCCTGCAACTCATAGACCATGATCCATATGTCTAAAAATAGACTTTGCACCAAAAATAGTCTGCGGGCCCACTTAGTGAAGGCGACTTCTTTTAACTAAGCTCCATCATCTTGTTGCATTTTCAACACCCCCTCTCAACAAGATATGGATTATCTGCAACCCCTATCCTGCCTCTATGGTATTCAAATTTGCTCCTGGTGAGCGCCTTCGTTAAGATATCAGCATCCTGATCCTCCGTGGGAATATATGAAAGTAACATGATTCTCCGCTGCACACAATCTCTGATATGATGGTACCTGATGTCGTCCGTTGTGCTTCCTACCCAATATGCATCTGTGAAGCCACATAGCTTCACCTCATCCTCCTGTCTGTACCACAATCCATATCCCGATGTGTACCAAGCACGAGGTGCTTGTTTCAACCCATACAATGCTCTCTTGAGCCTGCACACATGCGACTCGCTGCTGAATATCTCGAAACCTTCGGGCTGCTCTATGTACACCTCCTCCTCAATGACTCCGTTGAGGAACACAGTCTTCACATCCATCTGATGGATGTGCCACCCCATTTCCGCTGAGAGAGCAAGAATCGTCTGTATGGAAGAATACCTTGCGACAGGTGCAAAGGTCTCCTCATAATTGATCCCCTCTATCTGTGAGAAGCCTCGGGCAACAAATATTTCCTTGTACTTCTCCACACTCCCATCAGCTGCCTGCTTCACTTTGTAGATCCATCTCGAACCCACCACTGATTTCCCCTTCGGTCTTGGGACAATCTCCCATGCACTGTTTTTGATAATCGAATCATACTCTTCCACCATGGCATCTACCCATGCGGGATCCTCCACAGCTTCTTCGAAAGAGGATGGCTCAGTCAAGACACATTTGCTCACAAGAGCCATGTATCCAATGTACCAATCAGGTGACTGTCTCTGTCTGCATTGTGCTGTAGGTGGTCCTACAACCTTCTCTGCATCTTGAGCCAATCGCTCAGCTTCTGTAGTGCGCTTTCGCCCTCTGATGGTTGGCGTTGCATGAGTGGTCTCTTCCACTCCATGAAATTCATCTTGTGGCTGATCCACATCCTGAAGCTCATCCTTAGGAACTAATAGCTCCTTATCTGCATGCAAGTGTGGCTCCCTCGCAAGCGAACACTTCATGTCTTTCTCCTCCTAAAATTTGATATCTCGTCGCACAATAGTCTTGCGACTGTCTGGCAAATACACATGATAGTTGTGGGGCGTATCAGTGTACCCCAAAAATATCCCAACCTCTACGGTCAGCTCTAGCTTCTTCCTACCATCCTTCGTCACATGCATGTAAACAGGAGAACCAAAAATCCTCAAATGGGAAATATCAGGCCTCTTACCAGAATAAGCCTCCTCGGGTGTACTCATGCCAAGTATCTTGTGAGAACAACGTTTCTGCACATATACTACAGTATTGCATGCCTCCACCCACAAGTGAAGGGGTAGGCCCTAATCATGCAACATCGCCCGTGCAACACCCACGATCATTTTGTTCTTCTGCTCAGCAACCCTGTTCTGCTGTGGGTTATGGGGAGCTATGAGCTCTCTTCGAATCCCTTCTACACTGTAGAAGTCCTTGAACTTGCCAGAGATGAATTCACCACCATTGTCACTCCTAAGAGCCTTCACCTTCTTCCCCAATTCCTTTTCGACCAGTGCTTTGAACTCACAGAACTTTGAGTATGTCTCGCTCTTTTTCTGCATGAAGAAGATACAACACTTTCAAGAGAA
Organism: Pinus taeda; assembly: GCA_000404065.3. NCBI lineage: Eukaryota > Viridiplantae > Streptophyta > Pinopsida > Pinales > Pinaceae > Pinus > Pinus taeda. Next base: position 8,852 of record APFE031364606.1, read on the forward strand.
ATCATCAACAAAGATCACATAATACCTGTGCTTTGTTGTCGAAGCTGTTGAGAAAGGTCCACACATGTCTGTGTGAATTCTCTCAAGGATCGTCGTGGTGTGACTATCCTTCTCGTGAAAGGTGGTTTTCACAAATTTTCCCAAGGTACACCCCTTGTATTGATCTGACTGAGCAAAAGTGCCTTTAGGAAGCCTAGTAGAAATCTGTTGTAGTATCTTCAAGGCTCCATGGTGAAGGTGGCCCAATCTCTGGTGCCACAGCTCGCCATCATCCCGACTCACCGCTCCTTCTACCTTGCATGCCATTGTTGCGCAGCCATCTACATGCAATTGATAAAGGTTCTTGACTTGAAACCCTATCTTCCGGGTTTCTCTAGTTGTCTTACTGCGTAGGAAAGCCTTTCCCTCGCTGAAAACAACATCATATCCCTTGTCTTCTAATATCACCACAGAGATAAGATTCTTCTTCAATCCTAGAACATGCATCACTTCCTTCAATACGAAGGGTTTACTAAACTCCCTCTCAAAGGAAATGGAACTGATATTGGTCGCACTGTATCTACCATCGTCGCCCATCTCGATGTGCACTCCAAGATCTTTCTCATCGAGGTTAGAAAACAAATCTCGATCTCCTGTCATGTGAAAAGATGCACCATTGTCCAAGAACCATATCGATCCCATCAAACTTGATACTAAGCATGCGATCAGCGAAAAATCCAGCTCAAACTGTGAGGCTAAGGTCTCTCCCGCTGCAGATCCAACAACTTGCTTATTTTTCTTCTTCTGCAGACAATTTGTGGCATAATGTCCGTGCTGGTGACAGTGAAAGCACTTCACCTTGGACATGTCCTTCTTCTTGCCTTTCACACCGGAATGAGAAGCTTTCTTGTTCTTCCCCTTCTTTGCTTTGGCAGCCAAAGTGCAATTTTCTTCATCAGATGCCTTTGATGAAGATCCATCCCTGGTATTCCACCTGATCTCCTCTTGCACAAGATCCGACCAAAGTCTCTCCCATCCTGGCAATTTCTCTTGACCATTCACAAAGTCCTGATAGGAATGCCAACTCTTCGAAAGACCAAGGAGAGCCAAGTTCACCAAGTCCTCATCATCGACCGTCACCCCCACACTTCCCATCTCATCCCAACATTGGGTGAACTTCGTGAGATACTTGGGCATACTGTCTCCATTCTCACACTTAATGTTTCTGAGTTTATCCTTGAGCACCAACTTCCTCTGGTCACTCTTGCTTTGGAATAAGTCTATCCACGCTTTCTACATCAAGTATGGAGAAGCCTTTCCATGGAGGCTAGATACAATGTGATCCCTCATGCCCTCAAACAGAATCCTTTGACACTTTGCTGTCTTCTTTTGCCAAGCCTTAGCTTCAGCAGCATCAGTAGGTTTTGGGACATCCGCATCTATGAACTCCTTTAACCCATTGTCATCTAACACCGCCTCCATCCTGTCTTTCCATGCAATATAATTCGAGCTGCCTTCAAGGGAATACTCCAATCGCAATCCATTGAAAGACATTTCAACTTCGACACCAAGAAAACACTGCCGCAAATTCGAATTCCACCAGCTCAAAAACTCAACTGCTTCTGATCTAAAATTCATGAGAACAAAGTATTTCTCATATAGAGATTGACTGTATGGGCATTCACCGAATATCTCACCTTCCAAAAGAAGGATTAATCCAGAAGCTACTTGGCCCAATTATAGACTCTTCCTGAAGAAATAAAATGTAATCACTTTCTGAATAATAGATCTGATGATCAATCCTCGCTTTGATATCCCGTAGAAATTTTTCTACAAATCAACCAGCTATGATACCATGTAGAAATTTTGAATAATATGACACTTATTCTCAGAGATTATCCTGATTATACATTATTTGTGGAATCATGCATAATACATAACCTCCTCTACCATTGATCATCAATTTACGGAATTAAAGAAACAATTGCATGCGCACATTGAAACATCAATCACACATATCAACACAATATGTACTGGGGAAAGCATACAGCTGAAAACCCCTCAACTATTTGTATATTATATTTATTGAGAACATGTAACAATACATAGTACAATACTCCTCAAAAGTACTCAGTACTATCTCCACCTATTACACACAAACTAGCTCAGATCTGAATCAATCACAGGTTCAAATCTCCTCTGTTGCTTGTCTTCCTCCACTGCACAATCCTGCATGAGAATAGATGAGAATGGCTGATCCAAACTTGTATTTCCCTTGTTGCACTACACAATCCTCATTGGTAATCTCAATCCACTAATTGTGCAAATATCATGCACAACTATAGTCACAACTGACAGTTGTCTTTCCCTTTCACTCACCTCCACTGAACTGTTCTCATGCGCTGAGTTAACTGATGTATTCTTTAGTTGATTTATGAGTTAATAATTAGTGAATTAATTAATAATTAATTTGCACCACTCATCACTAGTGTATTTGTCAGTTAGACTAAGTACAACTAGTTCAACTAAGTCAAACTGAACACAACTCCATCTACTCCTCAATCAACTCCACCAAACTCAATCACTTGAGTTCTAACTAAAGTCCTTCATGGAATAGCTCAACTAACCCATAAGAAAAGCGTATTTCCTTCTGGTAGTTGCATGTGCCACATCCGTAGCTCGAACTGAAGTGCTGCAAGAGGATAAGATAATGTTTATAGTCCAAATATTATTAAGAGCTAATAATATTTTACTGTTTCTATTTTTTGACTGACAGTCTAAAAATAGACTCCGCCCATATGTCTAAAAATAGAGGTCCATCTATTTTTACCAACATGAAAAATCATCCATAAATAGCATCCTGCAACTCATAGACCATGATCCATATGTCTAAAAATAGACTTTGCGCCAAAAATAGCCTGTGGGCCAACTTAGTGAAGGCGACTTCTTTTCACTAAGCTCCATCATCTTGTTGCATTTTCAACAATTTCATGTAACATGGCAAATTGAATTCTACTAAAGTATGTTCTTCAAATCCATCATTCTCGTTGTATCAACTGTGTGATCCCGTGGTCATAACATCACATTCTTTTTCCTATCTATCCTATTTTTCCTCTTGAACAAGTTTTATGTGTGATCCCGTGGTCATAACATCGCATTCTTTTTCCTATCCATCCTATTTTTCCTCTTGAACAAGTTTTCTGTGTGATCCCGTGGTCATAACATCACATTTTGTTTCCTATCCATCCTATTTTTCCTCTTGAAAAAGTTTTAAGAGACTCGTCTCTCAACGAACCAAAATAGAACAAGTCAAATGCCTATTTATTAACTCTGAATCTCAAAAGGTGTGCTAATAATTAAGCGTGTATGACAAAGAAAACAAAGAAAACTTGGACTTGATTCACAATTGGAAGAAACCATCCAAAATAGAACAAGTCAAGTCCCTATTGATTAACTCTGAACCTGAAAAGTTATGCTAATAATTCTGTGCTAATAATTGAGGGTAGTGTTGAAAATAATACTGAGAGGGGGAATGAATCAGTATTATCTAGTTCTTTTAACAAATCTTCCTTATTTACACTTTGAATTATTTTTGCATATCAGTACCATAAAATAATGAGCAAGAAAAACAGACAGTCACATCAAAGAACACCAGATATAAGGTGGAACCCCAATGTGGGTGAAAACCACCTGCTGCAATATGTCTCTATCTTCTT
>APFE031364606.1:27416-83502 GCA_000404065.3 Pinus taeda
TAATCAGTGATGAAGGGCAATCAAGAATCTTTCACCAACTGACAGGGAGGAGAAGTTAATAAATGGTTATCTAGGAGCAGTTAAGAATTCCTAAACAAACATTCATATGTGAAAGAAGTAGTGTAAACAAGATCATTTAAGTATACATGTTCATAACTATTCCTGATGAAAACATAGAGAAATTGCATAAATTGAGCCTAGGGTGCAGCCAAGCAAATCCTAAACTATTCTTCTTTTCTGCAATTTAGATGGTGGATTGATGATAACACAAACATAAAAACTAAACAGAGTTAAAGAAACACTTATTGAACCATGTTGAAGCACATGAATTCCATAGTCACTCCTCGACCAGTTAAACACAACAGATAGTTTCAGAATCCATGCTTTCAGCAGTCTTTGATTATAGAAAGTATCACATTTATAGTGCGAGTCTCTGCTCGAGCAAAATATCGAACTAACAAAGATCAAAACAACCAACCAACCCCTACTCCATTTTTCAGGGGGGTATATATAAGAAAAATATCTAAAGTTATTTATTACAACCAACCTAACAGGTCTGCAGGAAAAAGCTTTCTAAACCTAACTTATGCTGGAATTAACTGTAAGTAAATCTTCTTTGGGCTGCGCCAGTGGCAGCTGGATCAAAATTGAGTTAATGTGATGTCCTCTGTGGCTTGGTGCAGTGGTTCTATCATAACTGTGCATTGAGTTTTGGTCCACTGATCTCCTGTGAGTTTAATGTTCAGTCATTTGTGTTGGTGAGCTTTCAATGCATCCTCAACTGCTTCTTGACTTTCAGGGCCTTTCTTTTAATGCTGGATTTGCCTCGAGCCCTGAGAAAATCTCCTTTGATACCCTTTATCGCTACTCTGATACTCTTTGACATGCTTTTTTATCTTCACAACTGCTCTGATACACTTTAACCTCTGAACTGGGTCTCTCTCTGACTTCAAATATGTTTAAATTGGCAAAATCGAGCCTTTTCTGCCATTTTCGGTGCAAAAAGGGCCGAGGAATCAAAAGATTCTCTAATATGGCTCATTTCCCGTAGCGATGCGCGATTAGCGCAAAGCGCTAATCACGCATCAAAAATTGCCTTTGTTTTTCATTCCGGAGCTCCGAAGCTTGACTTTTGCACTTGCGCGTTTTTTTGTTTTTTTTTTTTGCTGCTGATGTCAGCTGTACGGCAGATGACATCAGCATGACATCGGCAGTGAGGTCCTCTGGTATGGGTGTGATGTCAGCATGTTGACGTCAGTAGGGTGACGTGGCAGTATGGTGGAGTGATGTCGTGGCGGGACACGGTGGCAGGTGACGTGGGCCAGGCGCAGGCAAGAAGGGGTGAGGTGGAGCCGACGTGGCGGGATGACGCGACACTCCTGTCATGCGAGGGGAAGGGCGGTTTTGGGGTTCATCGGACCGCCTTTGGTACAAAGGCAGTTTCTTTCAGGGTCGGCCCGATGCAATGGGAAGGCGCCAGCTTTCCCGGTGTACGCAGTAAAACCGTTGGACATCGGGTGCTAACGTACCCATACAAAAGGGCACCCGATATGGATAACAGCCGTCAGATCTGGAGGAGGCGATCCAACGGTGGACTAGCGGAGAAGGTGTGCGAGGCTTAGTGAAACAGCGCGCGCATTATTTTTTAATTTTTCACGGCGCGAGTGGGTTGGAACTTTAGGTTAAGGGTTAATGGGTTTCAGCGCTTGGTGATTTATTAAACAAAATTAATAAATTCCAAAGAAAATGCGTAGGGGGGGGTTTCATTTGGAGAGGGGTGGTTTTGTGTTTTGGAAGGAGTCCAAACACCTTTGGGGGGAAATTTATGCAAAGATGGGGGCTCTTACTAATGTCCAGGTGACTTAGTAATTCCCAGGAAGATATTTATGGTTATGTTTCAACCAAGGGGAGGGGATATTTACATAGGGGAGTTATTAACATAGTTTTAATAGGGGGAAGGGAAAATAGATAGGGAGTTAAATAATAATGTTAGTAGTTAATATGAAAATGATGAGAAGAGCGTTAAGTTTCAGAGATCTTAGGCTGTGAAGGGGAGATAGAAATTTGTAGAGAAAGTATGGAGCCTCCTTGAGTAAAGCAGATCTTTACCAAAGCTAATGATATGGAAAATGATGAAGCTAAGAGGTATCAAGCAGATCTTGACCTCTTTAGGGGAATTAGTAAATGATTTAGGGAGTAATAAGAAGAGGAAGTTAGTCATGCCTTGCTTGAAGTCCTTCAAATGGGAACTGCCCGCTGACTGTGATCTGTATGAGTGTAACACTTGAAAATGTGGAATTAATCACAAATCAACATTCTGCAACCTCAAAATTACCTACCCATCCTACTTTCCTAACATTTTTTCTTCTTTTTGGTTTGGGTGCACTTGGACTTGTAGACCCAGCTTTTCAACTTTTTCTTTTGATGTCTTCCTATCTACATCTACACTTATTTCTTCCAAGGACCCAGATTAAGCAGTTGGGCTCCTTTGGTTCTCTACCTATCTAAGAATCTGCCAAGATTAGGTTGTTTGGACTGATTATTCATTCTCTATATTCTAAAACAGGAAATTGAAACCTAGGGAGACCAAGATTAAGCTGTTTGGACCTCCCTTTAGCTGAAAATTTGTACAAAAATGAAATAACTCTTCAAAATTGCAATGCAATAGATGAACTTTGAGTAGCATTCTCTCATGGACTCTTTTTTTGGTGACTGTTAGAAAATATGGAGCATTGAAGCATGCAAAGTATGACATATTTGGCCTGTAAAAATGTCCATCATGAAATATGAGTAACCTGCTATAGCAGGAGGCTAACACCTTAAAAAATCAAAACAATGGAGAATCGATTAAATCATGGAGGACATAAGTCCACTGTTGATTTGATCAAATGGAGGACTATGCATCTCCAATGAAATTGTGGAGGAAATCCTATGAGGAACATGTAGTTTTTGTTACACTAAGCTTGTATTAAATTCTTTGCAAGATCAATTTAGGAGTTGTGTTAGTTATCCATATTTCATAGCTATTTTTTTTAGCTTAGTAAAGGAATATATGGTAACATACCTATAGTAAATATGAGTAATTAGATTAAGATTTGGTATGAAGTTAGAACTTAGAGACTGGATTGAGTATGATTAACCTCGGTCACTTTAGGAAGTTATTGGGAAATTGAACCATTGTTATGAACAATCAAAGCATAAGATAGAAACTCAGCAAGGATGGAAAGGGAAAGATAAAGGTAAAGGTAAATGGAAGCAAAAAATAACAAGGCCTCAGAATGCAGACAAGAAAGAGAATGTTGCACCATATAAGAAGTCCAACGTAGCTAGACAAGGACATGGTCACAACAACAGAATAAAGGTGATGGTATAGGACGGTTGCAGTGTTGGACATGTGGTAAGGAGCATCTTAGGAGGGATTTTCCGCAGCATGAGGGTGGTAGAACGTAGATCTATAGTGCATAGGAGGCATAGACTGTTGGGGATGTTGGGTAGAGCATTCCTCGTATCTATGAATCACTGGATAACAGGAAGGTAGATCATCATGCATCTATCATTGAGATGGATGGTAAGCTTTGTGATCAATTTGTTTCTATTTTGATTGAACCTAGACCTAATTATAGTTATGTTAACCCTGACTTGGTCGATAAGTGTGGATTGAATAAATAAGTGCATGCATAATATTGGTTAGTGCAGCTGGCTACAGGTACAAAGAAGAGAATTCATCATTGGGTAAGAGCTTGTTCTTTTGAGTTGAATGGTATGCCTACATCAACACATTTAAATGTATTTCCATTGGGAACATATAGTATGTTATTTGGTATGGATTGGTTGTATCTTCATAGGACTGAAGTGGATTGTTATGACAAATCCATTGAGTGCTTGGATGAAAATGGAGAACCGAGAATCTTGCATGGTAAGAAGAAATAAATATCAATTAGGATGCTGAAAACTATGTAGGAAAAGCAAAGTCGCAGAAAAGGGTGTGTGTTATTTGTAGTACATATTTCTAGTGATAAAGGTAAGGATGTTGAGGATGCAGAGGTATTGAGTAGGTACCCAATCTTGCAGTAGTTTCAAGATGAGTTTCCCACATATATTTCAGAGTTTACACCTCACAAGGAAGTAGAATTTTCCATTGATTTGGTATCAGGGGCAGCACCAACATCAAAGGCACCTTACAGGATGAGCACACCAGAGTTAGTGGAATTGATATTGTAGTTGAAGGAGATGCCTGACAAAGAATACATTAGGCCAAGTGTATCACCTTGGGGTGCACCGATATTGTTTGTGAAGAATAAGGATGGTACTCTTAAGCTATGAATTGATTATATGCAATTGAACAAGGTAACCATCAAGAACAGATATATGTTTCTGAGGATTGCTGACTTATTCAATCAGTTGAAGGGAGCAACAATGTTCTCGAAAATTGATCTAAGATTTGGATATCATTACGTATATATTAAGGAAGAGGACATTTATGAGACAACTTTCTAGACCAGGTACGAGCATTATGAGTTTGTTATAGTTCCATTTGGTTTGACTAATGCTCCAACTACCTTTATGTGATTGATGAATAGTTTGTTACATCCTTATCTGGACATGTTTGTTATTGTATTCATTGATGACATTTTGATATATTCTAAAATTGAGGAAGAGTATGTCGAGCACTTAGCAATAGTGTTGAGATTGATAATGGGGCATCAATTGTATGCCAATACCAGAAAATGTAGTTTCTTTCAGACATACATACATTACTTGGGACATATTCTTTCCAAGGAAGGTATATTAGTGGATCTAGAGAAGCTAAGAGCTATCATGGAATGGCCAACTCCTAGATATGTGGATGATGTAAGGCCATTTAAGGGGCTAACAGGTTACTATAGGAGGTTCATCTGGAAATTCATGTTGACAAATGCTCTAGAGTTAAAGATTGCAGATCTGGACAAATAATTTGTGGTATGAACAGATGATTGCAAGAGAGGACCTAGTGGAGTCCTTGTGCAGGAAGGACATGTAGTGTGCTATGGATCACAGAAATTGAATGAGCATGAGAAACATTATCCAACACATGATCTTGATCTGGCAGCAATCATCCATGTGTTGAAGATGTGAAGACATTATTTTCTTAGCAGGAGATTTTTGTTGATGATTGATCATAGTGGGTTGAGATAAATATTCGATTTTTCGATCTTGAATATCAAGAAATCTAGATGGTTGGCCATGATTAATGAGTTATATTTTGAGATCAGGTACATCAAGGGTAAAGAGAACATGGTTTTAGATTCTCTTAGCAAGTGGATACAGGTGAATCATATAGCAGCTATGAGTTCTTATGGGACAGACTTACAAGATCATATCTTACAGGTAGGTCAGCAGGATGATAGGTACATGGATCTTATGTATAGGTTATAGTAGGGTACAAGTGGTTAGGATGAGAGCTATCGTCTTACAATAGATGGCCTGATCAAATTTGGGGATAGGATATATGTGTCAAGCTGTAGTGAGATAAAGAAGACTATCTTGAGAGAGTTTCATGCGAAATTGTATTCAGGTCACCAAAGGTATCAAAAGACATTAACAACAGTGAAGAAGTTTTATTATTGGCCAAATCTGAAGAATGGCATGGTAAAGTTTGTGGCTATATGCTTGGACTATCAGTAGGTAAAGGAAGAGTGTAAGCATCCAGGTGGACTATTACAGTCGATTGTGATTCCAAAATGGAAATGGGAGGTCATTTCCATGGATTTCATCACAGGTTGTCGAGGACATCTAAACAACATGATTCCATCATGGTTGTGGTGGAAAGGTTGACAAAGGTTTCACATTTCATTCCAGTGAAGTCTACTTATTCAACTAGTGATGTAGCATAGTTCTTCGTCAGAGATGTGGCCAGATTTCATGGTGTTCGGAAGAAGATTGTGTCAGACAAGGATTCTAAGTTCACTTCCAAGTTTTGGAAGGAGTTGTTTGCACATTTAGGGACAGAGTTGGATTTTAATACAACTTATCATTCGTAGAAATATGGATAGATAGAGAGGCTCAACATGATATTAGAGGAAATGTTGAGGATGTATGAGATGTATCAACAACAGAAGTGGGAAGAGTATTTTCCACTAGTTGAGTTACTTACAACAATGGGTATCAAGAATATTTGAAGATGAATCCATTTGAGGCATTGTATGGGCGGTGTTGTAATACTCCCTTCAATTGGAGTGATCTAAGGAACAACACGTTGATTGGACTGGATATGTTGGTAGAAATGGAATGGGAAATGCAAGTAATCAAAAATATCTAAATGCAACACAAGATAGGAATAAACTCTATGTTGATAAGAACATGTTGTTTAAGGAGTTTCAAGTTGGCGAACAAGTGTATTTGTGCATCGAGCTGAAGAAGAGCTCCTTGTGGATTTCATCATGTGCCAAGCTGACACCTCGGCTTTTTGGACCTTTCAAGATTATTGAAAGGATTAGACCAATAGCCTATCGACTTGCGCTACCTATAACAATAAAATTCCATGATGTTTTCCATGTGTCATTAGTACTTAAGAAGTATGTTAAAGATGTTGATCATGTGATTGACTAATCTGTATTTCAAGTGGATCCAGTTGGCGAATTCTAGCCAGAACCACAGTGTATATTGCAGAGAAAGATGTTCATGCCCCAAAACTGAGAAATCGTGTAGATTAAAGTGCATTGGAAGCATTTTGGGCCCAATGAAGCTACATGTGAGATGGCGGATCAGATACGAGTTATGTATCCTTCCTTATTTGTTGGTTGAACGAATGTTTTTGGTATATGTTTTGGTGTGATGTTTTGGTTTATGTACATATGTGTATGGATGTAAATATCGTCACGCGTTGTATTATAAAACTCCAATAAGTGGTATGGGTGTCATGTCATTATGGTTTTCATATTATTATGTTGTCATGTTGGTTTTGTTTTTAGCAAGATGATCATTGTAGATACTTCATCGAGCTAAGTTATAAAGTTCCATGGGCAGTATGTTTTTCTTACAATAGTATTGTTGTTTGTAGGTGTCATTGAACACCGAGGATGATATTCCCCCAAGGGGGAGGGTTCTATAACAACCCTGGTGAAAATTCCATGTAATAAAAGTTAATAAAAAAAAAATAAAACCACAGTTATGGGACACTTATTCCAAGTTGAATGTTGAGCAAGACATCCTAGTGTGGGTGTTCGTTTGGTTTTTATGGCTAAGGGAAATGGCAAAGGTAAAGGCAAGGGCTTTGGAAAGGAAAAATATAATTTTTGACAATATTTTATGAAAATAATGGAAATTAGGAGAAAAGGAAGGTGAAAGGTCCCAGGTTGCATGTGAGGAGTAAAAGGAAGGAAAATAATGGAAAATGAAGAAAATAGTGGCATCATTAATAAAAAGGTTTCTAAGGATCAGTTGGTACCTTTTGTCAGCTTAATTTTGGAGCTCTCTTTTTATTCTCTCACTCTCTCTCTCACTATTGGATACTTAGAGTTTTCTTGGAGCACTTCAGCATTGGATCGAGAAAATCAAAGAAGGCAAAGGAAAGCAAAGATCAAGCAATGAAGAGTAGGATATGACAGCTACAATGAGATTATTTGCAGGTATTAATTTGCATTGTGATTTCCTTGCTAACTTTGGCATGCATGGTTATGCATGTGTGTTTTTGGTTCTCTTGCTGTCATTAGCATTGATTTTTCCAGGTGTAACAATGTTTTTAAGCCTAGTATAAACATTTCCAGATAACCTTGGTGTGATGGGGTTCTCATGTTTTGGTTGAGTTGGATTGTCAGATAGATTTGAAATTGAGTGAGGTGCATCTATAAAAGGAAGAAAACATGAACTAGTGATCTCTGAACTAGACTGTGGATTGCAGTAAATCCTTGGCCTAGTAACCCTTGAATCGAAATGTGTGTTGCAATAAAGATACATTTTGTGTTGCCTTAGCGAATCTTCGAATGGTGAATGATAGGATATAAGGTAAAGCCTAGATTTGGGTGCCCTTGATCAGGCCTAGGAGTCCTTTGTTAGTGAATGGCAAGATATATGGTAAAGCCTAGAGGGTGGTGTCTCGATCATGGTCTAGTGATCCTTGAATGAGACTGTGGATTGTGGTAAATCCTAGAGATTAGGGGAGAGTAAAATTCCTCATGGTGTAGATGTAGAAATCCGGTGGCATCCATGATTATTCATTTTTTCTAGTTATGAGTCCCACATTCATGCTTGGAATATGACACAGGGATGATTTGTTGAAAGAAATATTTGGTTCATCCAATCTATGGTCGGGTGGTTTGTGGATGTCCCAAACAAAGCTAGCTTTTTCATTCATTAATAAGAGTTCCTTCTCCTTGGTATTTCATGTGTAAATTTACTGGTTTATATGTGGATTCTATGCCCTTTGTATCCTTATTATTTCTATTGTTTATATGCTAGTTTTGAGTATGTTTTATCAAAGTGATGATGTATGACCCTCATCATGTCTTAATTTGTAAATAAATGAACAATGAACATATAACCTAATAGATGATAATGCAGATAATGTGATAAGGCATCAATTCTTCTTAATGAATTTCAGATAAGTATGAGACCCCTATGCTCAGATATATTATTATGACCTACAAAATGCATATTTTTGACATGTTTGATGAAATGTATGTCATGGCTATTTGTTCTAGTATTTGCATTTATATCATTGTTTCAATGTTAATTTTCATTTCTAGAAGTTTCATGAAATTCTAGGGAGTGACCTAAGATGTGGCCCTAAAAAAGTGGCACGTAATCTAGTGTCATTGGCTCTAAACTAGCTTAAAAAGACCCTATCTTCTTGCATGTACTTGTTGTGAGAGCGATTGGAGGGCCCTAGTCATATGCATTCCCATGTCATGGGAGTGACCGAGGCTCTAGGTTAGTAATATGTTTGGTTTCCTCAAGGGTTGGTCACCTTCGAAGGTTGGTTGGTTCTTGGAGGTTCTATAGCATGTGTAAAATGTCAGGTTGGTTGTGTTTTATCGGTTCCACTTCCTTAAATGTACATGGGGAGTGGAATCACATCATAGTAGTTTCTCGTCACATGTTTACCCTAGTGGATATGTTAGCTTGGGTAAATGTGGGAGGAGGGTGTTATAGTGTTCGTTGAATGTTCCACCATGAAATCTTGACCTAAAAGGTTGTAGTATACTTAGGGGGCGATATTATGGGGTATAGAGGGAGGTACTAAAGGGAATAGTGTAATAACGTGATGGGTTATAATTAATAAATAGAGTGGTTAACCCACATCATGTAAGGGACCACGAGTAGTTAGGAATAATGTTGTAAGCCCATTGTATTAGATATATGGTATTGAGAGACCACAGTAATGGACCATGGTATTGTATGTATGAAGCCTATATAAAGGCGAGAGACTCCCCATTGAGAGAGTCAAGGATTATGGTATTGGTAAGCATATGGCTTGTGGAGTGATCTACTTCCTTAAGGAGTGACTGTATGGTGTTACCTACCTCAAGGGATTGGTATTAATAAAGATCTGAAGTTTATCTATTTCTATCTTGTATTGGTTCCTAGGTTTGATTGTAGTATTGGACATATCTCTATTTTCATATATTTGCAGGTCAGATCTATTACAAGTGGTATCAGAACACTTTCTTGGGCAAAGTGACTATATATATATATATATATATATATAATATATATATATATATATATAAATATATATATATTATTAATATAATATATATATTATTTTTATTTTTTCCAGGATTTTTTGGGGCAATAAGTTTGTAGATCAGATCCTAAACTTCTAGGGAACCATTTGTTAGAAAAAAATTACAAATATGGATTCTGTGCAAAAGATACCAAATTAAAAAACAAAATCACCCGAACAGTGTCCGGATGAGGGAGATATCATTGATTTAAAAATCAGTTATGTTGTAGAAATATTTCGGATGACAATTCGTGGACGACAGATCTCCATTCAGTTTTTGCCATTTTTGTGGAGAATTTTGAGAAAATAATTGTAGATCTATTATCCTCTTGAAAAATTACGCAATTTAAAAAAGGAAAATCGATCGAATCGGAGTCCGGACGAGGGAGATATTTCTATTTTAAAACTAGTTCTTTTTTCATAATTTTTGTGACAGCGAGACAGTTGCAGTGTGAATTTGAAATTCCAGAGTGCCTAGATTGGGATTTCTATCACACATGGAGATGCATAATGGTTGTTTCATTTCCAAAAATAAGTTATAATAAGGATTTTGATCCATATTGATAGAGTTTTATCCATTTTAAATTTTTCACCAAAGTAAGTGATTTTTTCCAAACCCTCTTCATGGCTTCTAGCAAGATGTTTTTTTACAGGAAAAGATGATGGGATGGATATTGAAAATTTGATAGAATCTCATAAGTGTGACCACCCATGGTGTTGGAAGGACTCCATAGGGTATTATTTGAAAGGTGAGGCTGCTATATGGTGGAAATCACTTGACAATGAGATTATGAAGTTTTGTCATGTTGAAGAAATTGAAAAACTATTTTTGGACAAATGGTATCATACTGGAAAGAAGGAAACCAAGAAACCTAAAGGGTTATTTTCTGCTGGTATATCCTTATTAGAGGTTGATGGATGTATTCAGAAGGAGAAGATCATTGTGTCTATCAATCCTAATTGCAAGTATAATTTAATCAATGTTAACGTGGCAAAAAAATTACAAGTTTCAATAAAACATATTGCAAAGTCACAGGCTGATAATGAGTATGTTCAAATTTATAAATATTTGAAGCTTTCTATGGATAAGTATGTGTTGCATTGTGATTTTTATACTTCAGATATGGATAATATGGATGTTGTTTTGGGATATCCTTGGATGGAATTTGTGGGTACTGTCAATATTAACGTGCAAAAGAAATTCATGAAGCTACGGTATAAAAAGAAGAAAATTACATTGCAGGATCTTTCCATTAAGACCCAAGCAGAGACTATGGAGGAAGAAGCACAAATATCTAATGACACTGATAGATTAGATGATGAGCCTTTGATAGTTGGCAACCAAATGAAAACATCAAACCAGGTACTAGAAAAAGCACTAGATACCACTCAAGCACCAATAGTAGAGGAATTCGCGAAAGATGTTTCATCAATTAAAGCTTCAACATATCACCACCCACATCATCCAATGAGACAACAACCAATATGGTGTCAATGAATTAGCAACAAGGAAAATAACCCCAGGACGAATGATAGAGTGGTGTGATGATCCACCCACAACACATCAACATAGAAGAGATGCTAGGTTCAAATTGCATCTCAAGCGAGCGAGGCACCAACTAGATCGAGGGTTCACCTTTATCTTGGATGGATAGATGCACATGCATGGTACCAATGGACTACTCTTTTGAGTAGATCTTATTATTTGTGTTCTTCTTATTTTTTAGGGATGAAACATGTTTAATGGGGGTGGAATGTAGTATGCCTACGGGGGATATTATGGGGTACAGAGGGAGGTACTCAAGGGAATAATGTAATAATGTGATGGGTCGTAGTTAATAAATAAAGTGGTTAACCCACATCATGTAAGGGACCACAAGTAGTTAGTAATAATGTGATAAGCCCATTGTATTAGATATATGGTATTGAGACACCATGGTAATGACCCATGGTATTATATGTATGAAGCCTATATAAAGGCGAGAGACTCCCCATTGAGAGATGTCAAGGATTATGGTATTAGCAAGCATATGGATTGGTGGGTGTTCTCCTTCCTTAAGGAGTGATTGTATGGTGTTACCCTACCTCAAGGGTTTGATATTAATAAAGATCTGAATTTTATCTATTTCTATCTTGTATTGGTTCTTGGGTTTAATTGCAGTATTGGGCATATTTCTATTTTCATATATTTGTAGGTCAGATCTATTACAAAGGTCCTTTGGTGTCTGAGAGTTGGATACTAAATTTAGGATATCTTCAAATGTAAAGGGTCTATATAATGAAGATGCCCCCCATCTGTTGGCACCTCCCCTCAAGTTTTCCACTAAAGAGATAGTGGCATCCCTCTTAATTCCATAATATTTAAGACCTTTTTCCATCTTCAGTTGCTTCCCTTCATAGAGGAGCCTCACTTCTCCATTTGAGATACTCATCCAATGTTGGATGTTTTTAGCTAGTGCTCCTACAACCTTTTCTTTTAATACCATAAGACAAAGGGACTCTCCAAACATGGACTGAACAAAAATTAGAATTTTTTATTGGTCTAAGTCCCCGACTCCATTCATTGTCAACTCCAACATTGGCTAGAGACTTTCGTAAAACACTTTGTGTGCTTTACCATACCCCTAGAGAGGATCTCTTTCAAACCTCAGCAAACACTTTTCTAACATCCCTACCACTCTTGTACTTTCTGAATCTAAGTAACTCTATGGGCTCAAAGATCTCTCAATGACAAACAACGAGCAGATCAAAGTCTAGTCAAGCTACACCGCTTTGACCTCTCCTCTCCACGAATTCCAATAGCACCAACCTTCAGATAGGGAACTGCTATGAATATAATATTTATTTTTTCTTGGGGAAAGAAATCAACCTCCCTCCGAGCTAGAGGGCTAGAGTAGGTTTTTGGTTCTAGGCCAATCCATAAGTATACCCACTTAACAATTCACAAGGCTTGAAGCTAATACAACAATATTCATAGCCACAAAGGCAATACACCAATATTTAACAAGGCATTATATCTCATCATGTCACTAGCAATGATTTCAACCCGGGTGGGAAAGATAACATCCATTCACCCCAACCACTCAAGGTAATCCCAATTGACATAATTTTCAATATAAACATTTGTATGCACAATCTACATAGAACATAATATATCTTACTTATACACACACACACACACACACACCTTTGTGGTCCCAATGACCTTTCACCTTCCATTTATGTAAAATGAAAAACCAAAAGTATTCTTTTGAAGAGAAAATTTCCATGGAGAGTGTATACATATTTTTTATAGTTTTTTTGGTTCTATAATTTCTCAAGTTACATATTTTTCACTATGGATCTTCATTACTTTGGAAAGAAAAAGTTTGTATAATTTATAGAAAAAACTAAATAAAAAACATATTATGATATTGAAAACAAGAAAATTACATGTCATTAGATAGATGATTTAATAATGAATCTACAAGCACCAAATTTTCCACCTTCCATGGAAGAGTTGAAGGGATTCCACCTCCTAGAAGTTGTAACTTCATGAAAACATGTAAAAATGGGGAAGGATTACTATGTTTCAAGCCCTAGATCAAGATACTTTTGACATGAATAGATAATTTTGGTTTAAAGCTCATGATAAAGGTTTTAAGTCCTTAATCAAGGTTTCACAAATTTACCTTGCACTAAATTTTACCGACTAAAATATGCATGTGTTGACTTATGAATGTTCATGTTTTGAATAATATACTCTATTATTTGATACATGATGTCAATGTTGGTTATATTTGACTGATGAAATTCACAATGGGCCTTAATAGAATTCCATCTTTATGTATTTTTAGAAGGCCATAGATACATTGATCAAGTACTCAGTATTTAGATCAAAAATTAAAATTCTTAAATTGGCTAAAAAATTATACAATTGTGTGTCTTGTCAAGACGATCACAACGCAATTCGTTTAATTGAAAATAGAGTCTGGATGAAGAAGAAAAGACTTGCTGTTCATTTTCCTAAACAACTAAAAAAATTGCATAATGGGATAGAACGATGACATGGCAATCCAATCAGCAGTCCAGTCAGCAAGTGGAATCTTTTTCAGTTTTCGCCCAATGGGGCTGTGACAAGTGTCACCCCCGGATTCACCAGTTTGGTTGTATGAAGGTGAAATTGCCTAGTTGGCTCCAAGGTGGAATTTGAATTTGTTTTTATTTTAATATTATTATATATATATAATATAATATTATTTTATATTATATATATTTTAACTATATATATATATATATATATATATATATATATATATATATATATATAGAATATAGATATAGATATTAAACATTATAATATCCAAATCCCGCATTTATATTATACATGGAATTTAAATGTTTTATGGTATAAATCAAATCCAAAGTCCAAAATCACATGGCACATTTAAATTTTTTATTGAAAAATGTATATGGGATGGGTGGAGGGCAGGTTTGAACCCATAACCTCCTCCTCCTGAACTCCATGCCATACCAACAGACCACCAATGAAAACCTTGACAATATTTGCCCATGATTTGGTATTAATGTGATTGTAGAACTAACAACAGGGGTGGTGGGAGCCAGCCCTACGGGACAGCCCCCAACCCATGCTACCATAAGCATGTAACCAAGGGTCTGCGGATAGGATAAGTGCTTAGCATGCTAATCATGCTTAAGCTAATTAATTTAGTTTATCCTTTAATTAAACCTGATTTAATTCTAGATTAATTTGGTAATGGATTTGGAGGCACACTAAGTTCAGCAAGAACTGCCCATTTTGGTGGAGTCAATTGGAGTCTTTACAGATCTAGTGGGGTTTCCTAGGAAAAAATTAAATGAAGCATATCTTGTTCAATTTTTGACCAATTTTGGAAAATGAATAGTCAATTTTGGATGATTTATGATTTCGACCTTCTAAGGACATTGGTACAAGTTTTAGAGGCAATAGAGGACTTCTATAGGTGTTTTTTTTTCCATAGGTAAGTTCATGGAAGCCGAGAGCCACTAAGGAAGGGGGTCATACCCAGAGCAGCAAGAGTTCGTTTTCAGAGATCCAATAGTCATTTTTGGCTAATTTGGACATTTTGAATAGATTGATGTAGGTATCAAGAGGCATAGAGCTTTTTACACAACATTTTTTCCACATTGAGCTAATATAGAGGTCCAAGCCATGGAAGCTAGACCAAGGAGATGTAGCCCATGAGGGGTGAAACCCTTCATCAAAACACTGTGTTAATGTGTCTCTTTGATGGTTTGATGCATTGTACATGTTTGTTTTTCATTATTTATTTATGAAGCTATTTTTCTCATGAATGTATTTCAAAACTTAAGGAAAATTACATGTTTGTAAGCAGCAACAACTAAGGAAACCTCAGGACAGAAAGAAAGAAGCAAGCACATGTTTATAAATCTATAATTGTTATTAGCACAAAAAAATAATCATACAAAAATAGATCAAGTTGGCATCCAAGAAAAGGTTGAATTGCTTGATTGCTTGAGTTTGTGAAATTAGAGTTTTGATGGTTGCAAAATTGTGATGCTTACAAGGTTAAAGTTGTAGAGAGGAGAAGGGAAGATATTAGTTGCAACTCTCGAGGTGATTCCCAGAAGAAGGAGAGCCACAAGACCATAATCTCTACCACCCAAAGTTCTAATTCTGGCTACACTTGAAACTCCTCAAGTTTTTCCTTCAATTGAGATTGAAGAGGTACAATCAGTACCAATTTATGAGCCTGAATCCATAGCCATTATGTCTGGAGAAAGAGAACTTGAAGGTCCCTCTTCAGGAGAGGAATAATTCAAGAAATATTTCTATACTTTGACTGAGATGGTTAAAGTCCTCTATGAAGAGAGCAACACAAGAATGGTTGGAGAGAGTTCTAAACCTCCACATGGAGAAGGAAGCTTAGAGGATAAAAAATTTGAGAAGAAGGGTTCCAAAGGGAATGGTGGAAATCCACCTCCATCTCCACCATCCTCATAATCTTGATCATCATCGTCATCATCTCACACAACATCATCTTCCACTACCACCACTGAAACTACTCATACTCATTCCAAAATTCCAAAAGGAAAAACTCCATTACTGAAATTGGACATAAAATTCGAACTTCCCATGTACAATGGAGAAGTGAATGCATAAAAGTTGGATAATTGGATTTGATAGTTGGAGGTATACTGCAGAATTCAAAACCTTTAAGAAGATGGTGTAAATATCCAATTGGCTTCTCTGAGGCTAGAAGGAGCTACACTAGTTTGGTGGGAAGCAAAGACTCAAGAGGAAATGAGAATTCATTGTAAGAGATCCATTTCCTGGGTTTAATTTGTTTTTTCAATTAAAATATAGTTTTATCCTTTAGCCTATATGAAAAAATTCATTGTGAGTTGGCAGAATTTTAGGCAACTTAAAGGCGAAACAATCCAAGAATATACAAAGGAGTTTAGGAAAAGGGATTTTTTATTAGAAGTGAATTTGAATTCTCAAGATATACTACTGAAATATATTAGGGGTTTACATTCCTATCTAAAACATACTATTCTTATGTTCAATCCAACTAATTTAGATGAGGTATTTGTGCAAGCCACGTACCTTATATCTAGAGATAAGAACATCTAGGAAGAGGGTAGTAAAAAAAATCCACCTAAGAGTAAGGAGAAATAGAAAGGGAAGAAAAATGCAAGTGTGAAGAAAGAAGGGGAGAAAATCACATGCAAACATTTTTCCAAAGAGGGGCATGATGAAGCCCACCACTGGAAATTGCATCCAGAAATCAGACCAAATAAGTTCAACAATAAGGGAAACAAAAAACCCATGTTATCACTCAAGAATATTTAGGTTCTGAAGTAGGTGATGAAAACAAAATCACTGTCATGGGAATCAAATGAAAACAAGATATTGCAAGCACTAGTTCACAAAACTGTAAGACTACTACTACACTAGATGAAAAGAGACGAATTGAGTTATTTCATGTTAGGGTCATATCTAAACACACCAAGATTGACACACTCTTCGATAGTGGGTCACAAGCGAATCTAATCTCTGAAGACTTAGTCAAAAAATTGAATCTTGAAATTGTACCTCACCAAGAAACCATACCCTTTGGGATGGATAACAAGAGACACAATTTTACAAGTTACAAGAAAATGTTTGTTTAAGTTTGCAATCACTGCAAATTTTGTTGACGAAGTAGAGTTAGATGTGGTACCGCTTGTATTTCAGGTGTGGTGTTGGGTAGTCCATATTTGTATGACTAGAAAGAAGTCTTTTACAACCATGAAAACAAGTAGCACTTGTTCAAGGATGGTCTGGAGAATATAATGAGATCCCATCACAAAAAGATGAACACTTCTTTGGTTATTGCAGGGCAGATGAAAAGACTAGTGAATTCAAGTAAAAGCTTAGTACTTCTCATGTTCAAGCCAAATGATGATATTTTTTATGAAAATGTTGTTGCATGTAATGAAAATTTCAATTCTTATTTGGTTGGTTCAGTTCATCAAAGTGGTGAAGTATTTCAGGTTGTGAAAGAATCATCCTTCAAGGAGAAATAAACTTCATATGAAATATATTTGTAGCAAGAGGGTTCTCTTTGTGATGTTAGCATGCAAGGGTTGACAAAATTGCAAAGTGTAGGGACACCAAAACAATGCAAAAGTTTATTGAACAATGGGCTCATTCAATCATCCCTTACACCATGTTGTGCATTCATGGTTATGGTGCCAAAGAGGAATGATAAGTATTTAAAGAAAGAGGACAAAAGGACTAGTTTTCGTCAAAGAAAAGTTGTAAAAAGAGGCCAGTGCAAGAATATAAATAACACCAAACAATAGTGGTTTGTATGGATTTTAATGTTGCATGTTCCTTGTAGTATTTCTACTACATACATGTATTTGAATTATGGAAAAAAGGAGTTCTTTCTTGAAGAAATTATCCACTTGGGTGACATAAACATGTTTAGAAAATTTTCTTATGCACATGTCATCTATGAAGGAAAACTGTTTGGTGTTTTGAAGATATCAAAGTAAAAGTTGGGTTTTACTTCTTTGATGCATTTGGGCCATGATATTAAAGGAGGTAAGCTGAAGGAAATCCTCTCCAAGTTTGGATGCCATTGTTGATTGGTCAATGCCCAAGATCATCATTTTGATAAGAGGTTTTCTGGGAGCAACCCAATGTTGAAGGAGAGTTGTGATTGACATTTCTTCTTTCAGAGCTCCTTGGCATGCATTGTCATGTGTGTGCAAAGTCTTCCAGCGGGGAGGCAAACAACAAGAGGCATGTGTTGCTTCAAACCAAAAGATCAGTTCAATTCTTTTTTATTCTCTTTCAAACTTGATAGGTTCATTTGAGTTTCATGTTTATGCAAGCAACTTCACCATCTTATTTCATTCAGAAGATTTCCACAATGTATAGATTAAGTGGCATCAATCCATGCACTTTCATTGGATGGATACTTGTGAAAAATTTCACTTGGTTTGAAGGTACAAAAGAGGTATAAGCAACAAGTTCATTGTTATGCCTTTTAGGCCTATTGGTTATGTAACTATTGTATTCAAGTGTCATTATGTTTTACATGAAAGCTATGTTTAGATAATTTCATACTTTTAAGATGTGCAATTGGGCTTGAGTCATGTAAACCAAGTAGTGAAATTTGTCTTCTATTTGCATTATATTTTGTTGTGCCATCTTGGTAAGAAGGATGTTTCTTTTGATGGTGACATGAACAAAACCATGAGTTTCTATGAATGACTGAAAATGGTGCAACAAACAATGCAAGATTAGCTTGAAAATGGAAAAGAAAAATACTATATAGAGTAGGGTCCTCAAGGCAAGTGAATGTTGATTTCCTTATGAGGAGCTCAAGGAAACAAATCGGTCAATAACCAATTGGATCGAGCTTAGAAAGGTGAGGGAACTATACCCTCATCTAGTTGTTAGATAATAGTATCTTTTGGGGTCCAAAAGGATTCTAATGGAGAGGAATGATCAGGTGCTCAGTATTTAGCCCAAAAATCAAAGTTCTTATATTGGCTCAAAAACTATACAACTACATCTGTCTAGTTAAGATGACCGCAACGCAATTTGTTTCATTGAAAACAGAGTCTGAATGAAGGAGAAAATGCCTGTTGTTTGTTTTTCTAAATAGCTAAAAAAATTATAGAATGGGACAGAATGATGACATGGTAGTCCAGTCAGCAAGGGGAATCTTCTTCATTTTTCACCCAATGGGGCTGTGACAAGTGTCACCTCCAGATTCAGCAATTTGTTTTTGTGAAGGCGAAATTGCCTAGTTGGATCCAAGGTGGAATTTGAATTTGTTTTTATTTTAATATTATCATATATTATATAGTTTTTAAATATAATAATATATATATATATATTATATATAATTATATAATATTATATAATATATATATATATATATATATATAATAATATTAATAAATTATAATATCCAACTCTCGCATTTATATTATACATGGAATTTAAATGTTTTATGGTATAAATCAAATCCAAAGTCTGAAATAAAATGGCACATTTAAATTTGTTGTATTGTAAAATGTATATGGGATGGGCAAAGGGCGGGTTTCAACCCGTAACCTCCCCCTCCCGAACTCCATGTCATACCAACGAAACACCGACGGAAACCTTGACAAGCATTTCCCACGATTTGGTATTAATGCGACTGCAGAATTGATGGAGGGGGTGGTGGGACCCAGCCTTGCGGGCCAGCCCCCACCCCATGTGACCACAAGTGCTTAACTAAGGGCCAGGGGATAGGATAAGTGCTTAGCGCACTAATTATGCTTAAGTTAATTAATTCCATTTAGCCTTAATTAAATCCGCTTTAATTTTGGATTAAGTTGGCAGCAAATTTGGTGGCGCGCTAAGTTCGGCGGGAACTGCTAGTTTTGGCATAATTAACTGGAGTCTCTCCAGATCTAGTGATGTTTCCTAGGAAAAAATTAAATGAAGCATATATTCCTCAATTTTCAACCAATTTTTGAAAATGAATAGTCAATTTTGGATGATTTTGACCTTCTGAAGGAATTGGTACACGTTTAAGAGGCAATAGAGGACTTCTACATGTGATTTTTCCACAAGGAAGTTCAGGGAAGTCGAGGGACACCAAGAAAAGGTGTCATACCTAGAGCAGCCAAAGTCAGTTTTCAAATATCCAATAGAATTTTTTGGCTAATTTGGACATTTGAACACATTGGTATAGGTATCAGGAGCTATGGAGATTTCTAAACAACATTTTTGCCACATTGAGTTAATAGAGAAGCCCAAGCCATGGAAGATGGACCATGGAGATGTAGCCCAAGAGGGGTGAACTCCTTCATCAAAACATTGTATTAATGTGTCTCTTTGATGATTTGCAGCACTGTATATGTTTGTTGTTCAATATTTCTTTCTGAAGCTATTTTTCTCATGAATGTCTTTTAAAACTTAAGGAAAATTACTTGTTTGTAAGCACCAAAAACTAAGGAAACCTCGACACAAAAAGAAAGAAGAAAGCAGATGTTTATAAATCTGTAATTGTTATTAGCACAACAAAACTAATCATACAAAAACAGATCATACACAAACTCAAGTTTTATTTGGATAATGTTGATTCCCGTTTGGCTCGTTTTGAAGGTTTCCTCATAAGCGATTCTAGTTTAGGTGACCTCACTAACCCTCCAGTTGATCATGGTGAAACAACTTCTAATATTGGTCCACACCTTACTATCATTTCATCTGATCATGAATGATGATCGTGGGCTGCATGGTTTTTGTTCACTCTAGAATTTTTGATATATGGAATCTATGGCTATGGTGCTTCTATGGTGGTTTATCCATTGTCTCGGGCCTGTATTGAATGGTGATTTTATTGTGTATATTGAATTTTGAACTAGTTCTTGCTCTATTTTGGACTCCTCAATGTTGAACATGGTTTCTCATGCTTGTTGGGCTCATCAGAGGGCATCTACATTCATCACTAAGTTATGGATTCAACCATGGTTGGTTTTCTATGAAGGGATGTTGGTTTCAAGTTTTCTTCTTATTGAAAGGGTGGTGTATTAATTACTGTATGCGATGGTGGGAGTAGTGCTATGTTGTACTCTTTGGTATGGTAGTATGTTGTCGATGTTCTCTTGCAACATGGATTCTAGTGCAAGGTCACCTTATTTTGATTCCCATCAATGTTGTTTTCACTTGTGACACTCCACCTTCTTATGAGAATATTTTGATATTTTAATACCTTATATATATCCATATATATTTGTCTTGTCCCCTTCTAATCATAAATGGTGGTGGGAAGGTTTTGCGCTCTAGATTCCACTGCAAGCCAAGAAAAGAATATGTGGTAGGTATAACATAGAGAACCAACTAGGGTTTCACACACTGAGGGAATCAAAACCATCTCCAACTCCCATTACCACACACATTGCCACAACAGAAATAACCAATGGAGGATTGATGTACCACACGGTATATGAATCCAAGCTCTATGCAATCCATTGTGTCAACACTATGTTGTAAGGGCCGCTTTTTTCAGAGATTAATATTGCAAGCATTGCAATAGATTTGGACCACAAGGAAAAGTAGATGATGATGCAAAGAGGGATGGAATTGGTAAATTACATGCAATATATGACAGAGGGCTCATCAAACGTCTCCATGGATGGAAATTTTAGTATACAGGTCGTAAATTATGATGGCTCTGTAGGACATTTAAGAAGTTTTCATATTTCTCATGGGTTTATTTTTTTTTAATTCCAACAATTTATATTAAATTCAAACCAACGGTGATTGAACTTTATAAATTTATTTTAACTATGGCCAGACAAAATTAGGGCAAGGTTTGTTCTTGCTCCTCCTTAAATTCCAAATCTAGTGACAGGAGTTGATAATGATGGGCTTATTTCTAAATATAGGGTGTTTAAGTAGAACATTCAATTTCAGTATAATCTGTGGCCTTTAAGCCTGAAAGTATAACTACATTTTTAAATCAAAACTTTGCTTTGAATGTTGTAACTTTTTTATTTTACACGAATTCCCATTGTACTACAGATGCCATCATATTTCAGGGATAACATTACGAGCTTCAATGTAGGGCTCTATGACAAAATTTCCCACTGTACAGTTCCCAAATACAGGTGAATAGCGACCCAATGTGTAAATTTGTAAATCATTATCAAATATTGAGAAAGACAAATGGTTTGTTTATAGTTTTCTCTCAAACTTTTTTTTTGTGCATTGACATTTGGTGGAGAATTCTCCATGGAACCAATCACAGTCACAATCACAATTGTTCCATGGAGAATTTCCTATCGAGTTTGGATATTTATTTCTTCATCACCCTTCTCTACAGAGAACATTCGTGGTGCCAACCACTTAAACAATGCAAATGCTAAGATGAAAATTAAATCTAACACTACAATTAAAAATTAGATCTAGCCATGCCACATAAAAAGCTAGCGTGTTTGGCTTGTTCTTGATAGGATTTCTTTGGGTTTGAATATGGTCAAGAGAATTTTTATAAAGCACCATTAGTAAAGTAGTTATTACCTGTATTTTCATTTTCATATATAGTTTTAGAAAAAAGAAGTCAAAAAGCAAAGGGAAATTACCAGAAATTGGAACTCGCATGCACTTAAACAACATTGGCTTTTAATCGTTATGTTTTATTATTTTAAATTTTTATTTATTTTTACATTTTGATTAATTATGTGAATTTAAGCCTTATTATGATGGTTTTCACCACATAATCATGCATTTGTGGTACTGTGCCAAATCTCTTTAGTACATCCATCATTGCTAATTTCAACCTATCCGCAGTTCCACATGTGCGATCAAGGCGATGGGTAACTAATGTTCGAACTGTGAGAGAGATCTACTTGGATCGTATGATTGAGCCCATATGAGTTCAAAGTAAAGGTAAAATCAACCAAATTCATGGCCTACACTATAATATTCATAAATGAATTGAAGAAAGAAACGTTAACTCCTCTGTTTTGTAGGGATTGTGTGATGGATATTGTGGGAATCCTTACCCATAAATGATCTTATTAAAATACCATAACATGGGTTAGGGACAAGATATGATACTATCAATGATTTTATCCTAGCTTATCTAAGAAGCCTTGGAGGTTTTATAGATTAGGCAAGGCCATGAGGCAACTTGATTTATTAGAATTTGGGCATAGGGCTATAGTTTTACTCGCACTTTCTCAGAGTTTCAATGTGACCTCTTAAGAGTTGTCTTGATTCCTATTGTAGTCATCATATGACATGAATTTTAACAATATATTATGAAGTTTGACATATAAAAACTAGTCTTAATAGAGGGACCTATGCCATTGAGAGCAGGACCATTTAAACATCAAGGGTGGATTCCCAAATGCTATAAATGGTGCAATATAATAGAAGTGGTGGTGACTTTGTGTGTTGCACAACTTCCTATTGTATTAAAATGATGTGGATTTTTACTTATGAAATAAATAACATGTAGAATCTTCAAGATATGTTTCTTCTTATTATACCTGTCATAGCAGCTATAACATACCATCTTTTTTATTGACTGCATATTAAGTTAAATTTGGCCAAAACTTTGTGTACTTCTGAAGTAGTTTAACTTTAATCTTTATTATTATTATTTTTTTAATTATTTAAATATTTTTTTCTCACACTAATACATTGACATCTTTCACATCTTATTTGCAAATGATGTTGATATGCATCAATTGTACGTCTTTCATAAGATAAAAGGGTACAAATAAAAATATATGAAGGAGAAGGTCACATTCTTTTAGCTACTATTATTCATGTTGTTTCATGGTATTGAACACTTGCATTACCTAATCTATGGGCTTAGAACAAAAAAAGTTGATAGCTTGAGCACATATCTAAAAAGGACCACATTTAACCTATGGTTAATTTGCATGAAATCCTCATTTAAAATTTAAGTATCATTGATCACATGTTAAACCTATGACAAATTGTTTGAAAATATCACTTTGAAATTTAAATGTTGAATGTAATTCAGTTCACACATCTCCAGTGCATGTAGATATTATGTCATCATAAAACAATCTCAGATGCATTATTAATGCATTACACAATAATATATAAGTCTCTAGTGGATACTTCAAATGCATTTCACAACAATGTATTCATGTATGAGTAGTGAATTATTAGATGCATTATGTTTACATAAAATAATAATCGTTAATAATATCAATACGATTAAAAAGTACTCTTAATTATGAAATAATGCATAATATATGACCACAAAAAAATATATTACATTAATTTTATTTTTATTTATTTGAACTATTTTTACTTGTAATTAAAAATGATATAATAAAAACCATTTTTATTCTATGCCATGTCAGTCCCCATAATAATTGTGAATTAGGCATTACATAGTGAGTAATTTTGGTGAACTACTTTTTACTATTCATTTACTTTGTTTTTATGGACATTTCTACAACATATTTAAAATATAGTTTGTGATAGTTATTATTGAGAGTGAAAACACTACATATTTAATAATTTGGTGAACTACTCTTTATTATTCATTTACTTTGTTATATAGATTTAGAAATCAGAAATGAATCCATATTTTTCATTTTGAATTGACATTTTAGGTCAGAATCAGGATCTATCATTAAAATAATGAAAAACATAGAGAAAGAAAAGCGAAAAATGATTAATAAATATAAAAAAGAAGAAATAAAAAATTAAAGGAAGAAAAACTAATTTTGAAAAATAATAAAAGAAAAAAAAATAAAAAATAAAAAACATCAAGCCCTAACAAACTAAGAGAAAGGATCATAATAGTCCACATGGGGTAGCCCAAGCGGCAAGGGCCGTGGAAATGAAGTCTCACCGAACCGGAAGTCTTGGGTTCAAATCTTGGGCTACCCTTCCCCCGTAGAGGGGTACATAATGGACATGTAAATCGGAGAGTCCGCGCCCAGCTTACAAAAAAAAAAAGAAAAAAAAGAGAGAAAGGATCATAATAAAATAATATATTAAACTACTAACATAAATAAATTTATAATAATTAAATAATAAGTTAGAGAGAAATATGTAAAAAAGAGAAGTAATAAAGATATTAAAGAGGAGCAAAAATAATAAATTAATTAAATAAAATAAACAAAAGTAATAAAGGGGGATAAAGTATAGGAAAAAGAAAGAATAAATAATTAGAAAATAAATAAAAATAAAATAGATTATCATAAAGAAAATATAAAATGAAGAGGATACAAAACAAAAAGAAATAATATAAAGGAAAAAAAAAACAAAGAAAATTAAATAAAATTAAATAGAACAAAATAAAAATAATAAAATAACAATAAAAATATTACAAAAGAAGAATAGAAAAATGAATAAAGAGGAAAGGAATGAGATAAATAAATAAACCAATCAGAGAAAGAGGAGAAACAAAAATGGAGAAAAGAAAGGAATGAGGGAAGGTGATGTGATGGATTTCATAAAAAGGGGAGAAAAGAGCAAAGAAGGAAGAGAAGGGAAAAAGGAAAAAAGAACAGAGGGGAAAAGAAAGAAAATGAGGGAATGAGGAGAGGAGGAGAGTGGAGAAGGTGAGAGGGGAAGGAAAATACAAATGAGAGGTGAAAGGATGAGGTCAATTGCTAGAGATTAAGGGTAGACAACTTCGACTAACTTCGATGCCACCATCTATATTGATATTTTTAGGATATTTGATGATTTCAAGATCTTCTATGAGTTTGTGTTTGAAATAGAACTAGTAAAAAATGAGAGATTAGTGACTACATGACTAAAAAATTTAGTCACCACAATTATTTCAAGTGAATTACTACTAAATTTGATCAATTTTAAGTGATCCAACAAAAAATAACTAACTTAAATGACTAATCTAGTCTAGGGATAAAATATACGACTAGATAATAAGTGACCCAACTAAAAACCACTAACTTAAATGACTAATTTAGTTCATGTATAAAATATATGACTAAATAATAAGTACAACAAGTATATGTATTAGTCATTTATGCCAGCATTTTTAATTGTGTCACTCTGAAAATGGAAAATTTCAATTTTGATTATGAAGTGCATTACACTTCACTAAATTTTAACACTGTAGACAGATTCAAAAAAGGGGGTTTCTAAATTCATCTACAATGTTGAAATTTAGTGGCAAAGGGGTCTCTAAATCCATCTACTATGTTAAAATTTAGAAATACGCTTGCAATATTAAAATTTAGGTAGATGGATTCAACGACTCCCTTAAATGGGTCTATGAATCCATCTATAACGTTAAAATTATAACAATTTTATACAATATAGAGTATAAGTATTATATAATATTTTTATAACCCCTTTAGAAGGTGGGACAAGAAATAGAGTTACTGATATAGAAGGGTTTTAAGGCTTAGCAGGAAGTTGTTCCTCACATATTCTTATAGAGACAACACACTATAATTTGTTGTGGGATTTTTGTGGTGTTGTTACACACGATGGTTGATTGTTTCACTAGATTCATAAAGAAATGATTTTATTAATTTGAATTCAATGTATGTTCATTTAAACTTGGTTAATTAATATAAATCTAAATTACTCTAAAGCCATATTATTTTATAAATAATTCTAAAGATACATGCATTACACGAATGTGCACAAATTCTAATAGCACATTCACATTTTTGAATATGCACACACTATTATTAGAAAACATTACATACTAACAATTCTTGTGGCTCTTTATGTAGAATAACACACCATGGCTCCCATATCCAAGTTGAAATCCGAATATCCCTTAGAGAGTATATATCTATGTGGTTGTTTGATGGTTACTTCATGCTCCGTGAACTATAGAAGCTCTATTTGGGGCCTAATGCCCTATTTTCTCCTCCCCTTGAGATAGTACATTCCCCAAGACCCATTCTTATCATGTAAACCATACCAATGGAGACAAAGATCCCCCATAGAGGCCAAATATTCCCTAGAGATGTCATGTGTGGGAATCAAATACTTGTTCAAGAAGATTGATCATGAGAAGATTCAAATATGACCCAAACACCTTATGATGCTTCCTTGACCATGATTAAGGCCCCAAGTGCCATACATGGTGCAAAAATCCTCCTAATGATATTGAGGCTAAATTTAGAGGCCCAAACCCAACAATGACATACAAAACCTTCAAATAGTACACTTAACATACCTAAAGGTTAAATATATATTTAAATAAAATATGTGTGGTGGTTTTGAAGACTTATTCAAATAGAACCAATAACATACCTAAAGGTTAAATATATTTTAGATAAACTATCTGTGGTGGTTATAAACCTTCTTCATATAAATTGAGAAATTTTGTTTAGAGACTAAGGATTTTGTTTTCCATTATAAAGGCCATAAAACCTCTTATTATATATTATTATTAGTTAGAATAAAAAATATATTATTATTATTATAATCAAAAGAGAAAAATGGTGAAGAAATTCTTTAAAGGTGTAGAGCTTTTGTGAAATCCAAAATTTTTAAATGTCCCAACTCTAAGTTAATCGAGCCCTTATTCTCGGGTTTAATTTAATTGAGTGCTTGTTCCCTGGTTTAATTTTTGTAGTGAGAAATGATACATTTACAATGACATTAATTCCTAGTTCTTGCATAGCTATGACTTCGATGCATACATTTGCATCAACTATGGCTGAAGCAGCTGGTTCATCCTCGGTGTTTGTGTCAATTCCATACAATACCTATGGCTTTGATGCATACATTTGAATTTTCCATGGCCAAAGCGACGGGTTCATCCTCGTTTTCTGCATCGATCCCATACAAACCTTCGGCCACATGAATTTTGAAGCTGGTACTGTTGTTTGCGTCGATTCCATACAACCCTTCGGCCAGAAGGATTTTAAGCTAGTGGAGTACGTGATATCGAAGCTCGATGCCTTAGTGACTTTGGTGAGGAAGGTATCCATTTGGCATTTGCATGATGTGCGATGGAAATGATGCACACTAGTGCAACTTGCTATGATTTAAACAGGTTTGGAATCATTTTTAGGCCCAATATACTCCGAATCAATATATTTCTTTATCATAATTGATTGGCACATCCCTTCTATGGACATGATTCTCCAAACTCATTTTGTGCAAAGGCCATTTGAAAAATTGGGTATTATGTTTTGGGTGTTACGATCTTCTTCTAGTTTTATAGGTGAACATCTACTTTGTTTCTTTTTCTTGCCCATAGATATCTAAAATAGCGTTTCTGTTTTTTTGGTGGATTCCTTTTAAGCACACATGTCATTGTCATCTAATAAACTAATGTCACTCATAATCTTGATTAATATTTGTGTGACTCCTTTGGATATTCCCATGTTGGAAACCAATAGATTATTTTCTCTATCATTTTAAAAAGTCATAATTGGAGTAGTCAATCTATTTTAGGTGAAAACCGAGGGCTTTGTAGAAATTTCAAAATTTTTAACTTGTAAGGTAGTAAATACTAAATCCATTTCCTCTCTGTCATCACTACTGCGATACATGTCTGTGGTAGATTTCTCTATATTTATTTACATTATCGTTGTTAAGCATAAGATTGAGTCCTACCCCTATGTACTTTGTTTTCTTCTCTGAGTTCACTGACTACTGCCACTCTAAAGAGAACATCATCTTCAAACAACATATGAGAAATTTTGAGATATGGGATTTTAGTTCTGCTGCCCAGTCATCTTCATTGTGTGTTTCTGCGTACCTCTATTTTGAGGGTTTTAGGCAAACAATACTAAATTTATATCTTCTTCTATTGTTTTCTAGCAAATTTCTATTTTGAGGGTTTCAGGTTAAACTCTCTCTCTCTAGTTTTAATGGTTCCCTTGCCACCCTAGCTAGATCTCTCCTTCAATGGACATCATCTGCCACCCTAAAGGATTTGGTTTTATTATTTCTTGAAGATATAATAGTATTTATTTGGAGGAAGCTTTGATATTGTGATTATAATTTGGGTTGCAGGGTTATAGTATCTCCAAGGGCCGAGTTGTGCAATCAAGGAAGAAGTTGCTTACTATTTGTAGATTTGATTTATAGGTCTAAAGGTGATAAGAAGAGTTGTAGTGCTAAGGATTGAATTTTTTAACTTACAGGAGGGCTGAGCTAGCTTTCAATTCCAGGGATTAGTGCCAAAAATAATCTTTGGAATTTGGAACTAAAAATTGAGGCTAGATTTATTCCAGCTGGTGGGCTAAATCCCTTGTGAAAGGAGCTGATCTAAAGCTATAATTCCAGGCCACTACCTTCCTAGAATTCATTTTCCAAGCAGATATCTCCAACATTGATTGTCCAAGCACAATATTGACCCCAGGGACCACAAATGTCTTCATTTCTAGACTGATATGCATTATATTTGGCATAATTTACATGACTGAGTATTATTTGTGTACCTGGGAAACATATTTCTGCGATTTAGAGCTAGAGTATTCTTATAAAATGACTTTGTGTTGACATTTGTGTTAGCAACCACTTCCTTCCAGGTTCCTCTATATTACCTATGCACTATTATCTTGTTTATATATTACTATTATGTATTTCTAGGTTTTCAATAATGGAGGAATAATGCTTTAAAGGGTCGTAGAATACATCTCTGAGTGGAAAATTAATATGTTGGGTTCCTTATAATTTATATTTATGAGCTAGGTTATTCATGTAATCAGTTTCTTGTACCTTTCTCCTTATTAATGTGTGACAAACAATAAAATATTCCTACATCAATATACTCTAAATTGTTTTGACAAAGACTCTCACTAAAGAAAAACCAACAAACTCAGAAGGCACAATGACATTTGGAAGAAATTTTGATATGGAATATTAGTTGTATCAGATCCATGCTCTTGGTTGGCTATGGGATTAAAACCAAGTAATATCGAACCAAAATCAAAAGGCTTAAGGTAACTAGGAAAAACGTTTCTTAAGACAGGGATAATTTACTAACAAATTTGAAGATTATAAGAAAACCTTCGCGAAAGTGATAAAGCAAATGGAAGCATGGGTATCCTCAGAAGCAACAAAGAGAAAGGGAAGTTGCAGACCCGAACATAAAAGAACAGCTAATTACCAAGACTCAAATTCAAAAAATCTTGGGAATCTTTCTTTGAATAAAGAGGCTTGCTATGTTCCCATTCTATAGGGATTGATTGGCAGCTAGATATTAATAACCTGCCATCTCGAGATGTGGTTACTCTCAAGATACCTGCATCTAACAACCATTATGACACACAATTGGAAACATAAGAATATCATTTTCAAAACGTTTGGCTATAATAATCAACAATGTAGAGTCATCTTGTTAAATTTAGATGACAATGGTATGTTCTATGCTTAGCACAATTTACTTTAATTTTCCTTTAGCAGCCCAATAACAATTTCCAATTATTTCCAGTAGAAATCATATTAACCATTAATCACATTGACAGTAAATGCAGATAGAACATAAAACAAATGCAAAAGACAAGCCAAGAGAAGAGGACACCAAATTTGGCAGATGTCAGGGGAAAACCCTTTGATCAAATTTTCTTATTATTATTCAATATTTTAGTAGAGAGATAGAGTACAAAATTCAAATAGACTAGTCCAATACAAAATCAAATTAGCCCTGTCAAATTCTATAGTCAACTGTAGTCAAACATTAGTCCTAAGTAGAAAGTCAACATTAGTGAAAACAATAGTAAAACACCTCCTTTGAAGCTCGGTCAAAGGCAATCAAATTCGGCCTCAAGTAGTGGTGAAAGTCAACCCAAAAAAGTCACAAAAACTCTGGCCAAACTCAATCAACTTGCGGTGAAATAGTCCTGTAGTCAACATAGATCAAACAACTCCAAAATCCTCGATTTATGTGCCATTCATTGTGGCCTAAAGAAACCAAAATTGTGCCCTCAAAACTACAATCAAAATAGGTCAAAATCTCCTTGGTCAGCATTGGTCCTGGAGTTTGAAATTCGGTTTGTAAGTTTCTACCCAGAAAATCCTCCTCCTTGCCACATGTGTGAGGGGGAGAGAGATTGCCCAAGCTGTACGAACCAATCTGATGAAGATAGAGAGAAGAATGTATGAGTGATTGATGTCTAAATGAGGTGTGAGGTCTCTTCTATTTAAACACTTCATTGTGGGTGAAGAGACACATCCATTGGGCTTCTTGAGCCTACATTAAGTTGAGGACGACTTGAACAATTTGCATATGTGAAGTCATAAATTCAAAAATCACACTTCTACTTATTAGAATGAGATGATGTTTATATCAATCTTGGACCTCTCGAAAAGAGGAATCTAATGCAATCATCATATCCATCAAATGAGCTTTCTTAAGGTGGAATTTGGCCCTAGTTGCCAAGTTTAACACAACTAGATATGAAAGCATCGGAAACAATAAAGGGAACATTCATTGCGCACCAGGACTATAGAGAGGCTTTATATGGGAACAGTTGGATCAGGGCTTGTTAAACAAGGGACTTGATAGGAAGAGATACTAGGCATATGGGGGTGATTTTGGGGAACCTCCCAGATGACCTTAATTCTTGCTTAGAAGATCTAACATGGACAGATCAAACTCCTCACCCAATACTCAATGAGATTAAATACGTTCACCAACCAATAAAGCTTTCACTGAGGGGAATGGCATTTGATTCAAACAAAGGAATTATGCGGGACTAGAAGATCAACAAATTCTGTTAAATTTTGGGACATGTTCTCTACTTAGTTATTTCACTAATCCATATTAGCCCATTTATCAATCCAATTTGATTCCATTAGCAATCACATAACTCATTATCATATAAACCGTAAATGAAGAAAGAACATAAACAATAGAATTAGAAGACAAGCCAAGACAAGAGAACATAAGGATATGGCTCAAGCCAGGGAAAAAACCCAAGATGGGTGTTAGAGTGTTAAAGTCACAGAGATCAAAATTTCTCTTTTCACTATTGGTTATAGTCCTAGGTCAAATTATAATATTTTCAAATTAAATTTTACATCTCTCTTGGTTTTCAAATGGTCCTAAGTCATTGTCTAGGTGTAATTCTACTCTCATAATACATCATATGTCATGGTCATCAAGGTCAATTCAAAATCAGTTTCATGAGTGACTGAGTCACCAAAGGTCATTTTTCCTGCATTAAGTGTCATTATTAAAAATCTGAAAAGAAAGAGTCATGGTGTCATAAGGTTGATCATGAAAGTGTCATGAATGTCTTGTTGGTCTAGTCAGTAATCATACTCATTACTTTGGGTGTGTGATCATCATATTTTCATTTGAAGTCATTCATCATCCAAGATTACTAAGATGTCATGAGAGTTAGCAAGAAAAGAGAATAAAGTACATTAAAAGAATCCAAGTACATCTACGTCACATGGAGATATAGCCTTCCTATTGAAGAAATAATGTTGCAATACAAATCACATCATCAAGTCACTTTGTCAAAAGTACACATGATGTCACTCCACTATCAAGCCAAAAATTGATTTTTCAAGTTATGAACGAGCATCAAAGATTTTCAAAAATTCATTTTATCGTTCCAAGAGCTAAAGAATTCCTTTTTACCTCTTTGAAGATATGCCATAGCTATCAGAGATTCAAATTTCTTCATCAGTGCCCTTGTTCATTGCTTGTTGTGTTTCTGGAGGAGGTTGTTGCGCTTTTCATTTGGAGACCAAAGGGAGGAAAAACAGGTTCAATTATCATCTCAATTGCTTTAAAGCCTCTTTAAACAAGTAAGTCAAGCTTCACAAACCTTCTATGCAGTTTCTTTGCTCAGAAAACTGATTAAAAATTCATTCCTAGGGTTTTGCTGTGTTTTCTACGTCAATGGTCTCTTGCTTCTTTTGAGAGGAAATGTGCTTATTTCTAAGTCTATACATCCTTAATTAATCTCATCAAACATTCTCGACCATTCCCCTCATAAAAATTCCCTCATTTTTCCATTTTTCCTCAAAAACCTAGCTTGTTGCTGCGTTTCTAGCCTAAGTCTATGTTTTTCCCTTTTCACCCCTCTTTTCTCACTAATTTCAAGAAATTCCACCTCCATTGTCTTCCTAACATATATCCCTACCCACATAATTTTCTTATAATTTTCCTACTCCCCTTCCCTCTCATTTCCCTCCTTTGAAATTCACTGCGCTTTTGACTTTGTTTGTGGTCATCATTTTAAAAGAGGTTTATAACCCAATGAAGAGTAATTTTAGAAAACCAAAGGAGGTTTTTGTTAAGGACGAACCAAATCACATTAATCTCTTTCAGTTTCTACAGAGGTATTGTATATTGGGAGATATTCAACTTTCTTGGAGGACTATTTCAGAAAATCAATTTCTCCAATTTCTCTTGTGTGTTTTAGTCATTATTTTGTGGCATGGATTCTGAGAAAATGGAAACAAATTTCCAAACACTGAGCAAGGTTTTTCTCCAAACAACCTTATATATAAAAACCTCTCTTAGTTTGGTAAAAATATTATGGTTAAAAATATATCAGT
Source organism: Pinus taeda (assembly GCA_000404065.3). NCBI lineage: Eukaryota > Viridiplantae > Streptophyta > Pinopsida > Pinales > Pinaceae > Pinus > Pinus taeda. The sequence continues at coordinate 60,635 of APFE031364606.1, forward strand.
TCATCTTTGACCCCTATTTTTCCGTTGTGCTTTTGGAGAATTTGTTGTGTTTCTGGGCAGTCTATTTTGAAGTCAAGTTTGAGGAGGCTTAAATGATGCTTTTGGATGGTTCAAAGGTTCCAGGGTGTAGAGGAAATCCAAAAATTTACTCACAGATCTTCAACAAATCTTAAAACCTCTTCCAAGTCATCAAAAGATCAAGCCAACTATTTGTTGCGCTTCTGCTAGGAGTTGTTGCGTTTCTGAGAAATTTGTTATGTTTCTGTGTGAGCAATGCTTTTGCTACATGTAAAGAGTTAAAAGTGAAACAAGCTTAATGTAAATCATAAATTAGAATTTTTTATGGCATTGTAAACGTAAATATCCTATGGTTAAATTGAATATTGGATACTCTTTTAGAGATAGGATCAGTTAACTAAAAGGAGGAAAGTTTGTTCTAACTCCTCCTAGGTCTTAGCAAAGATAGGGTAGGTAAATGTACCTACTTAGTTGAATTTTTAAAAATATAATTCAACCTCCTTAGGAGGTATTCAACCTCATCTCCTATATGAGGCTGAAATGTAATGTAATAAAGGGTTGGATATTGGAAGCTCATACAGTTCTAGACTATTGTACTTGAATTTTTGCAGAGAAATAACATATAGTTGCAACTATTTTTATGGGATTCATGTGTTGTGGTCAGTGGTACTATTTTTCTCATGTTTTCTTATATAATTAATTATTATATCTTTCTACCAGCCATCTACACTTCTTCTTATGCTTTATCTCTTAAGTTTCTAAACAAAAATCATTATCTCAATGTTCTATTTTGTTTGAGGTTAGCATTTAAGTGTTTTCCTTCCAGATAAGTGAATTCATTAGGCTCACTTAAAATCCTTCTATATGATTTCCTCCTCACCACACTACAATGAAAAATCACTCATGTCACTGATTACCCCTACCTTGTCTCATTCTATGATTGCAACTGATCTTTTGGAAAACCTAGCCTAGTTCCTAAACCTAGTGCGCTTTATCCAAAAAACCCTAACGAAAGCCCTACTGAGCTAATACCTAGCCTAAAACCCTCATATTCTCTAGTCACTTCCATTAGTTGTGAGGTGTTGGTTTGTGTTATACTCTTTCCACGACTAGCCCACATAGTTAACTAGGGGGTTAGAAGGGGGGCGGAGCCCCCCCTTCGTTGCGTCGATTGTGTAGCGGGGGGACTCATAGGGGGTTTGAGGGGTGCAGGTAACCCCACTCTATGGGGTCTGGGGCAGCACCCTGGAAAATTTTGATTTTGGACCCTATATTAGGTTGGGCAAACCTACCTATGATTTTGTGCATGCTTTTCGCACGTGGTTTTGGACGCGATGGTTTTTGGTCCATGGTTTTGGATGCTTCAACATGTATAAATATGTATTGTAACATTGAAAGGAACATAATGAAAAATAAAGTTGGTAGTCCTGGTTTTGCAATCTAGGGGAAAATCTCTGTGTATATGTGTTTTATGTGTTATTCTCTCGCATTGTTTATTTTTTGTGTTTTAGAATTCGTATGCAGGTAATGTCCGTATCGGGTTAAAACCTACATTTGGTATCAGAGTTGTTTTGGCTTCAAGGGGATGCCTTTGTTGCTAAGGGGTTTTGCTCGGGCCTATGGTAGACCCTGTTCAATGGGAGATCTGTGGGATTGATTTTGGTAGTGAAAGAAGATGGCGAGCAGTGGAAAGATAGAGATCGAGAAATTTAATGGTAAAAGTTTTGAGTTGTGGAAACTCAAGATGGAGGATCTGTTGGTGGATAAAGATCAGTGGATCGCGGTAGATCCAGGCACTAAACCAACGAGAGTGTCTGATGAAGAATGGAAGAAGTTTGATCGGAAGGCAAAGAGCACAATTCAATTGTGTGACTCAGAATCAGTATTGCTGAATGTATCAGGGGGAGCTATGACTAAGGCTTTGTGGGACAAGCTAGGGACTTTGTACAAATCTAAGTCTCTTGTGAATAAACTATTCCTATGGAAAAAGTTGTATAACCTAAGGATGAAAGATGGAGACTCGGTGACAGAGCATCTGAATGCATTTAATACTGTGGTAAGTCATTTATTATTTGTTGATATCAAAATTTCAAATGAAGATAAGTGCATCAGTTTATTGGTTCTCTACCAGATTTGTGGGATAGTCTAGTTATTGCAATAGGTAGCAATACAACTTCCTTACAGTTTGATGAAATAGTCTCATCCTTGTTAATGGAGGAGATGAGACGGAAAAATATGGAGAGCTAGAATGGTGATGACTTGTTTGTACGAGGACTGTCATAGAACATAAACAAAAATAAGTCATTGAGTGGGAGGTCTAAATCTCCAGGAAAACCTGTAAAGGTGGTGTGCTGGAAATGCGAAAAGGAAGGGCACTACAAAATGGACTGTAAATCTAAAGCTCTTGATAAAGGAAAGGGATCTGATGATGCTCCTTCTGCAGAGGTGAAAACCACCTCAGATGAAGGTGGGGATGTGTACTTGGCTTCTTCAAGTACACATGTAGATCATGAGGCATGGTTAATTGACTCAGGTGCATCTTTTCACTTCACTCCCCATAGACAGTGGTTCTGCGAGTATGAGAAATATGATGGTGGTGATGTCTTCTTAGGAGATGATAGGAAGGCTAGAATCATTGTTCGCGGAAAAGTAAAGTTGAAGTTGCAAGGTGGGAGGATTAGAACCCTTCCGGGTGTTCTGCATATTCCTGCGTTGGCCAGAAATCTGATTTCTGTAAGCAAGTTGGATGATGCAGGTGTAAAGACAGTGTTCGAGAAGGATACCTGCAAGATGGTTCGAGGAGCACTGGTATTGATACAGGGAGTTCGGATTGGAACTCTGTACAAGCTGCAAGGTAGCACTGTTGTTGACGGGTGCAATAGTTCTATGGTTCCTGAAAATGGAGCAGAAAATCTAGTGGTCTCTGGAGAGAATACCATGCTATGGCATCAAAGGCTTGGACATATTGGAGAGAAGGGCCTTCGAATACTTCATGGTAAAGGTATGGTAGAAGGTATGAGTAATAGCTCTCTGGATTTTGATTTTTGTGGAAATTGTGTATATGGGAAGCAGAATCGTGTAAGTTTCCCCTCTGGTGGTAAGAGGGCGAAACATATATTAGAGCTTGTGCATAGTGATGTGTTTGGACCTGTGAAGGTTCCATCACTGGGTAAGTCTGTGTACTATGTATCATTTATAGATGGCTTCTCAAGGAATACATGGATATATTTCCTTAAGAATAAATTTGAAGTCTTTGGCAGGTTTAAAGAATTTTAGGCTCTGGTGGAGAACCAGACAGAGAAGAAGATAAAGGTGTTGAAGATAGATAAAGGTGGAGAGTTTTCCAGTAAAGAATTTAAAGAATTCTGTAAGAAGTGTGGTATAGCAGAGCAAAAGACTACTCCATATACACCTCAACAAAATGGAGTTGCAGAAAGAATGAACAAGACGTTGATGGAAAGGGCAAGAAGCATGCTCAGTGGTGTCAGGTTAGGACAGGAATTCTGGGCAGAGGCGGTGGAGACAGCATGTTACCTGGTCAATAGATCAGCTTCATCAGCATTGGAGGATGAGACTTCATAAGAAGTATGGATTGGTAAGAAACCCTCTCTTTCACATCTGAGGATATTTGGATGTGATGCATATGTACATGTTCCAAAGGAGAAATGAACCAAGTTGGATAGTAAATCTGGAAAGTGCATCTTTATTGGGTATAAGGATGGTTTAAAGGGTTATAAGCTTTGGAACCAAGTAACAAAGAAGGCTATGTATAGCCAAGATGTGGTGTTCAGAGAGGTGAAATAGGTTATTAAACATGAAGTCCAACCAAAGGAACCTAAGAAGATAGAGTTTGAGCTAAAGGAGGAAGAATGGAACTCTACAGTAGAGGAGGAATCAGAAGATGAAGAGCCACAAGCTCCGGGTGTGAGAAGATCAGTTCAAGAAACAAGGCAACCAGAAAGGTATAGTCCATCTACTTTCTATTCAAATTTGGCTTTATCTATTACTGATGATGATCCCAGAACTGTGAAGGAAGCAATAGATTCAGAGGATGGAAAACTGTAGAAAGAGGCCATGGCTGATGAAATGCCATCTTTGCACAAAAATGAGGCTTGGGATCTGGTGGAGTTATTGGCTGGAAGGAAACCCATTGGTAGAAAATGGGTGTTCAAGAAGAAGAAAAATGCATAAGGTGGAGAAATACAAAGCTCGGTTGGTAGCAAAAGGTTATTCCCAGGTGTCGGGAATTGATTTTGGTGATATTTTTTCTCCTGTTTCCAAGGTAACTTCTATTAGATTACTTTTATCTATTGTTGCTACTTTTGATTTTGAGGTAGAACAGATGGAAGTGAAGACAACGTTTCTTCATGGGGATCCGGAAGAGGAGATCTACATGAAGCAACTTGAAGGCTTTGCAGTGAAGGTTAAGAAAGAACGAGTATGCAAGTTAAAGAAGTCTCTGTATGGGTTAAAACAATCACCAAGGATATGGTATTAGAAATTTGATATGTTTACATGAGGACTTGGATTCACTAGAAGCAAAGAAAATCATTGTGTGTATTTTAAATTAATTGGTGACTGTGTTGTTTATCTGGTCTTGTATGTGGACGATATGTTGCTGGTTGGAAATGACAAAGAAATTATCCAGAATTTCAAGACCCATTTTTCCTCCAAATTCGACATGAAAGATCTTGATGCTACAAACTATATTTTAGGAATGGAAATTAAAATAGATCAGAGAAAGACAAAGCTCTAGTTAAACCAAAGGAAGTATGTCGAGACAATATTCCAGGGGTTTAATATGCAGGATAGTAAATCGGTGAAGGTTCCTATTCCTGTAGGTGTAAAGTTATCTATTGAACAGTGTCCCAAGACACAAGAAGAGGAAGAGGGCATGTCCCATGTTCCATATGCAAGTTCAGTCGGTAGCCTAATGTATGCGATGGTCTGTACTAGACCAGACATTGCACACGTAGTGGGAGTATTGAGCAAGTTTATGTCAAAACCAAGGAAGGAGCACTGGACAACAATGAAGAAGGTTTTCAGGTATTTGCGTGGAACTAGTGATTATGGTTTGTGCTACCAAGGAATACCAAAATTGGACAGAGTGTTGGATATCCGTGGCTTTGTTGATGTGGAGTGGGCTGGAGATTTGGATCAGAGAAGATATAGAGGTGGGTGTTTGTTTAATCTATTTGGAGGTGCAGTCAGTTGGACGCGTAAGAAATAATCTATAGTGGCACTATCAACTGCAGAGGTAGAATACATGGAAGCCACTCATGCAAGCAACGAAGCAGTTTGGTTGCAGAAATTGTGTTCAAGTATGGGGTTAGTACAGGGAGCTATAAGGATAGACTGTGACAACAAAAGTGCAATTTTCTTGGCAAATAACCCTACATATCATTCAAATACAAAGCACATTGATGTTTAGTATCCCTTTGCGAGGGATTTGACAGAAGACAAAAGGGTGTTGCTGCTAAAGGTGGACAGTTTGAAGAATATTGTAGATTCATTGAAAAATCTATGAGCTCTGAGAAGTTATCTTGGTGTAGAGAATCAATGGACATTGCAGGGCTAGATAAATGACTAAGCTCTCTTATAGCCCCCTATGGAAAGAAAACAACAAGTGGGAGAATGTTGGGTTGTATTATGTTCTTTCCACAACTAGCCCACGTAGTTAACGGGGTGGTTAGAAGGGGGTAGAGCCCCCCTTTCATTGCACCGATTACATAGCGAGGGGAGTCACAGGGGGTTTGAGGGGTGCAAGTAACCCCACTCTATGCGGTCCGAGGTAGTGCCCTGGAAAATTTTGGTTTTGGACCCTATATTAGGTTGGGCGGACCTACCTATGGTTTTGTGCATGTTTTTCGCACATGGTTTTGGATGCAATGGTTTTCGGTCCATTGTTTTGGATGCTTCGACATGTATAAATATGTATTATAACATTGAAAGGAACATAATGAAAAATCACACTGGTAGTCCCAGTTTTTTGATCCAGGGGAAAATCTCTGTGTATATGTGTTTTATGTGTTATGCTCTCGCATGGTTTATTTTCCATGTTTTAGAATTTGTATGCAAGTAGTTTCTGTACGGGATTAAAACCCACATGAGATTGATTTAGAGAGAACCCTCTCTGATTTGGTAGGGCTAGCTACCAAGTCAAAAGTTGGTCTGTGGTTACCTCTTTGGTTTCCTTTCTCAACCTTGGGGAAACTGAGTGTTAACAATGGGGAAAACCCTTATATCAATTCTTCTTATCATCAATATCAAATGTTCAACAGAGAGAGAATACAATAATTCAAATTGAAAACTACTTGAAAATGTGAAGGTCTAATACCATCCGTTAGCCAAGGAGATGGCTCAAATAAAGTTGCAAATCTCGCATTCTGAGCAAGCTCTAAGGACTATTGAATTCTATGCAATCCTGGTAGGATTGGCTAGGGCATAAACACAGTCTGCTGCAACACCCCATTCACTGCCTTCTAGACCTTCTATTTACTATGGCTTCCTTTCAAACAAAACCTCGAAATACTCATTGCCCTTAAGCCTTCTTCTAGGCTTCAAAAACCAACTACATAGCCCCCTGAAGAGGCATGACAGACTATGACTCCCTAGCTATAGATTCTCGACCTCCAAAACATGGTAGATAAGGCCTACAACCTAGCTGTAGATGACCCAAACAAGTGCGGCTTTCTTTTAGGAGAGATTCACCATAAAAATCATGCCCAAAACATCCTTAGACTAGCATTTGTACACAACGACAACTTCATATCAAACCTCAGACCTGTAATAGAAGATAAGAAATCTTGGAATAGTCCACATGAAGGCCTAGACCTATCCCTATGAGGCTCGGCCTTCTGGCTAAGGAATTTAGCCCATCAAACAACCCTGCCAAGACAATAACCTAGCCCTTCCTCCTTCGCTAGAAACACCATCCTCCTATGGCTATTTAAGAGAGTAAATATGCGTGAGATGATAAAATGATGTTGGAGGACACTCCCTTTTATAGGAGGTGGAGAGGGGTTTCACTTGTAAAATTATCCTCAAGCTGACCTTGATAAATTACACATGAGGGGGATTAATTTCAAAAATATATTTTCCTCATTCAAATATAATGATCTTTAGGTTGATTTTGTTCCTCTTGAAAATAGGAATTCAATGCCACAATTATTTTCATTCAAGGATTTGCCCAAAGTGGAATTTGGCCCTAGTATCCAATTTCAACAGTCCCTCTCAACTAGGGAGAATTCCACCTGCCAATTCATCATGCCATCCTATCATCATGAACCATATTTTCATCTCGTCTCATCTTTGTTGAACAATGATATAGATAATGAAGAAGAAACTGATTGAGAGTGATTCAAAATGTCTTGCCACTCTCCACAGACAAAATTCAACCCACATAACCTGGGGTCGAACCCCAATTAGACTTGATCCCAAGTGATCAAGTTGTTGAACATCATGCATCTTAGACATTGGGAGTACGACAGTACATGATGTGTCCATCAGTAGCGCTATGGTCCCTATCCACTTTTCCCAATTGATTGGCCATATGAGAGGTACTTCTCATGTGTCCCAGACTACATGGGTAGGATGACGCTAGAGCAATAGAAGGGAAAGAATAAATCTTTCACACAACCACACGTAGGGAAAGGATGAACCACATCCTATAGTGACATATCACAACCATTGTAGGGAAAGGATAAACCACATCCTATAGTCACATATCATGACCATCATAGGGAAAGGATAAACCACATCCTACACACATGCAAATCACCAGGAGTAGGAAAAGGATAAACCATTCCTTACATGGATGTCAGCCAATAATCGTAGGAAGGATCCTACACATGGGGAAAGGGTGAACCACATCCCACCGACATGTCAAGAATCCATCGTAGGGAATGAACATCCTACATGTGGGGAAAGTATGAACCACATCCCACCAACATGTGCACATGTGACAACAAGCAAATGCTTATATGCATATCTCACTCGGGTATCCTCATGAGAAGGTGAAACACTCATCCTATGCATATCTCATCAATCGTAGAGGAAGGTGAACCACTCACCCTACACACATGAAAACCATCATAAGGGAAGGTAAACCACTCACCCTATGTGTCATATATCATGATGAGGTATCATAGGGGAAGGTGAACCACTTACCCTATGGTCGCTGATAACATCAAGAAGTACCTCAGGTCCCTAGGATCTCCCAGAGCTCAATGTTTAGTTGGGACTCTCTTAATAGGTTTTATCCATGACTCCTGGCCTCTCTCTAAAGGAATATAATTTTGTCCTTACCAAGAGGTTATGCACGGATGACAAAAACCTTCACATTCAACCAGAAATAATAGAGCTTGATTGATTTCCTCTATACCATATCCAAATAGAGGTACCCAATATAAGGAGCTGTCATGGATTCTCTAAATGATGAATCTCAATATACAATGGTGTTTACTAGCACGTTCCCAAATGGCTTATTGAAGAGCTTCCTCAACCCATTAGCTTCATAATTATGCATGATGTTTTATACATTCAACCTCAATGGTGCTCTCAGAGAAACATTATTCAATATTTGATTCATCCATGAAATAAAGGTGGATTCTAGGAGATACACCACTTGGATGTGCTCTTTTCATTCTTCACATAGACAACTCAATTTCCAGGCAAAGTACATCATAGATAGATAGGCAGACCTAAATTATAGTAAGCTATATATTTGATCAGGTGTTTAATCAGAACACCAGTATCCCCACAAATTGTCTATGTTAAAGAAGAAGTGCATCAAGGCTAGGATTATGGCTTTAAAATTCATCTCCCTCTCATTTTGATAAATGAGAGGATCATCATATGATAATGGTTACATTTGAGACCACAGCTTCCTTTAGATATTGAGATGTCCAAAACCTGTTATCTTTCCTGCCATTATTCCTTTGGTCCATTTTCCAAGATTGTTCTTTTAGTTAATGAATCATAATGCAACTTTGGAGATATAGCTAATCATCAAAGTTAAACATAAGACATTCCCGCAGGGATTTTGTAGCTCCCTCTGAAGTCTTGTTTTAGTTGGAAGTCAAGTCTTCATTAATCTGTCCCTCAATTTTAATATGAAGATTTATCGTACAAAAATTGCATCTATAAATCCATTTACTCCAAATCAAAAAGAAAATTAGCATCATGGTCCTTCTTCACCCAGGGTGAAGAATTCCTCCCATGATATCATCCAATCAACCAGATAATTCATGACAACTACCAATCCATCATATGGAGGTCCTTCTTATCCAGGAATTTGAATCCATGCAACCATTCTTCATGAATTAAATGATCATCTCATTGTTCTTTATGATTATAGAGGTTTCTACAAGGGATGGGTCCATGTCCTTAAAAGAAACAAAGAAACTCCCAAGGTTACAATCCTTCATTATAATATTTGACTGCTTCAAGACTTCCTTTTGATTAGACTCCAAATATAAATATCTATCTTTCCATATTCTTGATAGGACATACTAATGTAGACAACTTCAAATCTGATTATGGCAAGGTTTCCGATCTAGAGTCCTGGTCCTTACTGATCTAACATCTTCAGCCATAGTCTAAAATTTGAGATTGGATGATGAACACTTATAATTTCCAAGAATCAATGATATGGAGATAATATAATCATTGACTTATTTCTCAAGTCAATGGAGGATCTGAACTAATTTATTTAGTTTACCAAGAGAAGTATTTTGTATTGTTATTGGCATCATAAGCTGATAATCAGCAATTTCACCATTTTCTCATCAATTCCTCAGGACTGGCAATGTACTCCTGTAATCACTGAAGATGTCTACTCATGAAAAATGTGCCACTGAAGATGCCTGCCAAGAATAGTGCCCATAAGGTTGCTGATTTATACTTCACTATCAACCTATACACATCTGTATACAAGGCCGAGATGATCTTCCAAGATTTATTCTTTCAATGAGGTTGATATATGGCATCAAGATGAATTTCAAAAATGATTCCATTGTTCGAAGCTTTCCTTCTTTCGAACATAACCAAATATTCTCTATTGAACAACCTTGGGATTTGGTATAGGCTCTTATTTAATCACAGTATTGGTACTGTAAATAAAAATTCTACACATGCTCAAGTAGATAAGATATATATATATATGTGCTAAAGTCATTATTCTTATTTTACTGAGACTCGTACTATCTCCACAGGTCAGCAAATACTCTTCTTCCTGTAAGAGACTGAGATCAAGGTGATGAGATTTTTGTTTGTGAAATGATAAGGCTTATTTCATATAACTAAGATGGCATAAACAAGACAACAGTGATATCCTTAATCGTTGATTCCATTGAAATATTTTGAAATGTTAGGGACAGATTTACCACATAATTTTTATGTAGACAAATATTTGCACATCAGATTAGGAGTAGAATACTCAAAGTTTTGTTCTTCAGGAGGGTAGAATGACTTCTTCAAGACAATATCTCAAATGCGTGTTGTTTGCTCCATGCCTCTATACATTCAGAGCTGCAATGTTTCAATCATGATTTCATATTGATTAAAGATCATATCAATCCAATGACCCATTGTCTTCTCCGTTGTAGTGTTTTTCTTTTGAATTAGAACGTTTCTAGATTAGGCTTCAATTATTAGCCTTAGAAAACAACCCTTACCAATCACTTACAAGGACTGATTTGAGGTCCTTGGAGGGTCCTTCAATTACTATTTTCTACTTAGATTAGGGCTCGATATTACCATCATTTCAAAAACTAGAACTCACTTTGAAAATTTCCATAGGATCTCACAATCTAGGGCACATATTTTCATTCGATGAAGATGACATGAATTATAGTTACATTATTGTTATGATTGTTCAAACACTGTCCAAACATTGTATTTACAATGACTAATTTTTTTTTTTTCCAATCTTCATTATCACAAGAACTGAAGATTAGGGGACATGGACCTTTAACATAAGACATCATAAACAATGTTCTATCCCTAGAAAAATACCCAAAGTTTTGAATATACATTTTGGGTCATAGTTCTATGTCTCTTTTCTGATGAATCTCATCAGCATAGGTAATACTCTCGACCCTGGTTATTGAAACTACCTTATTTTCTGTGTTATCCTTTTAGGAACATACAACCTCACTCCAGTTATATGGTTGGTGTTTTGTCCCTCCAAAACAAGTACACCAACTTTTCAAACAAGATACCATAGTGGCTCGGCCCTATTTCCAAAGTCATAGAATATTTCAACCTATAAAAATAGAATATCCTTCCACAGACAAATGCACATGAGTATCTCTAAATTCGGCCAAAAATAAAAAAATTACACTTTCAAAATAAGCACAGATTTGACCTACTCATTGTAACTATGCCCACAAATTTGATTTAATGCCACAAGGAGCTCGACCTGGGAATGCCTCTGATTTTCAATGTGATGGAGACTTGTCAACAAGTTTCTTAGTGATTGCATTCTCTCTTTCTTGGGCTTGTCCTCACCTAGCTCTGATACCATGTTAAATTTTGGGACGTGTTCTCTACTTAGTTACTTCACTGATCCATATTAGCCCATTTATCAATCTAACTTGTTTCCATTAGCAATCACATAACTCATTATCATATAAATAGTAACTGAATAAATAACATAAACAATAGAATTAGAAGACAAGCCAAAATAAGAGAACACAAGGATATGGTTCAAGCAAGGGAAAAACCACAATATGGGGAAAACCCTTTATCAATTTTTCTTATCATTAATATCAAATGTTCAACAGAAAGATAATACAATAATTCAAAGTCAAAATCACTTGCAAATGTGAAGGTCTAATATCGCTTCCCTTAGAAAGGAGATGGCTCAATCAAAGCTACAAATCTTGCATTCTGAGAAATTTCCAAGGACTATTGACTTCTATGCAATTCTAGTAGGATTGGATAGGGCATAAACATAGTCTGCTACAACACCCCATTCACTACCTTCTAGACCTTCTATTGATTGTGGCTTCCCTTCAAACATACCCTCCAAATACTCGTTGCCCTTAAGACTTCTTCTAAGCTTCAAAAACCAACTACAAAGCCCCCTGAAGAGGCGTGATAGGCTATGGCTTCCTATCTATAGATTCTCAGCCTCCAAAATAGGATACATAAGGCCTGAAGCCTGGCTGTAGATGACCCAAACATATGTGGATTTCTTTTAGGAGTGATTCACCATAAACATCATGCCCAAAACATCCTTAGATCAGCCTTTATACACAGTGGCAGCTTCATCTCAAACCTCAAACTTGTAATAGAAGATAAGAAAGCTCAGAACAATCCACACAAAGGCCCATACTTGTTCCTAGGACATTCAACCTTCTAGATAAGGAATTTAGCCGATCAAATAACCCTGCCAAGGCAATAACCTAGCCCTTCCTCCTTTTTCTAGAAAAACCTTCCTCCTGTAACTATTTTAGAGAGTAAATAATGTGTGTGATATGATCAAATGATGTTGGAGGACACTCTACTTTATAGGAGGTGGAGAGGGGTTTCACTTGTAAAATTATCCCCAAACCGACCATGATAAATTACAACTTAATTTCATAAATATATTTTCTTCATTCAAATATAGTGATATTTAGGTTGATTTTGGTCCTCTTGAAAAGAGGAATTCAATTCCACAATTATCTTCTTTGAAGGAGCTACCCAAAGCGGAATTTGGCCCTAGTTGCCAATTTCAACAACTTCCCTATCCTAAAAGGGGTTTACTTCCATGCTTTCAGGGAGCTTCAACTGATAATGATAAATGTGGAGGCTTAATCATTTATGATCATCTTAGGGAATCTTTCTTTCTAGAAAAAATAGAAATTTACACTGCAAACTGTCATTTTGTCCAAATGAAAATGAATCATCTACTTGAATATGAAAATATTGAAGAATCATTCCTATTGGGAAGGTTAAGTAAACAGGTTGGTGGGTCTTCTAAATTAGTGCTTGTGCTAATAGATGAATCCTTTTTCATAGACTTAGGGTGCACATATATAATTCATTTTCAACATCTAAAATGGCCACCTCCATTTGATCCTAGAGATCCCTTTCTCCATGTCAGGCGAAGGCGATGGGTACAGACAAGACATGAATCCAAAGATTAAAGATACCAATTTTCCACAGGAGATTGAACATGCTTGGGCCACCTTGGTCCAAAATATATTTTGAAATTTAAACCATGTAGTTTAAATGATTGGGAAGACCATGGTTCACAATTGGCAGGTGTACATATAGCTACTATGCCTAAAGCTAGGGAACTGGGTGCATGGGATGGAATTAATACCTACATTCTATATGATATCATATACATTGTTGCAAGAATCTCTTGGGTCTTTGTATATTGGGTTCCTCAACCGTTTTACTAGATTTTCCTCTTCCTCTATCTACTATAGCACATCAACAGTTTATTCATGACTCAACTTGTGGATATGTTGAGGAAGTTGATGTTTCAATTGTCAATATTTGGAAAAAGATAGCAGGTGTCAATGTTGTCGCTCAAGATGAAGGTTATTCTCCCAAATAGATTGCGTGAGAAGTTATTTTCATTTCCAATACAGTGAGGTATATTGGTTTCATTGGCCTTAGAGCAATGACATATAGCATGGCAACACAACTTATTAAATCAAATTATCATGTTTGTGATTTTGATATATATGAACCAATTTTATCTTGAATTGAAAAAGGGAGTCCAGCAGAAGTTGCATAAGGTACTCAAATTCTCATAGTTATGGTCACTACTGAAAATAGGTTGGACGTGCATTGTTTGGAGATGGAGGGGCGGTTGCAGCTTTCTTAGATGGGACATCAATAGTGCTACATTTAACTGTATCACCAAGATTTATAAAAGAATTAGAGATACAGTTGGAAGATGAGAGAAGAGACTTTCAGATGGTTGATGTTGATGTTTCCGGTGATGTGGTGAACACTGCTAGAGGAAAGCTAACTATAATGGCTACCAAAACTGATGAAGCATTGAAGTGCACTAGTGCTTTTTCATCAACTTTGGGTGAGAAACTATACATTATCAAGGGTGGAGCTGGAGCTAGCATCTCTGTGAAAATTGTAAATCAACTTTTTAATAGAATTCACACTACATCTATTGTTGAAGCTATGGCATTTAGAGTTCGTTCAAGTCTGAACACGCAATAAGTGTGACTCCTTTCGATATTCCCCTGTTGCATAAGCAATAGATTATTTTCTCTATTATTTTAAAAAGTCATAATTGGAGCAGTCAATCTCTTTTAGGTGGAAACCCAGGTATTCATAGAAATTTCAAATTTTTTAACTTGTAAGGTAGTAAAGCCTGAATCCATTTCCTCTCTGTCATCACTACTATGATACATGTCTATGGTAGATTTCTCTAGACTGATTTCCATTACTGTTGCTAAGCATAAGATTGAGTGCTACCTCTATGTACTTTGTTTGCTTCTCTGAGCTCACTAACTACTGCCACTCTAAAGAGAACATCATCTTCAAACAACATATGAGAAATTTTGAGATATGGGGTTTTAGTTGTGTTGCCCAATCATATTGAATGCATGTTTCTGGGTACCTCTATTTTGATGGTTTCAGGCAAACAATATTGACTTTGTATATTCTTCTATTGTCTGTTAGAGAGTTTATATCTCGAGGGTTTCAGGTGAAAGTCTCTCTCTCTCCCTCATTTCAACTGTCCCCTTCCCACCCTAGCTAGATCTTTCCTTCTTTAGTGGACATCATTTGCCACCCTAGAGGATTTGGTTTGTTTATTTACTGAAGATCTAATCGTATTTTTTTGCAGGAAGCTTCGATATCATTGTTGGGTGTAGTATAGGGCTTATAAATGTACCAACATTTAATTTGTCAATCCGGAAAGTTCGTGAACTTCGAGATGCAACACTGGAAATGCTAGAGAAAGCCCTTGGAAACCTGCAAAACAAATGCAAGTCTATATTGCATATTAATCTCATCAATAAATTAAATCCTGAACTAAAAGAGAATTCAAGAAACACCAATCCAAACAATTAAATTATGCGGGAAATAAAAGGAAATTAACAATGCAAAAGGAAATTCTAAGTTCGAGCAACCAGAAGGGAAATCAGAACTGGAAATCAAGCATGCGAGAACAATAACAAAAAGACTGTAAATGCTGGAATAAATTCAAAAGCAATTCAAAACCATTCTGGGTCCACTAATTCTACCTGTACTAATTACGTGTAAATTTAATCAAGGAAATTTACTGTGTAAATAAACTTATGAAAGAAATTAAATTAATATGAATCTCTCCTTCCTTGTCCCTAAAAATAAATCAAGGAGGACTGTCTAGAAGTTTAATGGAAAGTAAATATTATTGTTTTCAACATGACACAATTTGCTTTCATTAATATCGGCTCTATGGCATACAAGTAATATATGGTTTTTGTAAGCGTAGTTTAAATGAATATGCTAGTACCTCAAAACCATAATCACTCACATCATTTTCATGTTCTGGAATATAAATAAATTAAATCTCATCAACACATAAGAGGATATTGTAAATAAGAACAACTAGAGAAATATCCCAAGTGTAAGCACAAATCTCAAGTACAGGAATAATTTCTTAATGCAACAAATAAATGAAGTTTGGAGCTAAAAGGAAAATATTACAGAAAATTAAATAACATTGACTTGAAGAAGGAAAAGAGACTAAAAGTGTTACACAATAAATAATAATCTAAATGCTAATTAGTTTAAGAACTGTAGAGCAGTGTCGAGCTGGTCTGGCGGCCAACCTAGCCAGCTTATACCCTCGCTTAACCTGGTTCACACAGTAATCAGAATCATTAGATGCAATAAATGAATAGACAAAGCAAGAATAAAAATTGCTTCAATTAATTCCTGAAAAAAGCACAATCTTTTACATCAAGCAGACAATGCTCAGCTCCAGCAAGATAAGAGGAGTGATCCGACAGTGATAAACATGTGATCCTACATCGGGACAAATGTTCTTCCCTTCTGCATGCTCCCTTCATGCACAGTGTCCCTAGTTGGATCGATTTCCTTCCTTACTGTCTAATTGATTGACTAATTGATTGACTCGTGCTCAAGGCAGTTTCTCAAACTTATATAAGCATTGATTTAAAAATTGGTTCTTTTCAATAGCTAATTAAAAAAACACAAGAGGCAAATCATTGATCATAACAATTTTCCATAAACAACATTAGTTTGCAACTGAATGTCGAAACAAGGAGAGTTATGGTGAATCGTTGCTCTTTTCCTGGAATGGTGATGTTGCTAGACTCTATGTAGAATGGGCGAAACGCTATCTCATAACCACTTGGTGTAGATGTGGATATGGCATTGCGTTGACTCTAGTGTTGATGTGGCTGCCATTGTATTCTAAGCTTTCAGGTAATCTTCTTTTAGACATGGTTCAGAGAATAGCTTGGTTTCTATGTGGTAGTTTCAGTGAAGCGAATTCAGGAGGAACCATAAGCACATTAACTAGATAGTGGCCTGATGTAGGAGATACATGTTATATGGGCCGTGATGGGCACAAGGCTGGCAAAGCAAGATATTGGAAGGCGAAAATTTATCTTCAAGCCAATGATTGCCGACTTCAATCCTAGATAAACATGGTGCTTCACTAAGCCTTTGCCCGAGGCCAGAGTTCTCTATTTGCACAGTTAAAAGTGTGGCTTTTGAGTCCTCTTTCTCTGCTTTTAGTGTTGCTATATTTCGTTGAATGGTTTCATCATTCCTTTAATGTAGTGACTCTAAATTTGATTTGTCCATAAGGATTTCCCTAACTTTTCTTTCTTGCACCACAAATTTAGTGTTTGGATGCCTGATACCATCCAATATTGACACAACCCACTAAACCTATCACTCCATTAGCGACAATTGAAGAACCTATATCAACATCTACCTCTAGGTACTTTTTCCCACGGTAATAATTACAATCAATGTCCTTGCCCAAAATACAAGTTGTACTCCCAAAACTCTACCTGACAATCCAGGAACCCTTTGGAATAGATGTAATAAGCTTCAGCCTGCTATTCCTAAATTCATCATCGATATCTACAAAATGTTGCAATAGTGACCCCGACAACAACTACTTTGATATGAAATATATGACCATGTTATAGTGTGTCGAGCCGGGTACTTGGAGGTTTATAACCAGTGAAAATAGTCCCTTTTCTGCAGCAATCCATAATGTGCAGAGATAACAGAAAAATTATCATATAATTGCCAATAACATTTTCCACAATTCGAGCCCCATGAACTGGAGGGTTTGAGTACAAGTACAACTTCAAACATGATGATATCAATGTAAGAGTTTGCATGGACAAGTGAAAATATGCTACCAGTAAAATACTTAGTCACATCATTGCCTTCATGAATAGAGATAAGACTAGGTTTGAGTTTAGCATAGTGCAAGAAGCCATAAAATGGTGCAAGCAAGCAAATGCAATGGTGCAGGCATGTAAATGCAATGGCATAGACACATCCCAAAGTATAGTCAAACCAGTTTTAATCCTGCAACATACAAACCTTAATTAAACTCTCATTAATGCTATTTTAATCCTGTTAAAACAAAGAAGTAACAAATACTCTTTGAAAATACTCATTTATCCAATCAAAAGCATGATAGAAATAAACAAAAATAAGGCAAAACTGAGACCCAAAATCACCCCATGCTGATCATCTTGCATGTCCTCATGTAAGGAAATCTGGTATTATTACTTCCTCACAAAAAAACAAAATTAGAAACATCTGTAGGCATTCAAAATGATGTTCCTGCAATTTTTCATGATCACATTTCCTATGCTAGATAAAGATTGCTCTAAAACAGAGTGTTTGCTGGACCCTTTATTTGCTTAAAGTGATTTCAAGAAAACCTAAAATGAAAACTTCCATAAAAACTAAATTGCACAGATGGTGTTATTACTTGAATAAAATAGCTAACTTTTAAAATTTCCAAAAGAATATCTCACGGGCATCCTTGATCAGAAGTTACACTTTAAAATCCTCATTGTAAATGTGAGTGACATGATTTAAAAGCACAACGTTAAAAATAGACATAGTAATACCTTCCCAAAGTAACAATTTTACCATTATCCATGTATAGTTGAAGCTCCTCTTGCTTGGCATAGTGAATTATCTGCACTAAGGGTCCCCATCCCATAAAAATTATTCCAAAAAGATAGAACTCCAAGGTATAACAACAGAAGGATTTTAAATCCATTCTTAAAGAGATTGATAATGAGTTCAGGGAAAGAAAAAACAACCAAGTAAATTATAGTGTAGATTTAACTTTAATATCATAGGCATGGCCTTGCTACCAACAGGCGTCTATAGCCTCAACAGGGATACCTTTTAACGTCATGAAATTCTTGTGTCCCACCTATTAGATATATATCTAGATTTATTTAAGAGCATTTAATTTTTCTCTTTTTCGAAGTTAATTGAAGGTAATTGTCCTGGCTTGGTAACGAGCTATCGATAGTGCCATTCATGAGAACTAACAAGAATGAACAAGTTGGCTCACGATGAGACCTCTCGTCTTCCATTTTTTCAGCTAAAAGCCATTACCTTGGCTTGGTGCCCAGTGCGGTAATGTCACTCTCCTTATTACCCATGCTCATAGTAGGTCGGCTCGTAATGAGACCTCCTATCCATCAATTAATTCGTTTATGTTTAAAAAAAAAAAAACTTTGATTATGATTAACCTTAGATGGGTTACTTAATAGGTGGGGAAGCAAATCTACTCTTTAAGAGTGCAGGATGGCATGAAAATGTTTTAATTACTATTCTTTACTGGTTGATCATGCTACCCTAAGAACTTATTTAAAAAACATTTTGGATAATGACCAAAAATATTCCTTGAGCTGATCATGCCAGGATTCTTTATGAAATCTTATTAGAGTTTTTTAGGCGTGGTCCACCATAGGAGGTTTTTCACCGGTCCCTTCGAAGAGGAACTTCAAAAGATTTTTTGGATGGGTACCAAGAGTTTCCGAATGATGAGGAAATAAGGTGGTTGGATGACTACTCGAAACCAAGATTCAATGGAATCCACATATATATGATTCTCTAACTAATGCAAGTCTTCCATAGTTTGATAGTCATTTTCCTGGAGGCACAAATAATCTGGTGAAAGACAAAAGATAAATCCCTCAAAATTAGGCTCAACTATTTGATTTTCAAATTGAAAAGAATGGTTGAAAGAGATTCTAGGGTTTCGAGTTTCAAAAATATTTTCATAGCAAGTTCAAATGAAAGATTGCTCCTCTGGTGGTCTTTGAATGATAACTTCCCGGGGTGAATATTCTACGGTAATGGGGGAAGTTTCCAAATTCATTCCCTTTCCAAACATGGAAGATGTAGTATTCTATTCAACATGGGAATCTACCGGAAGAATAAGTGGTTCCAACTAATGTGCAACCTGATGGTTTAGATTAGGGTTTATGATATGGTTTGGGCTAGGGTTTTGGTTAAAGCTCAGACTAAGGCTTGGGTTTGGATTGGTATTAGGGTTTGGACTAGGGTTAGGTCTAGGGTATGGATAAGGGTATGGACTAGGGTTAGGGTATGTACTAGGGTTAGGGTACGGATTAGGGTTTGAATGAGAGTTAGGGTATGGGTAAGGATAAGGAGTAGGGTAAGGATTATGATAAGGAGTAGGATATGGATTGAAGCTAGGGTAAGGTTGCACATGCGGCTGAGACCAAGGGTGAGGATAACTTAATGGTGCATTGGAAATAAATTGTGGTTGTTGTTGGTGCTCATATGATTGAATTTGCATGGGAGATTGCCCTAGATATAAGGATCCAAATGATTCTTGAGGCCATGGAGATATCTAGCACAAGGATGAGGGCCAAGGAGAGGGCCACTGTGACCATGAAGTAAGATATTCGATTGGAGGAGGATTAAAATTTTTTCATGAAACTGCAGGATTATAAACATGTTGAGGAACCTGATCAGGATAATAAACATTATTCTGAGTATCAAATGGTGATGGGTTTTGAGTTATACCTGGTAGTTGATTTGATTCCTTACTTGATTTCCTAAGTACCTGCACTAATCTTGGTAGTGATGGGAAACATTTTGTTGAATGATCCTCTTCACAAATTTTGCAAATTTTCGAGCTACTAAGTGGACACTTTCCAAGGAGGTGTTTCTTTCTACAGTTGGTGCAAAAGATAAGTGGTGGGTTTTCATACTCCTCCTACAAATCATCCAATTTTGAAATCAAATATTTAATAATATCATTTTTATGTTAAATCAAAATATTAAAATTTTCAATTGTTAATTCTTCATTGGATGAATTGTATGTCTTTGTACCAGCATAAAAAATCCTCATTAGATGATTCCTCAAAATACCATTTTCCTGTTTTTAACAAGCCAAATGGTACATTCGTTAGCACATGAATAGTGTATATACATGTGTAGGGTGGGTGAAGGGTTCTTATAACATTAATGAAAATGAGAAACCTTAAAGCAACAATGCAGGAAAGAAATAAATTCAAAGAACATAAAATTGCAAGAGAAACTAGGGGAAGGAAAAAAAACAAATGTGGCAGATCACCAAGGTCAATCCTCTGAGCGTGTTAGGCCCCTATACTACTAGTGTAACCCCTTATTGTTCTTGGTACAACCCACTTATTATATTGATGTACCCATGTAGTGCCATATTGTTACTATTATGCCCCATAGAAGCCCACTATTGTTATTATTATGCCCTTACATTATTATTATTATGTCGGCTCTGATTATGTTATGACCCCTTAGACTCCTATATATAGGAAGGAGGTCTTTTCATTTGTATGATCCAAGAATTGTTCATTTGTGTAATGTAAAGGAGGTTGCCCCCTCGAAGAGGCTGAATTCTAAGGCGTTCAACTATCTTTTCTATCTTTTTGTGAGTTGGTTTCATAACATTTGGTATCAGAGCTTTTGGATTCTAGGGTTTTGCTGCTCCAAATAGGTCATCGTGGAATTTTTGCTATAACTTTTTTTCTGCGATGTTTCAAAAGCAAAAAAAAACCCAATTAAGACAAAATTGCACTAAACCTTGGGTCCGAATTTCAGAGCGTTTTGCGCTATATTTGCGGAGATATGATCTGAGGAGGTTGGTCTTTTTGCATACTCCCGAATTACATTCCAAACAGGTGACCTAGGGAAAATCGTCATAACTTTCTCTCTGAGCATCAGATTGAAATTTCGTAAGAAGGTACAGAAACAGGACAAACAGAAGTTTCTAGTATATATTTCTTTATAGCCAAAGGTCAAAACAGTGACACATGGCACGTTGTACAAGTTCGCTCTACTGAACTAGTCTATAATCAGGTCACTCTGGGAGATTTGGCATAACTCTTCCTTGGAGAATCCAATTCGGATCAGACTAGTGGCATTAGAAAGAGGATGCAGAGGGCCATTACAAATCACAATTTCAAAACTTAAAGATCCGAAATTACAGAGTTACAGTCGTTTCAAGATCGAGCTCCTAAAATCAAGAAAAAGCAAGATGAGGATGTTTGATGGCAAGGATCCGGTAAATTGGATACTTCATATGGAGCAATATTTTGATCTACATGGTGTACCACTGTTACAAAAGGTATGTATTGCATCTTCATATTTAGAACCAGATCAATTTTTATGGTATGAAGGGATTTGTTCTCGTAAACAACTTGTTACGTGGTCAATTTTCACGAAGGAAATGATAGCACATTATGAGGATACAAAGAGCAACACCTTCTTTAGAGCAACACCACAATAATTGGAAAGAGTAAAAGGGCTTTGTGACATACTGGAAAGAAAAATTATGGAAACTAGGAAGAATACCCATCACAAATATAAAGATGGAAGTGTTGTTTCTCCTAGCCTTCCACAACCTACAAGGGTTACACCACAACAATTGGAAGAAAAAAGAGAAAAAGAGCTTTGTTACAATTGTGATAGCAAATGCACTAAAGGTGATAAGTGTGCTGAGAGGAAATTATTTTACCTAGAATATGAAGAGGAGGAAGAAAAGGATCAAGAAAAATCAAAAGAAGAGGATATACACCAGGATCCCACCCCAGAGAAAGACGAAATGAATCAGACCATATCTTGTAAAGCATTGGCAAGAATTATTACTCCTCAAACTCTCAAGATAGAAGGACATATCAAGAAGAAAAAGTTACAAGAAGTGAAATATCACATCAAGAAAGAAGTAATGAATCCAACCATATCTTGTAATTCATTGGTTGAAATTACCAGTCCTCAAACTATCAAGATAGAAGGACATATCAAGAAGAAAAATGTTCAAGAAGTGAAAGATCACATCGAGCATCAAGAAATGAATCTGACCATATCTTGTAAAGGATTGGAAGAAATTACCACTCCTCAAACTCTAGAGCTAGAAGGACATATCAAGAAGAAAAAGGTTCAAGCAGTAAAAGATCACATCGAGCATCAACAACAAGTTCTCCAACTTTTAAAGGATAACGCCATTTAGGTGCAAAATCAAGCGAAACAACAGGTAGATCAACATTGTAGTGAAAAATGTTTTGATGTAGGTGATTGGGTATTTTTACTACTACATCTCAAGCAAGATATTTATGAGAAGGAAATGTTGTCAATACTACATGCACTTAAAAAATGGTGACCTTACCGAATGGGAAGACTCTTCAAGGTAAAAATGGATCATGATAGTCTTAAACACTTTTTAGAACAACTATTATCTTTAGAAGAATAGAAAATTTGTGTCAGAAATATGTTGGGTTATGACTTTGACATCATCTATAGAAAATGGAAGCAAAATTTTGTTGCAGATGCACTCTCAAGAAAGGACGAGGATGTGGAAGCATTGTTTT